>NW_010586250.1:2789-22078 GCF_000705375.1 Tinamus guttatus | reverse complement strand
TATGTGATGTCTGTAAGGTCCCAATTTAACCTATGACATTAAAACTTAAATGCAAAATGCTATTATTCCTACTATCTGCCTAAGACAGCATTTTATTCACTTTCTGAACTGTTTCATTTGCCATGAAGTTTAGCCATATCCATTGTTATTGGAATGCTAAATTAATTGGTACTGAGAAACCCTGAGCTATTTTTTTTTCTTTTTAATCTGAGTCATGTCATTCTAGACAGCCATCAAAGAAGAATATGAAACAGTGGGTACTATATTTGAGCAGACACTTATCCCCTCTCAGCCTACTATCTCTTTTTGTAGAAAATGGAATTTGATTACAAAAGGAACCAATCTGTAACTCAGCAAAAAGCACCTCCTTCATAATTTCCATAGCCCTGCTGCTTCACCCTAATTAATGTTCATCTGTAACTCACTCTTCCTGCAGCTTTGCCCTCCTAAATGAGTGAAAAATGACAGGAAATCTTTCGAAAGCAGTTTGCCTTTATAGAATTATAGAAGAAACTGGATCAAATCATTTAAAGTTCCTAATAATAGTCTCATAGCCCTTTGAGAAAATATTGTCATTCAATATTCATTTAAATAGGGCTTTATTTGATCCAGGTGCAGCTGGATATCAAAATGGTAATGTAAATACAACAATCTATTGTCATGGGTCTAGGCATTTTAATTTATTTGCAGATGATATAAACCTGGCTTTTTTGTTTAACTGGCAGGATAATCAGCATGCAACTGTGGGAAACAATCATTAATGTGATGAAATATGGAAATAAGACTCATGCATAGAGAGAGGGCGGAAATGTAGTCATAGGGTGCAGGACTGGATTCATGATCTGGGCTCCATTCCCATTTCTGCTGCAGGCAGAAGTCTGTGTCTAGAGAGAGGAAATGTAAGTATTTACGTTCTCTCACCTTTTGCTTGTTTGTGGTTGAAGAGCTTCAACACAAGGACAGCTTCTCACCTTTTGCACATATGCAATCCAATGAATCCTTGTTTGGCATGCAAATTTGTAAGTTTTAGCATATACTATTGAAATAGAGATAAAAATAATGCATAAACTGAGAGCAGGGATTTCACCAGGCATATGTCTTCCTTCAGAGCTTGAAAAAATGGCATAGGCAAAAGTCAAAATCCTTAGGTATTCAAAAAGTATGTTAGAAGAAGTTTTATAATGTTTCCAACCTCACCTTGGGGAATGATAGAAATAGTTTGATTCCATACACTTATTAACCTTGTAAGTTCAAATTCTACTGCAATAGGTGTTCTCATCACACAGAAACTGATGCATATTTACAACTGAATGAAGTGTTTAAAATTAATTGGTGGAAGCAGGGAATGACTTGTGCATATGTGATTCACATGCACCAGTTCCTAAATATAATTTTAGGAAAAGCTATGTAGGTTCATTTATATTAATTACTGGTTTTCAGAAATAAGCTCTAAATGTGTCCATTATAAGGAAAGTTTTCAGATGCTACTATTTTGCACCTAAGAAAATAATTTGGCTAGGAAAGTAATTTATTTGAATCTTCCAAGTGTAATTTATGGCATACACATGAGATTTTTTCAAAGTAACATTATCCCAACCCTGAATTTTAATAAGAAGGTGCACAGTGCTGACTTTTATTTTTGATTGTAGTTCAGATAATTAAGATTACTTAAACATTTTAGACAAAACACTGATAAGACCAGCAATATATATGGAAATGGGATTTGAGTTTTTGCTGAATTTATTTCTTCTAGGTAACAGCAATGCTCAAGTTCTAAGCTCATTTGCTTCATATCACGGAGCACACTCAAATTATGTTTCCATTTCACTTTTTTGTAAATGGATTAATCTTATTTAATTTCTGCAGTCTGCAGATGGCCTTGGAGGGCAGTTCTTGCCCCCCAAAGTGTTTTCAATTGAAAGGTTCTATTATAGCTCTAACAAATCTGCACTGTGAGGGAAAATCCATGAAGAATTAACACTGAAGGACATGGTTCAAGACTTACGTACTAATGCATGAAAATGGGGTGTTTGAGTTCTTTTTGCTGTTTTCTGACAGACTTTGCGTGCAAGGTATGTAAGCATATCATTTAAAAACAATTTTTAAGCCCTGTTTTTCCATGGTGTGCCCCAATGGTGTGCAAGGCTGAAGAAACCTGAATGGCAAAGTCCTTCTGTCCTTATACTGCCTCTGTAGCTTCTCAGAGGATCACAGAATCACAGAATCATTGAGGTTGGCATCTTCAGAGATATCCAGTCCAAGCCCTCTGCATGAGCAGATTCAACTAGAGCACACTGCAGAGTCATGTTCATGCGAGTTTCCAGAGGAGACTATGCAACATCTCCAGACAGCCTGTTCCAGTGCTCTGTTACCCTCACAGTCAAGAAAGTCTTCAAATTCAGGTGGTGTGAATCAAAAAATATCCTGTGGTTCAGTTGTGGCCGCTGCCTCTTGTCCTGCCACTGGTCACCACTGAAAACAGTCTGGCCCCATCCTCTTGGCACCCTCCGTTAAGGTATTTGTACACACTCATAGTATCTCCCTCTCCAACAGTTTTCTCCAAGTTGCACAGGCCCAGCGCTCTCAGCCTCTCACACAGAATCACAGAATGGTTAAAGTTGGAAGGGACCTCTAGAGATCATCTAGTCCAACCCCTTGCTCCAGCAGGGACACCTAGAGCACATGGCAAAGGGGCACAGACGGGTTTGGAAGATCCCCAAAGGAGACTCCACAACCTCTCTGGGCAGCCTGTTCCAGTGCTCTGTCACCCTCACCGGAAAGAAGTTCTTCCTCACGTGCAGATGAAACTTCCTGCTTTTTAATTTACATCCCTTGTCCTGCCACTGGCCACCATCCTCCTTCCATTCTCCCCTCACGTATTTGTACATATTGGTAAGATCCCCTTTCATCTTCTCTTCTCCAGGCAATCTTATCCTCATAAGGAGAGATACTCAAGCATCTTTGCAACTCTGTGCTGGACCCTCTCTAGAAGTTCCACGTCCCTACTGTACTGGGGTGCCCAGCACTGGACAAAGTATCCAGGCGTAGCCTCACCAGGGCTGAGTATAGAGGGGCATTACCATCTCCCTTGAGCTGCTGGCAACACTCTTCCTAATGCACCCCAGGATCCCAATGGCCTTCTTGACTACAAGGACACATTGCTTATTCATGTTCAAATTGTTGTCCACCAGGATGCCCAGGTCCTTAACTGCAGAGCTGTTCTCCAGCAAATCAACACCCAGCCCATCCTGGTGCCTGCAGTTATTTTTTCCCTAGGTGCAGGACCCTGCACATGCATTTGGTCATGAGGTTCATGAAGCCGCAGAGTTTCTCTGTGTATCTTGCAAGCCATAGACACTGTGGTGTTTCTCTGACACTTTATCTGCCTTGGTTATTTTGATTATCAGCTTTTTGAGATGCAGATTGTCTTTAACAGTATGCAAACACAGTATCTTGCACAGTGGGGCTGAATGCAGCTGAATGCTACCGTAATACATTTGTTTAGTAACAATGCCTATAGTTGTCAGTGGGTAGCAGAGTCATCCTTTCTGCTTTAGCAGGAGCTATCCAAAGGGCTACATATCGAGCTCTGCTGGCTCCCCATCTGGGGGATTTTACAAGAGGAAATTAATACAGGGCTTAAACCCACTCAAGTGGAAATAAATCTTTGCTTTCAATATCTATTTTGGTCATAAATTTAGTTTTAAAGTTTCATATATTTTTGCTAGGTGCATTCAAACATTTTAGAAGGAAGAATTAGGGCTAAGTTTGCAAAATCCACTTAGTCTATCCATTTGCCTTAAAAATCAATTTGTTACCTGGCTTCATTGTTAGTATGCTAATTACTTTGACAACATCTTTGAACATTGCTTGGAGGATTTGCTTTTATTTGAAAGCAGATGTGTGCTTGCCTTAATGTTGTATGTTTCTGAGGTAAATATTGCCAATATTTCTTTAGGGAGTTTTTTAGCTGGAGCATAATTTCTGTTCTGTTTGGAATCACATTTGTTAAATTATTTCCCAACTAAACCACAGCAGGGAGAAAACAGCTGCTTACATACAAACAAGAAAGCAGAAAATAATAAGCTGGAGGATGTGTGCACTACACAAAGCTGATAGATTCCCTTTGAGAAAAGTTTCTGAAAGGTGGGAGAAAACTTTTGTTTTGCATTGACCATCTCATGTGAGCTGCCCTACCCAGAACAAAAGGCAGAAACAGCGATGTGCCAGAATCCGTTGGATGAAAGCAGATGAAAAACATTATGTTCAGAAATCACTGAAGGTCATTGGGATATAACTGATTAGTACGGCTACCTTCAAGCAACCAGCAGGTTTTGACAGTTGCAAATTCATTCCTACCCATCATGAAACACATGATCGCTGTCTGTGCTCTCCTTCCTAGGTCATATCTCAGGAGAGGGGGAGATATTCTCTCTTGATTCTGATATGCATAATTCTTCCTTCCTCACCAGTCAATTCATTTTCATTTCCATGGAATCATTTTGCCATATGCCTTCCCAGTTGCAAACTCTATGTTCTTCTATAACCACCCTGTAAGTTTCAGTATTTTGGTGACATTAGTCACAGATAATCTCAGTGAAAATCAGTGAATATCTGCACTAGAGGTGCCTAGGAACATTACCTAGCACTGAAACCAGAAAATAGACAGGGAACGGCCCATATCTGTTCTAGTAAACCTCTTACCTTGTGAAACAATGCGACCACCTGCAAACTGCAGACTAGAAATAGTCTCTGAAATAGTTTGATTCCCCAATCTCCTCTTGAAATTTTGGGGGAGACTGCCAGTTGTCAAAAGCCACAAACATGCTAGTGATCAGTTTAACAGGTTACCTGTATAAATGACAGAATTTCAGTGCCCAGGAATTATCCTGGGATTTGCATACTAGTAAATTCAATGTTTAATCTACTAGTAGAGAGGTAGTCATTAAGAATTAGTTTTAGTATAGTCCTTCCTCTAAAGGAACAGGGAAGAAAAAAGGCAGCCAGTTTTGTAAATAACTTCTAAAAAAGTTTGTGTTTTCTGTATTCAGACATGAGATACACAGAATTGATTCCTGCATCATGCTCCCTATAACTACTTTCCTTAGAGGAGCACCTCCGCCTCTCTCTTCTTTCACATCCCAGAGGCCACACACATAAGTAAGCGTAAGTAACTTGCTGAGTGGCTGTGGGCAAGTCAAAATTCAAAGGAAGAGATAAATTCTATCTTCCAAGAGGGGACAATTCATTGTCCCTCTCCAATCTATTGTTCTGGCCTGTTCTTCATCACAAGGCTATATATGGAATGGGTGCATACTCAGCAAGTTTGTAAGTCATACCAAAATGGGCGGGGGGATGGTTGGTAAGCAGGAAGACAGGGCTGCTACTTAGAGGGACATAAGCTGCAGAAATGAGATCACAAGAACCTCCTAAAGTTCAACAAAAGCAAAGGCAAGGTTCTGCACCAGGGATGGACTAACCTCATACTCCAGTAGACAGACAGGAGCAAATCCAGCAAAGGGACATGAAGATGCTCAGGAAACTCAAGCATGTGACGCACAAGGAGAAACTTCGAGAGATAGGTGGGTCTTATGACTGTCTTATTGGAGTGTAATACAGCTAGCTAACAAGAAGGTGTAAAACAGAGGGTGCCAAAGTCTTGTTGGAGATGCCGAGCAATAGGACAAAAGGCCATGAAAACAAGTTGGAACATGGGAAATTATGATTAGCTATTAAGAAGATTTTTTTCACTGTGAGGATGATCAAATTTTGGAGCAAAGGTCCAAAGGTTGCTATGGAATCTCCAACCTCACAGATATTATAAATGCAACTAAAGAACTTGTGCAGTTGCTCTGAGCAAGATGCACTAACAATAAGCCTTTCTTTGAGAAGGGGGTTTGATGACAGACCTCCAGAGGTCTCTTCCAAACTCAATTACTCTATGACACTGTGACTAGATGTCACCTGTCCTTGAAGCACTATGGAAGCTGCTTCACAGTTGGATAGCAGGAAGCTAGGGGGTCTGAGTTATATTTGCATAGAATGCAGTGCAGAAATTGAGTGCCAAGACACATCCTCTTAGCATTGAGACACATCCTCTTAGCATTGAAATTAATCCAGTACTCGGAGCAACCATTTATCCTCTGTCTCACTAAGGAGATGAGGTATTGAAAACCGAAAATAAGCTCACTGTGAGCATGCACAGTGCTCAGTACACAGTGTGACTTACTGCTGCAAAAACAAACTCTCCAGCACAGGGTCGTTTTTACTGCCAGAGTGCCCCTTCCCTACCACTCAGCCCTATCTCAGTCTGTGTTACTGGCAAACATTAACATGAATAAACCAAACATTAAAAACAAACATATCGGGGGTCAGTAGTGCTAAGACAAGAATTGTATCACATGTGCACACAGAAAAGAAATTGACAAAACTCATGAAATGAAATGCTCCAGCAGTTATCAGTAACTTAAATTACTGCTAGCCCACAAAAGATGCATGATGGACTTAATGGACACTTACCTTCAGTCAGACTAACCAGTTGAGACAGACCTGAAATGGATACTGCATCATTGGCTAAAGTAACAGTTTGGCCATTGACTAGAGCAGTTTGTTAATGGCTGAACCAACACTCACAGTATGCAATGATACGTATTTTCCTTCCTTACCTTCTGTTTCAGTGGTGAGAACGAGGCATGCCAGTTGCTCCTGCAGTCTAGTTGAATTTCATACTAAAGGAACTGCCTTAGTTCCTAAAAGCAGGTACTTCCCAACAACTCTGCAAACAACAATCCTTGACTCCTGCAGTAAGATAGGCACAAAAAGGATAAGAGCACATGAAATTTAATCACTGGCCCAAGGTATAGCCATACCCGCAGCAGGACTTAGATCAAAATCTATTCTCACTTTCCATTCCCCCTGCTAAAATGCAAATACAAACTCAGGAGTGGACCTAAGCTGGTCTCTGAAGTTCTGTGGTAGGGATGAGTCTGAAAACAGTATCGGATTCTCCATACTTTAGTGATGGCTCTACCTGTTCACAGGAAACCTGAGCTATGTGAATCAAAGATGAATGTTTGATGTATGGACAAGATAAAATATGGACATAAGTTGAACACAGTTCTTAGCAAGCTTAAGCCAACTTTCAAGCACATTTTTGTCCTCAAGTTGTAGACTTGACTCATGTAATTCACCCAGTGCCATAGAGGCAGCTGGTTGCAGATCTAAGCATTTGTCTCTTTGGCACTGAACAAATGTAAAACTATGACCCTTTCCCAAAGGACAGAAATCCCAGTAACTGTGCATTGAGGCTGAATAGTGCATTGCCCCATTTATCTCTGTAGATCAACCGGCAGCAGTAGGTGTTCCATTAACAAGTTGCTCAGCACCTGGCCCATGAGTATTACACAGCTGTTCTTCAAAACAATGGCACTAGTTTAAGCACCACTTGGATAGAATTTTCAATGCATCCCAGTATTTGTCTTTCTTCCAATTATTATCTTTTTGCCATTATCCTGTTTCCTTTGTTCCCTCATTTATTCTGAGCTGGTCTTTCATTCTCAGTTCCTGTTTTGGCATCATTATTGTTATTGCTTTTTCAGAATTTTTCTGCCCTTACCAGCTCTCATCTGGGCCATTTGCTTTGCCCTTTGTTTTATTCTTGTCTTCTGGACTGGTCTTGCAATAAGAGATGACTGCACAGCAGGGAAATCTTTCATCTCAATGTTCAGCCAGTAAACAGAAATGTTGAGCTCACTCTCATGGGTCTGCGTTTTTTGTTTTTTTTTTTTCTCTCCATCAAACAGAACAAAGTAAAACACAGCAGTCTTCCTCAAGTTAGCCTCAGAGCTCTGTTCTCTGCCAGGATCTTCCTCACAGATTCTTCTGCATGGGTCTTCTACATACTTTACAATCCTAAATCCCAGTTTACCAGCAGTTTATTGTTGTGCTGTCCATGCATAGTATGATTTTATCTCTTGCCATTCCATTGTCTCCTAAATACATTTAATGATATTTCCTTCCTTTGTAAAACACATGAATATGTATTTAGGAAAAACAAACAAATATGTAGTTTCATTTTTAAAAGCAAGTTTCAGAAGACTTTAAAAAACATATAATCAGGTTGAGACTATTCAGGATTTATTTAAGATTCTCAAAGGAAATCCCAGTTGATTGGTACTGGTTAAAACTCAGAGACTGAAAACTGAGCATTTCGAGCATTTCTTCTGAATTCCATTTGTCATGGATTCTTTCAGCTGCATCCAAAAAAATACTGCTTACAGAAATCCAGCATTTCCTTTTAATTTACCACTACATTCACTGTATTAGTAAGCTTAGGGGCAAAAAGACAGACTGAATGTCATCTCACGTCTCTTTTTTATTTCCTCCAGATTATCTGCAGGAAAGCAGAAAAATTTTCTCTTAAGTAGAGAAAATTTCATGGAATTTGTGAAACAATATTCCAAGTCAAAAGACAGGGTTCTACCCCTCTAGATCTGATATGTTAAAATTTGTACTGAAGGAGCACACACATTAGGAGATAGTTTCCTTTTTTTTTTTTTCCTTATTACATTTTGTGCTTTCCATAGGGAAGTTTACCTTTTTCCTATTCATTATTATTTTATATATATATATACATATATATACATATATATACCCACACATATATATATATAATGGAATTTGTGTTTGGTGAGAAATTCATGGTGATTGACATTTAATTTCATGTATACCATTCTTTTCCAGTTAGCTGATTCCTTTAGAAACTATCCAAGGGCCTTAAAGTAGTCAAACCTGCAAGACAGCTGCTTGGCTCACCCACTGGTTGGCTTTCCACCAATATTTCTAGGCAGATAACCAAGTAGAAAGCTCACCTGAGCTGCCTGCCAGGTGGAGGTGAGAAAAGCCACTCACACACCAAGAGTGCCAGATGTCCTGTCAGGCAGAGAACACAGCCTCCAAGCAATCCGGGGAATCAACTGGCTAAATATTTGAAAATACAAATTTTCAAATAAGTTGATCTAAGCCAGTCTGCAGGAAGGAGTCTTGAAAGTAATTTCCAAGGTCTCCAGAATTTGTTGGTGGCTACAAATAAATCTTAATATGAATTAATACAGAGCAATGCTTAGTTATCATCAGTATTCAAAGAGGAAGCATGGGCCTATTATCTGTTATCACTCTCCAGCAAATTTCAATTAAATACTGCTCTTCAATTAAATACTCTTCAATTACATACTACTACTTGGTGTAACATGGGGTTAAACTGGTGAAATCTACTTTGGTTCATACGAGTTAAAACTAAAGAAGATAATCTCTTTAATCTTTCAGATTCATGGAGATTCCCACAATAGTGTCAGTAGGTGAACAGTTTTTACGAAGGACTCTGCAAACTTGACTTCAGGTACCAGAGGCAGTTCATGTAAACTAGTTGAGGCATATCTACATGGCACAACGCAATGAATGAATGCACTTAAAGTTGTTTAGTTTGGGAGAAATACACCACCTCAGGCTAACCCTATGGTAATGTAAGCATTGCATTTCCTTTACAAGCAAAGAGTTTGGTTATCCAGCCCAGTATTTCCCAAAAGTTGCCAAACTGATTTGGAGAAATGAAGCCTCACATAAGAGGCTTCCTAAACCTGGTGCAGAAAGGCTGAACAGAAACCAGCAAGCGATCGACGGAGGTTTGAATAAACTTGTTATCTCTTATTGTCATTTTACAAAAGGCCCATATAGAAATGAACACAATGGTAAAAAAAAAAAAAAAAAAAAAGTTAGAAAAAAACTTGTATTATTTTTTCAGCTATAGAGCCTCTCGAAATCTCTCTCTCCAGTAAATAATCTTTTAGCTGTTTCTATCACATCGAGACTTTGTGTTTAAGAATTCTTGGCAGTTCTCAGATTAATACTACCCAGCCTATTGCTAATAAAACAATCTTTCTCCTTTACCCTTTCTAAGCTGATGCTTATGCAAATTACATCTGAAGAGAGAGTCTTTGGATTAAGGTTCCCCACTGATGGATAGGTAATTCTCTTTCTCTGTGGCAGGTAATGCCACCCTCACACAGATGCTTGAATGCTGGTTCAATTTTCTTGATCATCAGTAATAATGACATCTGTTAGCCTCACTCTATCCAAACACTGTGAGGATTTTGTTATTTTACACACCTTACCCTTCTGATTATTGCTGCCTGTTCTCACTGCTGCAAAGCGCAACTTTGCTGCTACAGTGTAGAATACACTACATAGGTGTCACAAAAGAGCTCTTGTTTCCAGGGCATCTAAGGAATGCTGTGAGTTAAATAACAGAAAGCCAAAGCCACACAGACAAGAGCATGGCAGAAGGTACAGGGAATGATTTACCATGAATTCAGTCACTCCAGACTGCTGTCTGCAGCATGTAAAATATGCTTGCAGACACAAAGAATTATCTCATGGGTTATTACCCTAGAGCCATAACAAAAAATCTTTTGAAAATTAAGGTCTGTGCTGTGATTGAGACATATAGATTAATAAATGCCTCTTCAAACACATTTAGAGTTACCCAGACTTCCTCCATTATGGGAGAATAACTATATCCCAAACTCAAAGCTCACTGCATATATGGTCAGTAGTAGAATGGCTCCCATGGAACCACTAACGCGTTCACACTTTCCAGAAAAGAAACACTACATATGGTCCTAAGTGCAAAGGTTACCCTTATATGCAGAAAAGCTCCATAATTTTGGCACTAAATGTTGCGGTTTGATGTGGGGAGCAAATTTGGTAAGAGATGAATCCCTCACATTCCAGATGATCCTCAAAGGTTAGAGGAACTGGGAGCGACTGGACTCATAGGAATACCAAATACTGTGTTAGCTATACACCCAACTTTGTCAGTATCGGATTCACCAACAGTCTGTTGACCGTAGGTCTGATCACCTTTCTAGGAGTGAATCGAGTTCCCAAATAGTGTGATCAACTATAAGCTCGACTCTGGCAGTATCGGATTTACAAACAGTCTGTGGATCGTAGGTCCGATTACCTTTAAAACAAGTGGTCAGCTTCATGAATAGCACAATTTATTCAAACGCTACATTTGGAGAACAGATTTCCGATGTCAGTATAGGAAATTCTCTACTGCACTGTGGGGTTCTTAGCTTGTGCCTAGTGTACAAATGCACCATCATCACTTACCCAGAAGATGGGAGAGGGCTCTCAATCTTGAGGAATCTCCTCAGGCAGTGTCCTGACCCAGGGGAGGAAAGAGGTTCAGCCTGTCGACTGATCCAGAAGTTACAATGGAGTCTTCCCTGTCTTCTCCTCTTCCTTCCTTAGTTCTTCGTCCTCTATTCTTACCATCCCATTCTTCCTTCCTAGTTCTTACCACCCCATTCTTTCTTCCTAGTTCTTATCCCTCCATTATTCCTTCCTAGTTCTTACCCCTCCTTAGTTCGCCTTTTATATATTTTCTTTTACATTTAGGTGGAGCTTGAGTGACTCTAGTCATACTTACTTTTGTTATTGATTGGTTTAAAAAAAAGTCTCTTGAGTTAATCAAAAATCTAGAGAGCATACTCAGTGAGGAGTGGTCATTCCTTGGAAGTGGGTAACTTCTAGGATGGGGTTGTGTATTGGCGTTATAATGAGATTAGAATGAGGAGAAGTTTGAGCAAAGTCCATCAGAAGGGACTATCTGCCACCATTGTTGGCCCAGCACCAGACATCTTACCGTACTATGTGGCTTATGAACTGCATGGTAGGACCAGATTGCCACCTCTGCAGGGAGTACAACAGAGTTTGGCCGTGGTGTTTTCACTGTGCTCCACCCTCCATTCACTCAACAGCTGCATGGCAACATCAGATTATCCCCTCTGCAGGGAAGCCAACAAAGTTTGGCCATGGTGTCTCCATTCTACTCCACTCTCATTTACTCTTATTAGTGTGTGCTAGGAAGACAGACTGTGCTGCCAAGGGAATCGTGGAGAAGTCAATTCCACACATACCAACCATCCTGGAAGTGGTAACTGTCTCTCACCTCAAGCAAGCCTCTGTAATGCCAGAACTTCTGTTAGGCCCTATTTTTCTCTAATTTCCCCTTTCTGGAGCAATTCTCTCACACTAAGCAAGCAGTGTAAACAGCTGACTTTTAGTCTTTGACCAGTCCTTTCTTCCCACTGCAAGAAGGCAACAACACTACTTATCCTGAATGGTCTTTTCACAGACCTGCATTCTCCAAATGCGAGCAAAGCCAGTGGAAATATATATATATATTTTTCCTCACCTTTTCTCTGTTCTGTAGGAATGGAATAATTACTGCTTGAAATAATTATTTAGATAAAAGTAGCTTCTACAACACCCAATCACAATTAGGTGTCTATTGGACCTGTTCAAACCCACAGCAGGACTCAATGCACAGGAAGACACTGCAATACCAAAACATATACATGGATGAATGTGCAGTTCTGGGCTCCCTGGTATAAGAGTGATGAGGAACTTCTAGAGAGGGTCCAGCATAGAAAAACCAAGAAGATTAAGGGACTCAAACATCTATGGTATGAGGAAAGACTAGGCAAGCTAGCCCTGTTTCACCTGGGGAAGACTGAGAGGGGATCTTACCAATATGTTTAAATACCTGAGGGGAGAACATAGGGAGGATGGGGCCAAACTCTTTCCAGTGGTGGCCAGCAACAGAAAAGAGGGTAATGGGTACAAGTCGAAGCACAGGAAGTTCCATCTCCATATGAGCAAGAACTTCTTTCCTGTGAGGGTGACAGAGCCCTGGAACAGGCTGTGGAGTTTCTTTGGAGATCTTCCAAAGCCACCTGAATGCCACGCTGTGCCCTGTGCTCCCTGCTGGAGCGGGGAGCCGGCCGGACTAGATGATCTCTAGAGGTCCCTTCCAACCTCAAGCATTCTGTGATTCTGTGAGGAGAGCAGAAGAGAACTGAATAACTTGCTTGGATAGCTCAGCAGGTCAAAACAGATCTGATTACAGTCATGCGTATCTTCTGCTTTAAAATGATGCCTATCAAGAGCTCTCCCAGTATCTTTAATGTTCAGTTTTACGATATGCTGTGGAAACAACCTACTAAAATAAATGTGGGAAAATCCATCTGAATGTTAATGGTCTTTCTTCTTTTTAAAAAAGAAATAGTCCAAGTGAGTAGCATGGCTCTCAAAAATATTGATGGCTTACAGAGATAATCTAGGAATTGAGACACTTTCAATAGCTTGAAATAGTACTGCTGGCTGTTCTTTACCCCGTGTGGCTCTGTTAGTAAAGCAGTTGGTGCTAGCAGCTGTCAGAGCTTTCATAAAATAAGACGTGAGATTTCGGCATTGTTTTGAACATAGAACCCAGCTGCCTGCCATTGTTTTTCTCGCCTACATCTTCTATTCCAGGCCTTCAGCTCCTACAATGCAAGAAAGAAGCCAGAAAAAAGGCATTAACCCTTGTGCCTGATCTTGTTTTTAATCACAGAAACAATATTTTCATCATTATTTGAATCTACGGAATCCTCTCAGGTAAACTTTGCTACATCAAACTTGCTAGATGACTTTTAAAATAAGACAATATATCAAATAAAAGAGGATAGGAATCTTACAGCTGAGGTGGAGAACCATGTTTTGATGGGAGTCAGTAGTTCAGAACTTTCTCTCACCAAATAATACAAGTCAATTGCAGCACTCTTTTTAACTTCAGTGTCTGTAGACCAAGCTCTAAATCCTTCGTTAGGAACCTTCAACAAAAGCCATCCATATTTGTCTCTACGAGATTATTATCTGATGTTCTGTCATTAGCACAGAATTTACAGTTGGTCACGATATTTACTTCCAACACTAGAAAAAGCAGGAATACATAAAAATCTCTTGGAATAAAGTGTTTCAGAGGTAATTCTGATTGCATGCAACATATACTGAGAAATACTTATTACCAATAAATTTCAGAAGACCACACAAATATGAACAGATGTGTAAATAAATCACAGAATCACAGACTGGTTGAGGTTGGAAGGGATCTCTAGAGATCATCCAGTCCAACCATCCTGCTCAAGCAGGGACACCTAGTGCATGTGGCACAGGGTTGCATCCAGGTGGGTAAACAGATGTCTCAAAATATATTTGTAAGATGGGTGCTGAGAGAACAGGAAAAGTGTTCCGAATAAAAAATATTCACAGTAAAAATCAACTACTCAGTGAAATCTGTGCTGTGTTGAATGTCTTTCTTCTGTATAATTATGTTGGTTTTGTGAGGATTTAATCCCTAAAACCACTATACCAAAGGGAATGCTTCCTTTTTATCCTGGAAAACTCCCATAAAATCTCAAATATTGTACTTGCTATGAAAGGCAGGTGCTGTGATCATGTCTAAATAGTGCAAGAAATTGTAGGAGGGCATCTCACTGCTGAGACTTTGAAGATACTGAATTATGATACAAAAGAAAATACAGCTTTCCTTTCATTCTGAGAAATGAAACACTGTTTTCTTGGAAAGTATGACTATAGTTCATAAAAGCATAGTATACAAGTTTTTATGAAGGACAACTTCCAGGGAAATGAAGAATGGGGGGACACAAAGGAAAACAGAAATTACAGATTCTGAAACACAAATTTCAGCAACTTTCCTGTTGTGTCATGTAGTATTCCTTTCATTGCTAGAGAATTTCCATCCACAGGAGCCAAAGAGGCTGTTTGCTTTTGGGCACTACACACACATATATACACAGCCATTATAGAAAGCACCTGTACTCAAAAAGTTAAAATTAAAAAAGCACTCAAACAAGTCATCCCTTTTTCTTAGCTGTTATGCATATACACCTTTTCTTAGGCTTGCTGTTACCTTTAAGCACAGCATTAACAACTCACATTTAAATACACATTTAAACTACAACTGATATTTAAAGGCTGCTAGCCAACAGTAAAGGAGTTAAGAAAGGAGTTAAGAAAGGAGTTCTTAAGCATTTGCCATAAAGGGTGGTCCACAACATAATGTGTTAATGTCTGTCTCAGAAAGGGCACTGCTCTCATGCACATGGAAATGGGGAAATGTGCCTCTCTTTCAAAGTGATATGGACCACACCTCTCATTAGTGTGGCATTTGATCACACACAGCAGGTGTCATTCTGCTTTCAAGACAGTGTCATATTAGGATAATGTGCTCATTAATATTAATATAAAAAATTTATTCATGAAAACTAATAAGTTATTTATCTTCCTTCCAAATGATTTAGCAGCCAGAAATGACAAAGACAGCAAGCAATATATGATGACTTTGCACTCTGTGGAGCATTGGATGTCACTCATCATCTAGGTCTCAGGAAGCCTAAAAACCCTTTCTCACAGAAGGGGTTCCCAATTTATTCTGCTCCCTACTTTCAGATTGCTTTCCTCACTGTAATGCATGGAGGGAGGGTTATGTTATCTCCATCTTCACTTCCAAGTTCAAGACACGATGGGGCATTAAGAACTCCAGTTTGAGGAACACTGGCCAGGAGCCAATCTACGCTCGAGTTTTCTATAACCATTACAAATGTAAATGCAGATATTTGCAGATTCACTGGAGGTTTTTGTTAAACCATAGATCCCAGTAATGAAAGAATAAACAACCAGCAACTGTATTTATGGGCCCATTAAAGGAACCATCTTAGGAAACTGCAGTTAAAGTCTGTTTATCACTGCTGCTCTATACTGCTTCCAGAACTTAACTTTAATGAGCTATAAAATGGAAAACAAGCTATTCCCAAACAATTCTCACAATTTAAATAATAATTAACAAATAAATCTAGCAGCGATAAAAGAAAATAGCAAGTGAGAGATGGAGATTCAGTCAGGAGTGGATGTCATGTGCCTCACTCCATTCATGAGTGCACAAGGTCTAACCCAGCACTGATAAAAATCAATTCACTGATGCCCATGGGTATATGCTGCAGCCATGCCAGCTCTTGGAACCGGTTATTGACTTGCACTTGTGGACATGCCATAGGCAGAATAGTCCCCCATGTTGTATTTGAGACTGAAAAGTAGAGGGAAGGTCCTGGATTCAGAAGGGACATAAATGAGGTTCCGCTGGTGATCAGTCCTGCTTCCAAAGAGGGTTTCCGAACAGAGGACATGGCATGGCGCTCCCCAGCTCTCTGCTCATCCTCACACCCTCTTATACTTCTCAGCCTCCCCCTCCTTTCTGCTTCTGGCTGAACTCTTCCTAAACTGTCCAGAGCATATCACAAAGTTTGCACTTTGAGCCAGAAATTCTGGGAAGGATCTGTAGTGAATAACCTGAAGTATACACACACACAAACACACACACACACAAAAAAAAACCCATCCCAGGCTCAGTGTGAGTCCCATATGAATACAGCCAATTCTTTCAAATCAGAGCACATGTTTTTAAAAAATGATTTTTTCTTTGCCCAAATCACAGGAGAGCTTGCTGAAAGCTAATTTAATAACTAAGTCTATCTGCAAAGATTATTGAAATTAATAGGTAAATTATTATTCTGTCTTTTAGCTTAGTATGCTATGATGCTGTGCTCTCATTTATGAACATAAGAATGTATGAATGACTATAGTGAGGTATGCGAAAGTCCATCTAGCCCACTATTTTCTCTCCCAAGGTGGTCAAAAGCAGATGACTGGAAGAGATGCCATAATAAGAACAGGGGGACATACAGTAATATTTCCCTGGTGTACTTTTCCAGCCTCCAGCAATATGTGGCTCAGTCACACTTTGTGTGTAATCGCCCTTGAATAGATTGTTCTTCTATGAATTTATCTAATTGCCTGTAAACTTCTGACATTCACAATATCCTGTGACAATCAGTTCCACAGTTTAACTATGTGTTTTATGTTCTGGACAGCTGATAATTTTACTCAAAATCCTCTAGTATCTCTGGGAAACAATGCATAGTAGATAAAGTAGAATTTCATAGTTACCTTCTGGAAACAAGCAGGCTCAGTAACATTTGTACTCACTTTATTCTTTGTGTTAATATTCCTTGGCTTTCTTTTTCATTATGGTGCTCAGATATGCATACTGCATTTTGTAAAAGGTGTCTTAGAAATATCTAAGATACCCACTGACTTCCACTGATACAGAATAGAAGTAGAATCAGTAAGAAGGGCATAAAAATGCACCTCCCAGTTCTCACACATAGTCTAATCGCTGTGCAGAGAAGAATTTAAAAACAGGTGAGACACATTTTAGCTTACCAAACTACTGAGGTACTAAAATCCAGGAGGACATTTGCACCTTCTCTGATCTCCTGAGGTTACTATTCATATGAAACTCAGGACACACGCTAGAGTTTAGGTCTTTTCCTCTCTCAAGCACTTCATATTCCCTCTCCTAGGCATTTCCCCACACAGTATCCCATTCTGAGAACATCACCCTCTTCATCAGCTGTCAATGTCTTCACCTGTTTGTGAACGTGTACTTTAATCTATTCTGGCACTTCTGTAAATTTAACCGAGTGCTGCTTGCTTCTTTCATTATGTATATATTTGTAAAAATTTGACCTCAGTTTTTGATCAGTCTCCATTCCTACACAAATCAGTGCTGATTGACCTGAAAAATACTCAAAAAAATACTGAAAGAAAAATGAGTATCTTTTTACTTCACCTGAAGCAGTGGAAACAAAAGTGCTGCTGAAAGAGAACACATAAAGTAGCTGGCTTTGAAGGAACATAAAATAAATGATCACGTTAACATTAAAGCAGATTAAATAAGTCACAGTACATTAAGTTCCCTTGTCTAGCTTTGAACGCTCCTCAGGTGCTGGGCTGCAACCTGTCTGGGACCGATCAGTTTTCCAGGAAAAAAAAAAAAATCCTGTAGCATCTAAAGTCGACATTTACACCACCCCAAGGGATCTGAGACCCTGTAACAGACACTGGTTTTGCACTGGGCTAACGTGAGGGACAGATACGGGTATTCAGGAAGTGTGTGGGTGGGTCTATCTCCATACATGGATGAATCCCTAGGAGGAGCCATAGAGAGGAAGAGGGGGACAGTGGTCATCCTTATAAGGCAATCCTTCCAGAAGCTTCAGGCCCTTCCCCTGTCATCTCTCTCAGAGAGAATGCATTTTTGTGAGACTTCCCACGTAAGTGCTGCAGCTCTTTTCAGAAAGTGCCTGCAATTTCCACCCCATGTCCTTGCTGCACCGGTCCTTTTGCACATTTTCAGTGGTTAACTCTTTACTCACCCCTCAATGGCTATGGCAGTTAGCAAAAGGAAGAGGCACCAGGAATTGTCATGGCCATCTTCCTGGAGGGCATGTGCCTTATCCAGAGAACCACAAGCCTCTCAGTCTCACCTACGCTCTTGGGAAGGGGATGGAGCAAGTCTTCCTGCTGAAGTCTACAAAGGGCAGTAAGGGGCCTGAGAGGAGGCAATGCGGACGAAAGAAGGGGAGGCCAAAAGGAGGGAGAGCTGCCAGGACCATGAGGGAACTCCTCAGGCTTCATGGTCCTGAGCAGCCTCCCCTGGCACCTCTGTGCATACCCTCTGCCTGGGCCATGGGCCTAGCAGCTGCCTCTCACCTCATATGTGTCCTTGCAGTCCCTGCCCCAGCTGCTCTTCAGGAGCGCTGCTCTCCAACTCTGCTATAGACATACCTGCACCTGGACCAAGATCCTCTGTTCTTTACTGTGGGCTGCCTTCCTGCCTTGACTACTCTCATCACACTATAGTATGTTCTTCACCCATTTGGCTCACATGCTCACTGTCAGGCAAAGTGACACATGAGCCTCCCACAACCCACCTCAAGAAGGAGCCCATGATTGTGAGATATCATTTCAACATACCTTAACCGTGATAAGAATCGAAGAGCTGAGTTGAACCAATGTTCCTGAAACAACGTGGGTGCAAAGCTCTGTGCTGGCTGAAAGCTTGAGGCACCCTCTCTTGGGCAGCATGGAGCCTCGCATGAGAACACATGCAAGCATTCATCACTGAGCCTTCACCTGCTGTGTCTGCTCAGTGTTCCCTCAGCCTCAAACCGGATCATTTCAAGGTTCTGTGCACTGCTGTGGTCTTTGTGCCTGGCATGAAAATCTGATGGCCCGAAGTAGGAGCCAGGGGTGGCACTGGCCTGCCTCCACTTGGCCTCTTCTTTATCAGTACAACCATGTCCAGGACAAGAGGCATATGGCAGACAGCTTGGATGTTCCCTGCTAACCTCATGCTTTTGTGGCCTCTCCAAGGGGACCCTGAGTGGTGCTGGCATCATGGAGGACCCCAAAGGTGAGCAGCCACTCACTTCAGCAGCTCCGTGCCAAGACAACTCCCTGCTGTCTGCACACACCAACCT
>NW_010586245.1:54138-67177 GCF_000705375.1 Tinamus guttatus | reverse complement strand
GAGCGGGGCCGGGGCCCTGCCACTGCAGGGTCCCAAAAGCAGGGCTCGGAGCGAGTCCCCTCCACCCCTGCAGCTGGAGGGGGGCACGTGGCACTATGGGCTCCAAGGCAGCAGCGACCCCCACCCCAGGGCTGCCAAGCCAGGGCCAGCTCTGCCCTGCTGCTCATGGGAATGGGGCTGGAATGCAGTGGAGAGAACCCCCAAAACCAATCCCACCGCCGGGCCAAGCGGCCACCAACCATTTGGCACCAGAGCCCGGCACCCACCCCCTTAATGTACAGATATTTGTATATACACAGCAGCAATCAGCCTGTTCCCATGAGGATGGTGATGGAGGTGACAGCAATGATGCAGAACATGTATACGTATACAATACAAGTATATGCTTTCGTATTGACGGTTAAAGAGAGTTTTAAGCCTAGAATGAAAAAATTCAGACCTTTGCTTCCTATCATACCCATGCAGCCGGCTTATCAGGGGCTCATCCAAATCCACCTTAAACAGTAGGAAGTGGGTTCTTACTAGAGACAGCTCATCAAACTCGGGGGCCTGGGGTGGCCCTGCCGCGAGCGGGGTGGCGGGTTTGGGGGAGGGGGCGGGCGAGGTGTAGGCTGGGCTGAGCGTGTCCCCCTCTTCCATAGTGCGGAAGGCAGCCAGGCCCATGGCATCTCCCTGGATATCATCCAGTGTCTCGGTGAGGGCTGCCAGCAGTGCTTCATTCTCGCTGTCTATTATCTGAAAGGAGGAGGCAGAAACAAGAGAGAGGGAATTAGGCTGAGCAGAGGGAGCCAGCAGACTTCTCTGGGGATGGACTTTGGGATGAGGGGCAGACGCTGTGTGGCAGTGGTGGCTCGGGCTGGTGGCACCCAGCGCCGGGGGGCTGGCAAGGAAGTGCTTGGTCGTGTCACCAGCAGCCATGCCTTCCCATGGTCCCAGGGGTAACTCGGAGAGATACTCCCAAATGAAGCAGTAAGACAGGGCTAGAGGGAGAAAAACTCAACTGCAAAAGGGCTGGAACATCCCTCCATCTGTCCCACTCAGTCCCATGGCAGCCCCGGTGGGAATAACAACAACTCAGAGCACCTGCCTCAGCACAGGCCGGCAGCGCCCCAGGGCAGCGGGGAGCCAGGCACGCGCTGCGGCACCGGCTGGGTACCACAGCCCGCAGAGAGCAGATGGACTGCGTTCCCCCGAAAGTCTCCAGCGTGGGGACCTCCAGCTCGCCTGGGACTCTCAGCCCTCATGTTTTACAGACAGCTACTCCTAGCCCCTGCCTGGCCTGCGGAGTCCAGGGCGACCAGACCCTAAAGACCGAGAGCAAGGCCAGCAGAATTAGATGCCTTATAGGATAGCTCTTCTGATTAATGTTTTAAGCACATGGAATGATCTGGGGATGCTGACAGGAGATTTGTGAGTGTCTGGGGCTAAGGCCATGCTGTCACGTTGCAGCCCGATGACGTGCGGCCAATGTGTGATGGGGCTAGAAAGGCAGCCCCTGCCTCGCAGCGCCCTGAGCTGCAATGTACAACTGCCACAACTGCACAAAACAGCGTGCGGGAGCACAGGAATGGCTGAAGTGAGCCAGGAGCTAGTTCTTCTTGGTCCTCCTCCATAATAGTCTTAATATAAACCATATCCAACAAGAAGCAGGATGCCATCAGATACAGAATTAGCATGGGAGTATAAATTCAGGTTCCCTGCAAGGACTGTTGACTGTAAATGGCCTCCCATATTTCTCTTATTTTGTTTGAAAATTAAGTATCTTTTTTTCCATGCCCTAGCCCTGCTTGAAGACACTACAGCAAGCTCCAGGGAAAGGCAGCAGGATACTCCATTTTTGGCTCCGTGTCTTTTCCTCCTGCTATTGGCACGAGACTGCTGTGCATAGAAGTTCAGTGGGATACATTTCATCATACTCTGCTGCTCCTAATGGGCCTGTCTTTTGCATTTCTTCTCTGTTTATCTTTTCCCCAGGAAGTTCAGCGGAAAATATGCGTCTCGTGATGAAGGTCCGTCAGCTGGACTGGACTATTTTCAAGCACAGCATCAGCACAGCATAAAAGCCAGAGGGTTGTTATTATGGCCAGGTTAGCAAATATTAGGGTTTTTTTTCCTGCTTTAAAAATAAATTATCCTCCCTCTCAAAATGCAAGCAGTGCCAAGCCCCAGTGCTGGCTGCTAGCGGGCACCAGCCAGCTGCTCTCCTGCACCCCTCCGGAGGGGCCTGCGCAGGACGGGGCCGGCTGAGGACACAGCAGGAGAGGACAGAGCCTGGGGGGCTGGGGGTGCACGGCCTGGTCCCACGGAGCCTCGGCGAGCCCCTCACTCGTGCCCGGGGCCTGCACGGTGCCAGCACTGCCCTGTCCCGCAGAGCCGGGCGAGCGCAGCTCTTGCCAGCAGGAAAGGGCAGTGTCTCCTTCTGGAGCAGGGCTGCCCTGCTTGCCATGGCCCCACGACTCCCCCGCCGCCTCCCAGCACAACTGCCAGCCGGGGAGAGGAGCAGGACACGCTCCGCGCTGCCTGCGATTCCGCTTTAATAATACATCACAGGAGGGCGGGCTCAGCAGCCCTCCTCTGCTCTGACACCTCCTCATTACCCTTACTCTGCTTGCTCCATTTAGACACCGAGCAAATTAATGGAGTGCTAATCAGCGGGGGAAGGGATATTAATAGTTGCAACCTTCCCTGCTTCCTTCTTCCCCCTGCATCCCCCTGACCTATGTCCTCGTGTCCCCTGTGCAGGGCTGCCACCTGAGGCTGGCGCTCGGGAGGGCTCGTGCTGCCCATGTGCCTGGAGAAGCGCCCGCAGGGGCTCTGCACCCCATCCAAAACCCAGCGTCACGCTGAGACTTCCCACTGCTCCAGCGGGCCCTGGCCAGGGCATACAGGGCGCAGCAGGGCCCCAGCGCAGCCTCCAGCCCCCCAGCCAGGCCCACGGCTGCACGTGCTGCCTCACAGGGACAGGGACGGGGCCCCAGTGGCTGCGGTACCTGGAAGAGCTCGGAGTCATCTGTGCTGTACTGGCTGGACTCGGTCTCGGAGTGCTCCGCGCACCACTGCAGCTCGCTGAAGCAGCTGGCAGAGTCAAAGTCGCTGGCATCCAACTGGGACAAGTCAATCTCAGGGAAATCGGAGTAAAGGTGCTCCTCACCGGACACCTCGTGCTGGGGAGAGAAGAGAAAGAGGGTCAGCCCAGCCACTCTCTCCTCTGCTTGCTGCCCTCAGGGAGGCCCAGCCAATGCAGGGTCTTGCAGATCACCTGGGGACACACAGGCTGTCCTCCCACAGTGACAACACCCCCCTTGCTGACAGTGGCTGATGGCAACAGGATTCAGCCTCCCTCTAGAGCAACCAGCTGTGGAGACCACGGCCCCAGCTGTGACCCAAGAGTTGAGCTCCATGGAAGGAGCCGGAGCTGTAGCCATCTCAACCGCTCCAGTCCATTACTTGGACCCCAGAAACAGCTCTTTAAAGTAATTTTTGATAAATGGCACACGGAGGAGCAATTACACAGCAGTCAAGAGAGTAGACAGGCACCTCTTCGCTGTGCATTTTGCCACAGTTTTGCCACTGTGCGTTTGTACAGCCCGACATCGGCTGGGATTGTTACTAAAAGCTGCCCTTCAACAGGCAGCAAAGCCTCGCGAGTCCCTCCTGCGCGAAGCTCTGTGGCAGGTGTTGAAATAGCAGTTTGCCAGCAGAATTGCCTTGTCTCCTCTGGTAAGCATGAGCTCAAAGCTGTTTGCACTCTTAAATGGAACTTAAGCTATTCCAGCCTTTGGTGAGGTGCGAGGGATACTCAGGGCTTACCCAGCTGCCCGGAGCCGGCAGTGCTCCCCATCCCCTTTCTGAGCCCCCTGGAATAGCTTCTGAGCTTCCCATGGGAGCCCCCCATCCCCTTTCTGAGCTCCTCGACCCCATCCTTGCAACAGGGCATCCCCCAGTGAACGCCCAAAGCTCAGGGAGGAAGGGAAAATTCTTCATGGGAAGGTGTATCTCCTGGCAGCCCAAATGCACCGTGAAGGCAGCGCAGACCCTGACCCCAGTATCTCCTCCCACGTCTGCCTCCCATGTGCGCACAAAAGAAGAAGAATGTCATAGAAAAGAATCAATGTCTGGGTGCACACAGGGCGATCTACGCTCTAGGAACCGAGCTAAAAATATCCATTTAATCACAGAAAGCAGCTGAGACCTGTCCTGTTTCTACCTCATTCCCAACTGCTGCCTTGCCATAAAGCTTCATGGCTCTCTGAGGAGCAGAACAAATGATTGCATTAAGTACCCGAGCGGGGAAAGCGGATGCCCGCCTGCCACTGCTCTGCCAGTGCTGCCACTTGCTGACAGCAGGGGCAGACCTCAGCACGCGGGAACGCAAAGGGAGGAAATCACATTTAAAGTGAGAAGTGGCCCTGGGCGAGTGCTAATTTGAAGCCTTCCCACCCTGTTTCCATGCCCCAGATTACACAAGCACGTGCGCACACCGGAGGCATCCGCTCCGGGCTGGTGCACGTGCCGTTGCTGACACCGGCTCGTGCTGCAGCACTGCTGCAAGCTGGAGCGCTGCTGGGGTCTCCATGCCAGCGAGACAGCAGCTTTCCATGGACAAATCCCTATGCTGGAGGGATGGGAGGCAAGGCACAGACCCCGCTCCCAGGCAGCACGAAGCCTGCTCCACCACCAGCTCGCTGCACCCTCCGGCCCCCGGCCCTCCGCTGGTTGTGCCCCCAGCCTGCAAGCCCAGGGTTCAACCTCAGAGGGGAAAGGTCTGCTGCACATGCTGCTGGGATTGGCTGCCTGGTGGGAGTTCTCTGGTGATGAGGGAAGCAAGTTTATTTACACAGCAAACGGATTTCGAGCAGACAAACATGTGAGCATGTAAGTGGGGCTGCAAAGAGAGGAAAAACACCATGGGCTCCACTTCTGAAGTGCCCTACAAGGGTCTCCTCCGCAATTCCACAGGAGGTGAAAGCAATTTAAAACAAGCTGCAAAAATGGAAAAGACAAGACACTGTTTTTCTCTTTCTCTCCTTTTTCATTCTGTTCTAGTTGGGCTAGTGTGGGGTTGTTGGTTTTGCTCCCCAGGCTGAGGGAAATGTGCTCCCTGAGGGGTCCAGGGCACGTGTGCCGCTCCGGAGGCACCATGTGCGCGTGCGCGTGCTGTCTATCCTCCGCACTGACCCGCTGCCTTCCCTCCCTCCCGCCGGGAGCACAGCAGGAGGGACGAGTGCTCTGAGGTCTGCACGAGCGGGGTGCCCAGCTTTGGAGCACGGCCGATGCCACGGGGCAGCTCACAGGGCTCCGCACGGTCAGCCCAGACACCTGCTGCCACAGCCAGCGCGGACGAAACGCCAGCAGGAACCCACCAAGACACCCGATCTCCAGGCACACGGGCACGTCGCCCTCCCCAGCGCCCTCCCCTCGGCCAGGCTGCCCCAGGCTTACCAGGTGAAGCCCTGTCCTTTCGAAGGACCTCTCTGCTTTGCCCGGCTCTGCAAAGGGTCCCATGTGCCTCCCACAAGGGAAGGCACAGGACGGGGCGGACAGGAGCTCGTCCGAAAGGTGCTAGGGCAGTAGCGAGCATGCAGCACACTGCCCAAGACAAGGGCACAGTTCGTGTCTCGGGCAAACCCTGGGAAGGCTCCAGGTCTGCACACTCCATGCATGCGCCCAGGCCAGGACTGCTACAGCTCTACTCTACGGGACGCCTCCCCTGCTCTCAGGTGGCCAGAGTGCAAGAGGCGAAGGCACTGCTGAAGCAGCAGCCCCTGAGGGCTGTCCTCCACGCTCCTGGGCCTGCGGATACATATTGGAGCTTTCCTGCTCCCGCTCCGCTCGGGGAGCGATCCCGCAGCTACTCTGGCATTAGATGCCTTTTAGCCTTTCGGATGTTCCTGTTACCTGTTGTGGCGTGCCCTGCTCTGCTTCGCCACGCTCACGCCTGCCCCAGAAAGAGTCTCGCAACAACTTTGCTCCCCCTTCTCCCCAAGTCTTCCCATGGGAACAGAGGCAGAGGCTTTTATTTTTAGAAAAGCCATACATACGTGCATATATATATGTGTGCGTGTGTGTGTGTGTGCATTCAATTAAAAATAGCAAAGCAGTCAAATTCTCCTGCTCCTTTTGATATGCCACAAGGGAAAAGATCCTGGTGCTGAGATCACAAGGAGCAGCTGACACCAGTGCTTGGGACGTCTTTTGATCAACTCCACAGATGTGACACGTCCCCATTGGCAACAGAGCTGGTAAAAATAAACTCCTGCAACCTAAGGCCACCTCAGGCGCTGAGCTGCCCTCCCTTGGCACCCAGGGGCCGTGGGTCGGTGCCCTGGCACTGCCGTGCTGCTTGCCCATCCCGAGGGAACGGTGGCTGTGCTTCCAGCCCAGGAGAATCCCAGGTTCCCACCCAGTGCGGACCAGAAGCACCTGAACATTCACGTCTGCTTTTATGGAGCCCCCTCCTCCAACAGAAATGGGGAAGAGCCTGTTCAGCACAAGAGCCCACACACCCGCCCAGCACAGAGCGGGCTCCGGCGAGCTCCCTGCGCTGCAGAGTCATTCCAGGTCAGGAGCAGAACAGAGCAGGGAAAGCTGATCCTGCCAGTGCCGCAGCAGCCCTGCTGAGGGAGGGCTTCGGTCTCCAGGGGAATCGATGGGCTGGAGCACCTTTAGCGTGGCATCCAGCGCACTCAGCAGTGGGAAAAGCGCTGCCTCTTGGCCCCCTGCCATGGGCAGGGAGACTGGGGCAGGCTGGGGGAGAGGCCAGGGTGGCAGGGGAGATGCAGAGCGCTGACCTGGTTGCCCTTGGGCACTAGCTCTCATCTGCTCTAGCTCTCTCGTTTCCCACCCTTTCCATTTCCTGCTGCCTTGGGAGAGGAGTGAACTTTTGTTCTAATTTTACTTGGGAGTTTGTAGGAAAATCAGCCATGGGTTCTTGGTGTGCAGCCAGCAAACACCCATGGAGACACGCTTGAAAATTCGGAGCCATCCGCCAGTGCCGACACCTGGCCCGTGCGCACGGCAGCACGGCTACACGCACAAAGTTGCAGGGAAATCTACAGCTTGTCTGATCGTCTCTGCCAGAGCAGGCGGAAGCTCGAGTGACGAGGACGCTGCACCACTGCCACACACCTACATCCCTTTGGGAGAACCAGGACTGAAGGCCCCAACACCTCCTGGAACAGGTGTGACCCATAAGCAGCATCACACGGAAAACTCGATGTGAAAGCAAAAACTGAAAGGTGGAGGGCACCTTGGGGCACAGTTCTTAAAGGCTTGTACTCTGGCTGGGCACAGAGCACATGGTATCTCCACAAATGTCAAGAACCTCATGAAGCTCAGCAAAAGGAAATGCAAAATCCTGCACCCAGGGAGGAATAACCCATGGACCAGGACAGGGTTTAGCAGGCATGGTGGTCATGGGTTCACCACGGGACTCAATGAGCTTGAAGGTCTTTTCCACCCATAATGATTCCATGATTCTGTGAATGGCTGGGAGCCTGTAATAACCAACTCGAAGGCAGCTTCTCAGAGAAGGACTGGGGTTCCTGGTGGACGCCAGGTTGAACATGCTGCTCAATGTGCCCTGATGGCAAGGAAGGCTGACGGTATCCTGGGCTGCATTAGGAAGAATATTGCCAGCAGATTGAAGGAGGTGAATCTGCCCCTCTGCTCAGCACCAGTGGGGCTCATGTGGAGTTCTGGGTCCAGGTTTGAGCTCCCCAGAACAAGAGAGACACGGACATATAAGAGTATGTCCAGTGAACGGCCATGGAGATGATTAAGGGATCTCCTATGAGGAGAGGCTGCGAGGACTGGGCCTCTTTAGCCTGGCACAGAGAAGGCTCAGGGGATATTACCAATGAGCACAAATACTTGGATGGCAGGGTGTAAAGAGCATGGCCTGACACTCTGCTCAGTAATGTCCAGTGACAGGACAACAGGCAACAAGCACAAACTGAAACACAGGAAATTTCCGCTGAACATAAGAGAAATGGTCAAACCTTGGAGCAGACTGTGGCGGTTACATCCCTGAAGAGATTCAAAACCCAGCTGGACATGGTCCTGGGCAACCAGCTCCAGCTTCCTCTGCTTGAGCTTGGAAATGATCCACAGAGATCCCTGCCAATCCCACTACTCTGTGATTCCCGTATCAGCCTTGTCCAACACGCGTTCAAAGACGGGCTGCTCATCCTGCTTTAAACCATGAACTGACTGACCTCAGCTTCAGCAGAAAAGCAGTCACAATTATAGGACAAAGAGGCAGCTGCACTTGTATTTGCAAGGAGCTTCAATTCTGTAGACTTTGCTTACTGAGAGGACAGAGCATCAGATTTTTTATTAATTCACTACTAAGCGTGCACAGCACTTCCCTGCTGTGAGGAGTTTATAACTTAAATCGTGAAAGCAGGGATTGCTCTGGGAGGCCAGCAAGACTCTCATGCTGAGAGGTCTGTGCTTGCTTTGTGTCCCTACCAGGGGCTGCAGGCATTTCAGAGCACTGATTTTGTGAATTCCTGGGGACAGTTTGGAAAACACGAGCTCCGGAGCCTCCCCCTTACACTCACCCTGCCCTGAGCCGGTAACACACACACGATCCCCGCTGCCAAACCAGCAACAGAGAGGAAGCACAAGGGGCAAAGCTCCAAAGCAGCCACTGAAGGACTTCCAGAGGTCATCTAGCTGATAGTGCTATCCTGGGAAGCACTGACTGAACCTAACGTTTTCCAGACAAGTATTAGGGCAAGTTTTTCTTAGAAATTACAGGCAATGAAGACTCTAGGCCTTCTCCTGGAAACCCATAAAAGCAAATAAAGATGAGTGCTTCTGGTAGCTTTTCGGCAGATGTTCCCTGTATTACTGGGGCTGTGTTTTCCAGGGAGCAGCCCAGGTACTGCTGATGCCATCAGCTCCCTCGATTTCAGAGGGGCTCTGAGGAGGGCACCTGCAAGACGACGTGGTGCTCAACTCCCCATCGCTTTGTGAATGCCCTTCTCCTGTAGCTGCTTCCCACAGCCCTTTTCCCTCCTGCTAGCAGCAGCCCTGGCACAAATGAGGCCGGGGGCGCTGGCATGGAGGTCGCCTTCCTCTCCCTGTCGGACTGGGAAGGCGGTGGATGGGCAGGACCTGCTCTTGGCACCCCTGCCATGGGCTGTTCTGCCGTGGACGGGGAAGGCAGCCCAAGCAGCTCCAGCCTGGGGATTCTTAGAGGCCAAGTTCTGCAGCAGAGCATGAGCAACTGCTGACCAGAGGTACATCCAAGGAGACTGTGTTCAACCAAGCTGTGATTTAATGCCGGCCCTGGAGGTCATGGAGACAGCAGGTGGGATATTCCTCTGGAAAGTTAATTTTCAGATCTTCCCTCTGCTTTGGAGCAGCTTTAACTTGGGTGCAGGCGCATGTGAGGTCTTATCTCTGCAGCGAAATGAGGTTTCTCTCCAAGCCCAACTCTAATTCAAATATTGGATTAACAAGACAGGAAATGTCTTCCCCTTTTTCAATGTGAACTTGGGCTCTTCGCACTAAACTGCTCCTTCAGTCGCAGCAGTGGTTAGAGAGGTGGGTTGGGGCCTGGGCGATGATGCTCCACGGACAGCAACACTAGAGCCAACCTGCCCAGAGCTCCACTTGCTGCAACCAGCTTGCTCTGGGGAGCAGCCCGTGCCGCATGAAGGCAGCCTTTTTGCTGTCTTCTTGCCTACAGGGCTAAAAATGGGAATTTACCACCTGGAGTACAGCAGCCTTCAGGGCAAACACTTAGGCTTTGTTTTTGTCTCATCTGTGGCAAGCCACAGAAGCCAAGCTTTAACCCCGTGCCTCATCAAGACGATGCATGTTTTCACCTTGGAAAGAAACAGAGTGATGATGGTTTCTCTGTAAAGAGACATGGTATCTCCAGACAGCGTCTTTACAAAACTGTAGCTTCACGACCACGTGAGCAATGAATCAGTGGAAGGAAGCATTTCAACAGCGCCAAAGCGCGCTGCTCCGTGCAGTGCAGCATCTCAGTCCTCCTTGCCACTTGCTTACCTGGGCTTTTAGCAGGCATATTGCAAGCAGACCAGATCCTGCCATCCCTGGGGGAAGGGGGTGGGGGGTGTATTTGGGTATCTGAGAAGGCACAGACACCGCTGATGAGGAGATACCAGGCAATGATCTCTAACGCGTCTCGCAGAGGCAACCTGTCCTTCCTGACAGGGCTGGCAGCCACGGGCAGTGCGAAGCTGCAGCTGAGGCCACCCAAGAGAGCCAAGTCCGATGCCCGAGGCGTTTAGCTGGCTTAGTGCAGCCCTTGGAGGGGCAGGGATCAGGCAGGAGAGACCTGCAGGCCCTGGCGGTCCGGTGTTTTCTCCTCTGTCGCACCCTTCCCATGCGGCACCGCTGGCACATAGTCCCATGTCACAGCGCAGGGCACTTAGAGGGGTTTTGCTGCCCCTAGAACAGCACGGCTGGAAATTTCCCTTATCTAGAAAACTGCTGGTTCCAGCTCCTTGAAGTTGTGGCCAAGTATTTTGCAGCAAGGCTCAGAGCACCCTGGGCAATCACATACGCCGCTGCTCATGCGTAGTGAGGCTGCAAAAGTTTAAGCTTCTGAAGTCTGCCGGCGCTAAAACGCTGCGGAGTGAGCACAGCAGCTTCTCAATAACTTAATCCCATTTCAGCCTGGAAGGCCAGATTTACATTGTCATTTGCATAAGTGTCCCCAGGATGCTTTGCAATTGCCTTGTCACTCACATGTCACTTTGCCGCTCTCTTTCCAAACAAATAATAATAAAAAAAAAAAGGAAGGAAAGCAGTGGTTCTTCCGAAAGCCAAAGGAGCCGGGAACAGGCAGGCCACCTACTTGCAGAGGAGCAGAAGTGGTGACTCATCTGTGTGCAGAGCCTCCTCCTGCCCCACAGCGAGATGCCTACTCAAAGCGCTAAGGGACAAATATACATTCACACATGCACTGAAGACACAGAGCCCCAAATGAGCCCGCAGCGTTTAGGCTGGAACCCAAAGAAGCGCAAGGTGAGAAGAGGCAGGGGGAGCCGCGTGCTGCCTCCCTGCAGCCTGTCCCTCAGGGCCGCGCGGCCGCCAAGGGGCAGGAGGAGCTGCCCATCGCCGTCCGCACCCCAGCCCGCTTCCAAAAAGGAAATCAAATCCGCGCGCAGGGGTTTGGAGAGAGCTGCCTGGGCTTATCAGGGAAATCCATAATTACCGACTGCCTGAAACACAGATTAGGGCCATGCAGGGAGACAGACTTTACGTGGGCGACCTCCTGGCCGGACAGTGAGCAGGGCACTGGTGTCACTACAGGCATGGCCACCAGCCCTCCCTCACGCGCTGACACGCGACCCCTGGCCAGCGCGTGCCTGCTGTGGGGATGGGACAGCGGTGACATGTAGCACCTCGGCCTTTGGCCACGTGCGAGGAAGAGGAGGGCAAAGGGAGCTGCCTTCCAAGGAGAGAGCCCAGTTACCCCAGGGCTCAAGCGGGCCTGGGCGAGGGACCACGGAGTGGACAGCAGCTTGTGGACCGGAGGATCAGTGCAGGACAGAGGTGCGCATGGAGGGGACTGCTATAAATAAGCGTAAATACGGCATGGAGGCACCTGGCCAGCGCCGTGAAGGTCACCACGGTGCGTGCCAGCAGATAAGCAGCCCCTCTCCCCACTGGCATTTGACAAAATGTCACTCAGAAGGCAGGAGACGCGGTGTCAGGTTGTGCCTTTTGTCAGGCGGCCCCTCAGGCGACGGGCGAGTATTTATAGCCCCAGGCACAAAGCTGAGGGCTAGCGGCTCCGGGCAGCAGGCTGCAAGGGACAGGGGACCCTGCGAGCCGCAGCAGCGCTGGGGGGCAGCAGGAGGCAGCGGGGAGGGCCACGGGCCTCGCTGCAGCACAGGGCCCCCAGCTGCGGCCGCGGTGCCGGGCAGGAGCCGCAGGGCACCCCTCGCTGCGCTGAGGCGCCCCGGCCACCACAGGGACCCGCAGGACCTGCCCCCTCGGACCCGGGCTCTGTTCCTCTGCACTTCTGCTTTTTGCTTTTTCTTAATTTGTACTCACTGGTTTTAATGATTCAGCCCAGGCAGCAAGAGGAGAAAACCCCCACACCACCGTCATTTAAAGCCTGGACAAAATAAACACGAGGTTCATCCTTTCTTGCTCAGGAATGAGCACTATCTGCCCAGATGGCGTGGCGCCCATGCCAGGCGCAGGGTGCCCCAGCGCAGCCTGCGGAGCGGCTGCCCTCCCGGCACAGCTGGAAGCGCAGCGGAGCAGGAGGGACGCGGGGGGCACGGCGGGATGTCACCCTGCTCCACGCGCCGGCCTCGAGCTGCCGCCTGCCAGGAGGGCGCAGGGGCCGGCACCCGCGCCCAGGGCCTGAGACGCAGCTCCCCCCACAGAGGTGCTCTCCCCCACTGGCTTTTTCTTACCTTAGAAGGGTATAATTAAGATCAACCGCGAGATGCAAGGAATAGGGAATATTAAACATTAACTGCAAACAATAAACTTGAACTTGCCAGGATAGCTTTGATACGCAGCAAAGATGGAAGAAATTGCAGTAACCCATCCCTGAGTCATAGCACGGAGCCAGAAGAAAGGAGCCTGCGATACTGTTTATAAGGCCCTGAATAAACAAAGGTTTTAAACAAAGGTGTGCCGAGTGAGGAAGAAGTCGGTAGCAAAGGTGTATCGTATCACAGGTTATAGAGTTGCCTTTTTGTGCTAGACTCAGCAGCCGTTTATTTCGGACTCCAAATCTCAGAGTCCACCTCATTGCTCCATGAACTCTGGAACCACCCAGCTACCGGCCGCGAGACCCATCACACTCCCTGCGCGCCAGGCGAAGGGCGATGGCAGCAAAATTCTGGTCATATCTGCACAGCAGCTCCCTGGGCACCGGCGGCCCCGAAGAGCCTCATCCCCTGTGCAGGGCACAGGCTGCAGCGCGCTGCTGCTTCGCCGTGCGCCACAGCTCGCTGTGTGGGGTGAGGGCAGGCCGGGCAGGCGCAGCCGGGAACACGACGTTCCCAAAGACAGACCTCGTCTCTCGACG
>NW_010586243.1:0-23348 GCF_000705375.1 Tinamus guttatus | reverse complement strand
CACACACACACACACGGCCTGTGAAAATCTCCAAGCTTCTTTAGAGAACACAAGTCTTACTCTTCCCTGACCTACTGTCACTTACGCCTTGCAAAGTAAGTGCAACAAAACCGCAGGGAGAATATCACACTGAGTTAGCCCTGTATATGCTGGTCCATCCAGAAATGTGTCTGGAAACTTTGGGGAAAGGTGCCAGATACCTCCATGGCCTGTGGTGGGGAGGGTCGGGCTGCACACTAAGCTCCCTGCATCCCAAATCTGAAGAATAAGGAGCTGAATTTGGTGCTTTGCATTAACAGCAGCCAAAGAACTAACAAAAGTCTGTCACAGAAGCACAACTTGGGGCTCAATTCTCCTTTCTGAGCATGTAACCTTTGCTTACACATCAGGGGTTCAGTGGGGTAATCAAGTGCTCCTGAGTTTAATTAAGGGAGTCAAATATGAACCTCATCCTCCTCTTCCCCGTGTTAATAGAAATAAGGGAAAAAAAGGCAGAAATAAAAAAGCAACATATAATACATTTTGCATCATTAAAGTAAGGGAAGGAACAGAGATGGCAGTATAATATTACCAATAATATAGTCAACATACCTGAAGTAAGATCCAGGTCCAGCTTTTAACTGAAAATACAGAGCTGGTCTACTGAATAAGCACTGCAGGAAGCTGCAGAGTTCTTACCATTGCTAAGTTAACAAGAAGTTTTAAAATGGGCCAGGTATGTATTTTCACTACAGGACAGAATTGCTTCAGAGGAAGCTATTGTGTCAATGCCTGTGAGCGATTTCCTTCTTTTCCCTTCTTGTTTCACTATTTAGCCTTGCTCTGACATATGCTGCTTGCATAATGGTACACAGTTCTTGCTGGACGCTGGTCACAAATTACAAGAATCTGCCTGGAAATTGACCCAGAACTCAAGACGAGGCATCTCAGTGGCTGGGATTTTAGGCAACAGCCTCAGCAACTGCTTTAAGAGAAGCTGGGGCTAAGGGGAATAAAAGGTGGTGATAAGGGGGGCAAAATATAGAAAATAGAGCAAGGTGGGGAGAGCTGTAATGGCCTCATATGCCCCCATGGCTGACTGCAGCCTTCCCTTTATTTTCTGTTGCATTTTTCAACTCGGCTCCTCTTTCCTAAACTAGTAATAGACGGAGATCTTTTCATAATGCACCATTTCATGACAGAGATAAAAAAAAAAAAAAAAAAAAAAAAACTTCATCTGTGGCCACAATTAGGTTCAGTCACCATCTCATTTCATCCTGCGACTTCAAAGGGTGTGCAGAGAATAAAACTAATCACAAGTCTGATTCACCTGCTCTGGGAAATGCAATAAATTAAGACCATCCAAAGAATTGATTCCTACTAGCGGTTAACAGCGAGTTTGTTGTCTAATTATCCAGTGCCAAACTATTCCAAATTGACATTCACTAAAGCCTTGGGACAGCTAAATTAACAGGGGTTCTCACACCTCACACTCAGGAGGTGCTGCCCTGGATTTTGCAGCTGTGAGGAGCACATCTGCACGTGAAACACCCTTTGCATCACCCCAGGAGCTCTGCCAAAAGCTTCTGTTAGGAGGAACCACAAAATTGTTGACGGTTAAAAAGAAAACCATGGAAACACTGAACTCTCCAGGACGCTCTGCGAACGCGGAGAGAGAATACGCGTTGAATGATTTTAATTTTACAGTGTGTATTTCAAACCGCTCTAATGAGACACAGCTTCCAGCAATCACCAGATCCATTGCACACTGTATGTAAAAGGATTTCTCATATGGAGAACCGCACTTCTGCTATCAAAAGGAAAACTAATTTTGAAAAGAATGCTCAAATAGTTTCTGAGATCACCTACCGCTTTCGCGGGGGCCGGTGCGAGTTTTCACTCAGAAATGATTTGTCAGTATCTCTAGGGTTTCTCTGTACAGGAGGAATGGTAAATTCTCTTTGTTCCCCCAGTAAAATAAAAAACTATCCAGGGTGTTTGATCAGCTATATAGCAAGGATGTAAATCATTAATGAGAATCTGTGTGCTTTTCATTTTAATACCCTGTTACGGAAAATAAAATGCTTCCCAACATTTACTAATGCGATTATCTTTCTAGAAGAGAAATCAAAGACTTTGTGTTTTTCTTCCTGTGAAGTAAATATACGATTTGTCTAGTGCTAGAAAATCAACATTTTTATGGAAAAGGCATGCATTTGCGTACAATTATTTTACTGTTAAGTGAATTGTGAGAAAGAGAAGGCAGTAATGCTTCCATCCATGTGTTGGGTCCATTAGGCCTAGCGTTAAGCTTGCAAGGAAGCAGTAGATGCAAGACAGTTTGCTGGGGGTCTGGCATGGCATCGGTGCGCATCCATATGGTGACCGAGGAAAAGGTACCCCCTGCTCTTCATTTAGCAACTTAGATATTTAAAAAGCAGCTCAGGCTTCCAGACCTATTATTCACCTGGCTCAGCACCGCTTTATCTGGCTGTAACATTAAAAAAAAAAAAATAAAGGCAAAAACCTCTTGAGCAGAGTGTATGTCAATGCTGTCGTGGTCAGCCAGCAGCTCTCACCATCCACCGCCATCAGCTTCCAGGGAGAGGGACCCCGGAGAGCAGCGAGCCCTATTCAGCACCCCCAGTTAAGCAGAACATGATAATGTTCTACATTTCTATCAGGCTTTCATCCTCAAGCACCTCCTGGCAGCGCTGGGATCCCACTGCGAGGGGATTGTGTCACCTCCATGGAGCCACACGGAGCGTTCCGAGGGGAAGGAGCAGCCAGCTGGCACCCTGTGCTGCCCTGGCTGCGAGGACGACGTGGCAGCGCCCCCGGGACAAACCCATGCTATTTCAAATAAATTACATGAAAAAACCTCCTGGAGTTGCTGAATCTCCCTTGGGCAGAGAATATGCAGCTTTAGATCTAATCAGAGTAAAGCCATGTAATATAATGCACAGAACTCAATCAACTTAATTGAGAAAACAGCCAAGCCATCTTTTCCTATATACAAATCCACAGATCCTCAAGATTAAATATTTCAAAATCTGATGTTTGGACTGCTAAGCTCCCTTTTCCAGGGACTGAATGCTGAATTATTGCTGATGGGCTTTGCTACCTTCAGTGTCTAATTTCATTTTTATTTCATTCTTCCATTTCTTCCACCCTTCGTTTTTGCTTCTAACTCTCCATCCTACAAACCAGAAAGTGCTTTTTGCATAAAGGTCCTTTCAAAGTGATTTGGGTTCGGATGTGCAGGAAATGGGATCACGGCATCAGCTAATCAACAGCTCACTGCCCTGGACCATCTACCTGCTCAGCACTGCAGAGCAACAAGCAGGGATGGCAAAGTGGGCAAAGTGGATGCTGGCTGCGTCTGCACAGAAGGGTGTTTTTATTCATTAATCCTAGAGAAATTTCAAAAAGAGACTCAATTATTTGGTACAATTAAATAGCTTTAGCATTTCTGCTAGTCTGGGGAAACTTCTGCAAGAGATGAGGCAACAGCAGAAGTGACCTGCAGGAGACCATCAAGCACAATTCTAACGCTCTGAGACGAGTCGTTTAAGGAAACCACCCTTGAAATAGGTTAAATGTGTTTTTATCCCCTCTGCTTTCTCTCTGTAAGCCTAAGGAACTGAAATCTCCCAGATTCACAAGTTCCACCCTCACTGCTCAAGCACAAGCACTAGAGTGGTTTTAAAGATGGTAAAAATGCAAGATCACAAAATCCCGTGTTGATCAAATCTTCCTAAATACTTATCTACACTTTTACCTGAAGGTGGCAACATTGAATAACATTCTGAGGAAAGACCTTTCACATACAGATCCCTTTAATTAAAGTTTTATATTTTTAAATGAATATTTTTCTCTCCCCCTTAGTTATTCACAATGCGTTGAAATACGATGGGGTATCACACATTTGTTCCAAACAACCTTGAGTGCACATTACGCAAAAGCATTGGTAAATTAAAATGAAAGCAAAAGCACATGCAATGCACACATAAGCCAAGCCCTCCAGCTCCTCGATTTAAAGCAATTTAAAAATATTATAGATGCGATGTCCCTTTTTGCAATGTTACTAGCAACAGATGCTCTTATCTCTAAATCAAAATGAGCGCTGTATCTTTCAAACTGGAGCTCACCTTATTTCGCCTGTGCCCGGTCAACGCGGGGCCATGGAGTTGATGTGCTGAAATCCAGTCACCGGTGCTGGCCGAGCCCGGTGCACTGCGAAGCCCTGGGATGGGCTCTGCATGGGCTGCAAGTCAGCAAACAGCCTGGCCTGAACGGCTTGGAGAAAAATACAGAAACAAAAGAATTCTGAATTAAAAAAAAAACAAAGTTTTAAACTCTGTTCCCAGAATGGAAATCTCTTCACTATCAAAATTGAATCTACAAGTAGGCAGCTAACACGGGATTAAGAAGAGAATACTTCATCTTTCTTTAAATTTCTTCATTTTTTTTTCATATTTAATTTTTCACCCATTTCCGCTGATTTTTCTCTTGACCCCTGGAAAATTCAGTGTTTTCTGCTATGTCCCCAATTACTGTCCTTGAGGCTGCTCGACAGGGTGACCGATTTCAAGGCAGCCGCTCACCCAGGAGGAGCCCGTCAACCTGCACCTTGGCAGAGGTGGAGTAGGTGGCCCCAGAGGGACTTCCAACGCCAACCCAAGCACATGGGTCAGATGGCTCCTCTTTATGGTGACGGGACCACACGGAGCATCCTGCTGGCTCCTGTGCTGCTCTATCGGCCTTGAGCTCTGCACGGCCTCATCCGGCCAGCGACGCTAGAAGATCCCTTGCAAGCAGTTGCCCTCCCTGGCTCTGGAGGGAACCTGACATAAATAAAACACAAACAAGAGCTCCGGTTGGAGCAGTTAGACAGACACCATTAGTTCAGCCAGAAAAAGTGCTGCTGATGAGTCACTGACAAAAAAACCTCTAGGTTTCATCACCACTGATGGAGGCTGGGACAGAGCAGGGTTCCTGCTGCCCGACACCACGGCCACACTCCTGCTCCTGAAGAGCAGCAACAATTCTGCCAGGGTTTCACAGGCTTTTGGGGGCAAGCTCTGAACTACTTTTTAATGGCCAATTCCCCTCAGTGATTTTGAATGCACTTAGTCATTAAAGTAACCTCGCTACCTTTGGCATTTCTATTATTGGAGAAGGAGCAGCAGCTCAGTGAATCACTGACTAGCACAGCTATCAAAGTGGGGGAAAACATGATTACTTCCTAGCACGTTCCCTGGGAAATTGGACAGGCTGGATGGAGAATTAACAAAGTTGTAAGGCACCACAAGGTAACAGCAGAAAAACTAGATGAACACCCTCCCAGCTCGGACCTCCAGCTCTGGCTCCACGCTCTGAAGGTAATCATAAAGGAAAGGAAGGGCAGCGTGACACCAGAGCATTCACAAAAGCCTGCTCTGGTGGGGCTTCATTTGCACGCCTGGATCTCAAGGACAGAGAAGGCAGAAGTTGTCCCCAGCTCGGCACACCAAGGAGCAGAGAAAACGGTGCCGGGCCCCCAGTTCCCAGCGCTAGTGCAGGGATGGATCTGTCGCAGCCTCATCTAGTTCTCCATGTGGCTCTGGCTTTCCCAAAGACAGTCTTCAAGGGCATCCTGTTGGCCACCAAGGGCCAATGCAGAGGTCAAGTCAATTGGGATGGACTTGTGCGGACCACCCTTTTTCTGACTGCTGGGGAGATCGCCCCCACGATCACCCCACGGGACCTCCTAGACCACAACGTGGCTTTACGGGCCAGTCTCCTGGCATATCCCCCTTCCTTCCAGGACAGCCCATGGAGCTAAAGCCTCCCAGAGGTAACTACAGATTTCACACACAACAGTTGGGCAGCCCCGTGGTCCAATTATTTGTGCTCTAATTAAGATGCTGTTGTCACTCTCCTGGACTGTGTCTATTTTGTTCTCAATAAAGGCACTTTTGATGAACATGAATTAAAGCTGGTGATACTTACTTGGTGAGAACAAAAGTCTTCACACCTAGCAAAATGAAGACTGGGTAAATCAGCAAGAATCTGTCAGGCTCAACGCTGGCGGGAACAACTTGCCCTTTTGGCAAGGTCTCTTTTAATAAGGGGAACCTTAGTAAACCTTGGGTTTCTTGGTGAAATCGCATCTTAACCTGCCTTTGGGACAACGCCTTCATCTGCTTAATGAGACACATATTTCACACATGTAGCGATGGCTAATAATTTTTTTTTTAAAAAAAGAAGATTTTACACAGAGAAAATGATTTGCTGTGTGGGTTTTCTCAACTGTTCTTTTGGGCCTTGGGAATGGTTTTATTTTCTTAGCCAGTAGGTCATCTCTATTATCGCAGATAAAATATACGGGACCATTTATAGGGCTATCTCTGAAAATATTTCCTGCATTTCCTAATTTCTCTTTCCCAAACAACCCACTCCAGGAAAGCAGGAAAAAAAAATCAACTTCAGGTTGAAGACACCTCTAATAATATGAAGAAATCCTATGACAGGTTGCTCTATAAGATTCATTTGCTAAATTTTAATGCATGCCACAGCAGGATGGCATGAGTCTAATTGGATTTGAAAGCTGTGTGAATCTCCTGTAATAAAAGGCATATTTGCCAGGGCAGCTACAGGAAAACATTATTCCTATTAGATATTTAGGGGAAAGCAGAATGAACAAATGAAAAAAATATTAATATCCTTCCATATGACTGTGGAATACAGCACAACTTCAAATCACAGCTCCAAAAGCCAGGATTTACATTAAGTTTATTTAAGTTGTCTCCTACCAACAACCTCATATTGATATGATACCTGGGGAGAAGCTTTAAGGGAGATTAGCAAAATAATCCTTTCATGCCGGGAGTTGCATTTCTCCACTTAAACAGCTATTGCCAGCAAGGAAAATGCAGGCAAAACTGACAGCAAAGCGGATATCAATAGGGGTCGGAATCTTGAGCGTTTGCTGGAGTCAGCCTAAATTATCTGTTAATAGAGAGCAGTCACACACTCTTGTCTTTCAGTAGAAATGCATGATGTATATCACATCAGTACCACCTGCTAATGAAGTTCTGCTAACGCAGACACCCATCACATGATTCGAACCACTTTTTTTTTTTTTTCCTGAGGAAAAGTCATCTGAAAGTTAGCATTCAAATTTTCCTTTTATTTCCAGCTTAATGCATTTGGAGACACACAAAAGACTTCCACGAGCACTGTCTGAATCTTGTGAGGGGCATAAAAGCTTTCTCATAGTGCTTAATAAAGCCAAGCTTTCCTCAGCTCCATGGGCAATGACAGATCAAGGAGATTTTTGTTGTTAAAAAGACTGCCTCCAGTTATCTTTCTTTCTTTAAAGGACAAGATATGGATAAGAGGTGAGCACAACTGTTACAGTCAAATATGTAAATACCACTATTTGACCTGGACACCCTGTAGAATAGAAATATGCATTCTCCTTAAAAGATAACATAAACAAGTAGATTTAAACGGAAATCACAGTCTTGATGGGGTTTTTGTTTCTTCATCTTTCCTTATTCCCTGGAGAGTAAAACCAGAATAACTCCATTTTCCTAAACAGTATTTCTCCATTTTATTTTTTGTGTATGATCGTACTTCAGGCACGGTCTCATGAATAATGCAGCTGATCTCTCAAGATAACCACAGGTAATGTTCTTATTACCCAGTCATATTTTATATTACCCTTACTGTAAAATAAGGGACCAAGCAAAGAAAGCAAAATATTACACCGCTTAGGATCAAACCCTGCCCACTCAGAATGGATCTACAGCCTTGCTGGGAAGAAATGGGAGAAGACCTTGTGGATAAAACTACTTGTTTCAGCCTAAGGGAAGGTTTCTCTTTAGCCAAGCCTAACCCAACCACTGGGAGATTTATGGGCCGAAACATCAGTTACGTTTTTTCTGTGCGAGTTTTCCCATAACTACCATTTTGGCAGAGATTCCTCTTCCACAGCATAGATTTGCTGCTCTTCCCAATTTAAACCCTTCCAGATACTACTGCCAGATCATTTTCAGGTCTGCATCACAGACCTGCAGCCCCTTTTCCTGGAGGGCAGCAACAGCCAGCAGGGATAGGAACGTTTATTCCATTATTGTTCTTTGGCATCTTCCTCTACAGCTGTGAATGCAATGACTTCTCCTATGTCTTTGTACCAAAACCAACAATCAATCTTTGTTGTATTCAAAACACCAATGAAGAGTTCTTCCACGGGACCTTCTCTCTCAATAGGCCTCTCAGTTTTTGAGTTCTTGCAAAACGAAAGGAGTGCAGAGACTCCTTTGGGGTGAAGTTGCATGCCACAACTTCCAGTAGCAGCCACCTACCCTGAGAGCAGCACTTACCTTGCCCACCTGGGTGAAGCTGGGGTGACTTGGAGGCAAACGACAGCTGTAATTCTTTCACGTGTTGTGACAAAATATCTTCTTTTCTCTTTTAGCGTGGACTCCACATTGCCCAGCGCCTTTAGCTACATGGTGCTTTAGCTACAGTGGTGGCCACACCGAGAGAAGAGCAGCTTCTATCTGCATCAGCCCCAGACTGAAGGGCTAAATTCCTACTGCAGCTCAGAAAAAAAATCACCCTTTTTTCTCCAGTTAATGTCAATCCTGAGATGCCCATAGCAATGCACTTTCCAAGTGGAAAAACGATCATTTGTTGGAAGTATGTGCAATAGCTTCACACACCTTCATTTGACTCTATAAGACACAACACAGTGAGAAAGCAGGTCAGTTAACTCTCCTTTTTACACATCCACAAATCCAAGGGGGGAAAGAATAAGAGTAATAGCAAACTAGAGACCTGACTATGATCTAACTCTACTACTTTTATCCTGAGGTAAGTTACTCCACTGCAGTGCACTTTCATTTGGGTCAATATGAGAATGGAATCGGGCCAAATGGATTTACATCACTGTGAGCTTTTGGAGTTACTATGAAAAACACTCCCTGTCTCCTGTGCCCCTGTGTAATACAAGCTAAGGCTCAGCCTGTGAAGTTATTTCTTTCTTTTTTTTTTTTTTTCCTCTGCTCTAGTGCAATGCTAGGGAGACTTAAGTACCTGGAAAAGAGACACTGAGATTGATGGTTGCATCCATCACTGTGTTCCCCATCAAATATAATCTCTACCATTACTGTAACATTAACCTCAGCTGCCTTTCAGAAGTTGCTGTAATTTTCAACTAGTGCCAGATGCTAAAATACTGGGTGCGAGTACAGATGGAACCACATCCTTGAACGCCCTCTGCTAACCACAAAATCACCCTATCTACCTGAAAATGTATTATTCCTCGGCTAGTAGCTCAACTCTCCAGCAGTTCAGCTGGTTCAATACAGGTTCAAGGGCATGGATGTATATCAGTAAGGCAAAACCTCTCCAAAATTCCCCCATCTAGGAATTACTAGGATCTCACAGCAAGCAGCTCAAACGTTCGGTGCTTCCTTTTCTGGCCCAGATTGTATCCGTTGTTATCACTGTGTTTGGAGGTGGCTCAGCACCTCAGAAGACTAATTGTTAATCAACATTTCATCTCTCACTCTGAAATCAAAAACCTGATGCATCTTTCTGTTAAATAAAACTATATTCCACAGAGATCTTTGAGAATATTGTGCTGATACATCTAAATAACAAAACAGTTTAAGGCAAGATAGCCATTTTTCCAGCTGGCTAACCCCAACTAATAAAAAACATAATTATATTTTCTCTACTTCATTTTTGTTCACCACTCAGACTCCTTTAGTTTGCATATATAAAAAGAGACCTCCCATAGCAGCCACCATCTCTAGGTGATCAAATGGAAAACACTGGCAAAAAAATAAAATCCCTGTGCATTGTACCTTAAACTCTTAATAGTAGACAAGGTGAAATAGATGGAAAAAACAAAATGTATTGCAATTGTAAAGATGACTTGGATTCACAAAAGATCTGAGAATTTTTGTTATAACTGCTCAGAAGCCATGTCAGACCGAGGAAATAGCCAGTGACAGATGGCATACTGTCTGATTTCTTGGTGTTTTTAGTTCATCTGAATTAGACTAATTATCTCAAAGCTGCAATTAACTGACAGGCTCATGCTTTACTCCTCCTTCCTGTCTTTCCATCTTTCTTGTATTCTTTACACTTAAAAAAAAATCTTTCTTGATCTTATTCTCCTCATAAAGGAGGGAGAAAACATATTTTTCTTCCACTTATGCCCAAAATAACTTATTTTTCCCATATTTATGATGATTTTGATATAATTCTGGAAAGACAATTTTCTGTCTGTGCTGAAATATCAACAGGGTAATTAAAATAGCATTGCATGTGAAGAACAAAGGGGAATATAACAGCCAAATACAATCAAATAGTCTCTAGTTAAAATTAAAGACTGTATAGAAGATATGTTATATTGCCTTTCAGATGCTTATATTTTGTGGCTCTGCTTGGGTGAGGTTTAGTTTTACGTCTTTGAGTGGCAAGACTTGGGCCACCACCAGTGTAGAAATAAGAAAATGTGAAAATCAGGTTTTGACATGCAGATTCCAGAGACTTCCATACATCCTTACCTCGGCCCACGTTCAGGATCACCCAGGAATGCTGGTGCCAGCCCTGGGGACTGCAGCCAGATCCATGAGCCCTGCCTGCCAAGAGCCACAGCACCAGTTTTCCTCCCTTTATGGTGACAAATTATGAGACAATATCCCATATATCATGTGATTCTTCAATAATCTGGCAAATAAAAAAGTTTAATGGCAACTTTCAAATAAATTTTCATAGAGAAAGTTGAATCTCTTATGTATATTAATTCAATGATGTCCATTTGATTTTTTAATGAACATCTTATAATGAACGAATCTGTGCTGAGCCCTTTTTAGTTTTTGAGACTTTTCAAATTAAACAAAGAACCCTGATTTGTACAATTCATAGTTAGCTATATTACTTGCTCTTGTTATCATTTTTCTCTTTATTTTACTTGGTGATAACACATTTTATTATCTCATTTTAGCCTTCTACTGATGAGCTTTATTGTTATGGCACTCGAAAGCCATGGATTTCAGAGTCAGTTTGAAGATAAGACAAATAGTTTGGGACTAAGTGGAATTCGCCCAATACTGAGCGTCAGTGGCTTTCATCAGACATTTAATTAGCATTATAACAAGCAGGAATACAACATTAAACAAATTATGAGGATACTTGATGACTTTTCTGACAAAAAAGATTTAAAATAATGTTCAAAGGAACAGGATACAGAAAGCAACTCACAGTGGCAGTTGCTAGTCTCAAAACCAAAACGGGGCTTTAACTTCTATTATAATTATTTGGAAATTACAATTCATCAAAGAAACAAACATTCCCTAATTGGTACAGCTTGCTTTATTTTTGAATTAACAAAGCCTGGAAGGTCTCATTTTATGTCAACTTTGAAGCAGACGGTGTAGAGAAACTTGGACTCAGAAGTCCTAGACCTGTGGCAAACCCTTTCAGTATGGTGGACCAACAGACTCGCTGGGAAAAGGGCCCAAACGGGTCTGGAGGGTCTGTGAAACAGGATTCAAATATAAACCCGTGCAGAGCTTCCACCGCGTGAGCATAGTCAAGGGATTACAATCTGCATGGATCTAAATGGAGGCAGTACAGAATTAAGCACCAAATATAGATTATGATGCAATTATTCACAGTTAAAAATTATTCCAAATTGTGATTTTGCAGAGGTGACATAAAACCTGCCCCTTACTCATACCTTGGCATTATCATCAAGGGTTAGTATTGCAGTGTTGTAGCTCTCAATTGGTACTGGGCTAGAAATTGCATAGCTTTTTGAACAAAAAAAAATGCATCAGGTTCTCCCTAGTCAAACACACTGACAAATTCAGGGGGTCTCCACCGCTACCTACCATTCTGTGGTGGGAGATGAGTAGTCCTAATACTGAGAAAGAAGAATAAATGTAAATCAAAATAGATAATTTGACAGAGGCTAATACATAAATCATGTTGAATGCCATTAAATCCAGATGCTTGAATAAAAAAAAGAAAAGAAAAAAAAAGAAAGCTTCTATTGTATTGTATTCGGGCAACGTCCACTCTACAATACAGTCCCACTTGCTGTAACATTCTATGTTTTCTTTCACTGATCCATTCTGTCATTCAACTAACAGAGTTCAAAATCTTTTTCTCACCATTAGTAGTGAACCCTTGCATATCTGGGAGATCACCATCTTTATATATCAAAATACTCTACTGTCTGCCTTTGCTGTCATTAAGATTGAAAGGACACTGCTACCACCTAATAAACGCAGAATAGATTTAGAAAGGAGATTCAGAAGAGCAAGAAGGAGGAAGTAAAAATGTTCTACATCATTAGAAGAGAGTTTTGAGACTCAACACAGAGGATTAAAGGGTTACTTCCATCCTGGAAGACTTTGAGAATGAAGGACCCGGCTAACTTAGTGCTATTTAATTTTCTGAAACAGTCTTATTTCTCTGTTTTTCTTTATAAAATTACATGGCTATCTGAATAATGCATTTTAAATAATGAATCCATTATCAATAAGGTTGGAATAAACTCAAGGGTGAGGAGTATACTCCAGTATAGCTTAATGAAATCTCATTTTGCTGTAATCTAGTTCGTATATTTATCATTTGTCTAGGAGATGCAGCACTTACGAATTTTCTTTTTGTCTAGAAAATGCTATTTATATTATACATACTCTTCTCTGGGAAGCAAAGTGCATTTTATGGAAATGATCAGAATAGTTTTGATTAAAATATAATTATTATGCTCCAGTGTGGCAGCAAAGTATTCAACAGCTGCAGACAGCATCTGAATTTTCTGATCGAAGGCGGCGAAGATTTTTATTTACTTCAAATATCAGCAAAAATGACAAAGAATAGTATAACATAATGTAATGTAATACAATATCAAAATAAATTAGGTTCACTTTCCCATCTTATTTGGTACTGATACATGCAGATTGTTATGCATTCAAACTGTTAAGGGATTCTTTTGATAAAAAATCTTATTGCAACCAGTGCAGTGCCTGCTTTGACATCTTCTTTGCATACCTTATCAATGTCACCCTTCTCATCAACACATCTTCCTGCTCACGCTTTCATTAGCCTGATGTACCTGGAACTTAACAGCTCATAGCTAGGAAATGGGGGGAGAACTGACCCACTTGAAAGCAAATTTCACATTTTGAAGGTTTCAGAGACAGTCCACGGCTCTTAAAAAGAAGAGAAGCGCGAGGTCCCCGTGCTCATTACGCACCACGGGGGAAGGAGCATCACCCAGCGTGGCACAGGGCGCCTCCGGCTGCACAAGGACGCGGGAACCTGCAATAGGAGCGAGTGACAATTAACAACTTGCTGGATTTGGGCTTTGGAAATTGACTCCTAGGTTTGGCTTGTCAAAGTAGATGATCTAGTTGTTTTGATCTAGTTGTTTTTATTAAAGGAGAAAGTAGCTGTACAGAAGGCTTGAGGGTCAGGGAGATAACTTGCTTCTGTAAATTACATAAAGGTGGGACGCGGCCCTGAGAGCGCATGTAATTCAATTTCTGAGTAGTTTTGCTAACAAGCATTACAACATCTTCTCCATCTTTCCATTTTTCAAGGACTAGTAAAGCTCAACCATCTGCTTTGAACTTCCAGGTCATCTAATTCAGTTCTCATAAAGAAGCATAAAGTGCACCTAGGTATCATACCAATGCCAATCACTAAAGCAGATTTGAATGCAAATTTTTTTTCAGCATAATGTAATAGAATTTTGTTATGATAATGAGATTTACAAGGAATTGTCCCTGTCATAACTCTGGGTAGCAAAGATGATAAGTCTATTTAACCTACGTTATCATCATGCAAATTCATATAAAGCAATAGTCAAAATTAATTTTCTTGCCAAATGAAAGAGCAAAAAGACTCACTTTGCTTGGTTATATCTTACACATCAAGGTACCAAGACATTCTAGAAATAGCTAGCATATTATTTCTTCCTACATCACCATGAGCAATGAATAGACTGAATCAATGGCACTGGATACGCGCGTATGCAGCTGTTTTCCAGTGAGCAATGTCTACTGGTTAACATTAAACAACGCAAAGATACACAGTCAAAAAACTTCCCTTTCTGCAGTGGTGAAGATCCAGCGAGTTCAGGGAAGTTGCTTTATATTCATTTCTCTATGAGAGGAGAACCAGAGCCAAAATTAATCAAGAATGAAAATCACATTAGTGTGCTGGGACAAAACCGATCCTTGCGCAAGCTGTCTTAATTGCGAAGTTCATGCAGCAGGGTGAAACTTAATGCTAGTGATTTTCCCTGATTTAAATTTCACTTAATTGGGCTGTGAGCAAAATTATACTGCTGCTCTCAACCTCACTCTCTCTTCAAACGCGTCTTGAAAGCAGCTCCAAAACACACTAATGGCCTGAGCTATGCGCTCTGCAGGTCAATAATCTTCAAGAATCAAAAGCGAAGGAAAATGCTGAATTAGATATCCTTCCCCCAAGACCGTCTTGCTTCCAAGTGCCCAAAGTACCTACCAAGGGTTATCTCAAATGCCTCAGCTCATCTTGCTTACAAGGACAGAGCATGAAGAGAGGAGCAGATTCAAAAGATGCAAAGAGAGGGAGAGCAGGAACCTGATCTGATTACGGAAGCAGCACACAAAATCCATCTAGCCCAGGATAATATGCTCTACTGCCTCCAATGCTGCTAAACTGAAATTTGAAAACTAACTTCACAGCACGCTCAGTGTAATTTAATTTTGGAAACAAAAAAAGCATGGAAAGGTCCAAGGGAGGGACTTGGACAGCAAAGGGCACAAGCTCTTTGCCAGGCAAAGATGGAAAAAATGCTTTTGGCTGCTGCCTGGATGTCCACAACCAGGTGAATATCTAGTAAGACGTTATGACTGTGAGCTTTATTAAGAAAACAGTGTGCTTTTAGTTCAGATTTCTTTCCATTGAAGGCACAAATAACTTATTATCTGCACAAGCTCTTTCAATTCATAGCTGCAGTCTTTCTCCTTCTTAGCAGCAATCTGAAGAAAGTCAGAATTTTAACACGGGGGTTTGATGCCTGTATCATTACAAACTTAAATCATGAGAATCCTTGACATCCTCAAAATGTCACTCCCTATTAGCCTCAGGGAATACCGGCTCTGTAGCAGATCTGCTGCAAAGCTACTTTTCAACAAGTAAAAAAATAAGCAACAGAACGCTTTCTTGTATACAGTTTCATTAATGCTTCCTTTCATATGGATGCCCTCCTAAAATGTACTGCTTACCCAGCAAAGCGACAGCTCAGCCCATCGGTATTCACCATCGGCAATATTGCTATTGTACACAAAAAAAAACAAGGAAAAAGAAAAAAAAACAGGAAAAAAGGGGAGAGAGAGACTGTTGTGAACTCTGAGAGATCAATTATGTGCTCTTATCAACCGCGGGGCTACAGCAATCCATCCTTCCAGCCTCCTAATTTATGAAGGTCATAACTTACTACTAGATATAAATCACCTCCATATTTTCTAAATCTGCCCCCTGTTTTTTCTCTGTCTCTGCTCACACATACCTAAATATTTCCATATTGCTAACAAGACGAAGACATCACTATTGCTACTCTTTCCTTAGTGTCTCTTTTTGTACACTAGGAAATATTCAACACTTAGATAACATAAACACTTACGGCTTTTGTATGCCATGCTTGTAAGTACATCTGCTGAAGCAATTTCAGAACAAGAGATGACACTACTATGTTTTAAAACAGTCTCGGATGAGGTTTTGAAATCTAAAATAACAAAAAAAAACCCACATAATATATTGCTTCAGTGCACCAGGAGCAATTTCCCTACTAATGGAGGAATATTTAGAAACAAAAAGAACTTTTCCATATACAACACTTGGTTTATTTGAGAAAGCCATATTTGCTTTGTGAATAGTGTAGAATTGCAGAGCAGGGGAGAATAAAGAGCAAACTTACATTTTTGGAAGTCATAAAAACTTCAATAAAATCATCTCATAATTGCCCACGTATACATCTTGATGCTACTCTAACTACTGGAGAAATGAGAGGTCTTGAGCTGAGTTTTAATCTAAAACGGCTTCCTAAGACAACCCAACTAATTTGGTCCAAGTCAGATCCTGAGTCAATCACGTGTTCCCAAAAAAGCACTGGGGATGTGAGCCCACCAGCAGGACATGGTGCTCTTTCTCCTCCCTCTTCCCCAAGCTACCAGAGGCAGAACCTTCTCATTTAGTGACTGCTGGAAAACACAAAGTGACCATTTATAAGATATATATATATTTTTCTCTCTTTTGCTCGTTAGCCCTGCCCAGGAGCAGGAGGTAGCACTGAGAGTAAGCAGTAAGTAAGCAGTAAGTCTGTCCTTACCTTCTCTCCACCTTTACTTTCCGCTGCACCACTTCTTGGGGTCCATCTTTGTGGGACAAAAAGTATCAGAAACTTCGATAACATTAGAATGTGACATGCAAGTTAAACAAAATGAAAAAAAAAAAAAAAACAGAAAAAAAAAACAGAGAAAAAAATCCCAAACCTGATCTACTTTTAGCTATAGCCATCTCAAGGGCTTCTTGTAACAAGAGGATACACAAAATTTTCAGATGGAAATGTGATTTTCAAGTTGACAATTTACCTTTAATTAAATGGGAGTCCAAGGAAAGAATATATCACTGAGAAATAAATAGGTTATAAAGGAAGGAAACCACTAGTGTGGGTAACCAAGGAAATTAAGGGAGAGAACAGGAAACAGCAAAGCCTATACAAGACATCTATTACAAAACATCAAGGTCAATGCCAGAAGTGGTGACATGGACAGGGAAAGTAATAGAGTTTACAGAGATGATGAAGGGAGAAAAGCTCAATCACACAAGCAAAACTGCACATTCTTTCTGTTGTGCATTCTGGCCTGTCCAGGATTGAGAAAGGAGATGCGTGTGTGTTAAAATATCGGATCAGGGAAGAAACATTAAATGTGGCATAGCATTTAGTAAGGATCAGATATCAAGTTCAAAGTATCAGCAGCTACGGAAATTACTTATTTTCAAAATTCACAATACAGGCCTTTGCCTTCTGCCTCTTTTGTTAGGCTTTGTGCTAGATTGCCACTCAAGAAAAGCAGAGGGCAGTTCCTGAAGCACCAAGTGTGGAAATCTGGGAGTAAGGAAGAACTCAGATGGGCACCCTGGACCAGCAGAGGTGACAGCAGCATCCTCTGGGATTTGTTGCTGTTACTCGCTCAGCTCGGCCCAATGAAATCAGCCACCAGAAGACCCCGAGCAGACAGGAATTAAGGACACTTGCTGTTCCCAAGGGCTCACCCTTCACGTCTCGGGAAGATACGCACGTTGTGCACCATGTTTAATAACAGCTAGTGTGGATTAATGCAGTCGCTGGACACGTGTCACCGGTGCTGTCATTAAGAACACTGGCTGTACAGACAACAGGCACACACACAGCTACACACATGCTCACTGGAATGAGGATTTTCTTTCTGACTCACTGCTAGAATGACCACACCAATTTTTAACAACTATATTGCCTCAATTTAAGGACTCTTTCAGTCTGCCTTTCATCTTTTCTCCCTTTTCCAACTTTCAGCTTCTACTTTTAGCTATCAAATTGCAGTCTCAGCTTCCAGTTCCTGCATTTGACCCTACAATTTAACGAGAACTCCCCTTTGAGATAAAAATGAAACACTAAAACCGACAAGTTCTGAGTCAGCCCATTTTTTTTTCTTTCCTCTATCCTAAGGAAAAAATTTCAAAAGAATAGCCATATCCTTATTCCTGTGATTATAACAATCATTTTCTAAGAAGGATAACATTATCATATCCACAATTCACCATTTGTAGCAAATTTAAACTGAAGAAAACCAAGAAAAAAAAATTAAAAGAGTTTCTATTTTTTACTTCAAGAGAACTAAAGAAAGCTCTTCGTACAAGGTCTATATACTCATGCTCTAGTTGCATTTGTCTCCAAGTGCCAGATTCCCTAAGGATTTGGGAACAGGGCTGGGCGATGCTGCAGCAAAAAAGGGAACTGACATGTTTGACTTTTGAGGAGAGTTTAGAAGAATAATATGTATTTGCAGGAGCTTATCTAAGCAGAAACTAAGTGGATATATGACCCCAGTCTACAAATATTTGAAGGGTAGAGGATGAACTAGGAAAGGAATTGTCATAGACATTAAAGAAACTGTGAAAAATGGATGACTACCTGGACACGGCGAGTTCTTCTAGCTTGTGAAGGATAAACTTGTATAAACGCTAAAACATTTATAATAAGGCATAACTTTAGGAAGGTAGCCTGAGAGACTATTTGATTATCATAGAAAAACACTGAAACATTAAATAGCTTTTTTTTTTTTTCAAATGTATTCTTCAAGTTTAAAGTTGTACAGGAACTTCTCCATCAATTATCTTTTTCTATTTTTTTTTTCCTGTTCAAATGAGAACTACCACGTGACCATTTTAAACTCTGCTGGTCACTACTTCCTCATGCAAAAAAAATTTACTTTTAAACTAGAACAAATAATACACTGATTTTGGATCCTCTGAACCTGTCTCACTTCACTGGATATATTTTGACAATACAAGGAGCAAGAAAGCGCAAATACGCGAGCTCTGCATGGAGGGGTCAGTGAGCAGTGGTGATAGAGTGAGTCTTTCAAATTTACAGGAAAAAATATTTATTTCTTACTATCCCTTGAGCAAAACAGGGCCTTCTTTTTTCCACTGCAGGCCCAGACATTCATACCTGCTCTGCTGGGTATTAACATTTATTATGTCATTAACATTTGTTATTACATATATAAAAAGCAAATGTATGTAAGGATGAACTCCTTGTAGAAAAGCAGCATACTCTGCACTCCCTTATTATTTCTTGTTTGGGATGCGCTATTTTAAATATAACACATGCTGCTGGTGGTTGTGAAATGCTGGTATGTCCCTACCACGCACGGCGCACGCGCGCGTTCTAAGCAAGTGTTCATGAAGTAACTTGCACTAAATTACCCAGATGTAATATTTTGCAAACTGCCAATGAAAATTATGATGAGTATTCCTAATTAGTCGATCGTCAAGCTATAATCATCTCAGGATAAATTGAGCTACGGATGTTACAGAAAAGCAATGAGGTGCCAGTGCCAGGGATGTTCTGGTGCTCTTTTTCCTACACGCAGGAAGGAGGAGGAGAAGGGCAGAGGATGGTTGGTTGCCCCTAACCTCTGCTCGTTTGCAGTATGCAAATATGAGTTTCCTAAGGCCCAGAGCAAAAACCATTTCATGACCATATGGGGTTCTCAGCAGTGAAGAATCACACATCGCTGTCAATTTTGACCCCACTTGTCTTCATCAAGCTATTTTTTGGACGAAGACTTTTATGACTGCCTTCAATAACAACAAAAAAATGATGTACTGATTTAATGATTGCTCTGGGAAGTTACACTGGCCTGGTCTCCTGAAAAGAACTAATTAAGCAAGATCATCTCCCTGCTCATGACACTTCAGTCACTGACAACATTGTGCTAAAAATCTTATAAAATAAATGGACTTAAATTAGACTAATAGCCCTAAAAGAAAAAAAAAACAAAACAGATTCATAATTAGCTAACCAAATACTGCAAGTCTGCATGCATAATAATGCAAAGGATCCAGTGATACTCTGTGGCGACATCCAGTAGCCAATTTAGAAGAAATTAAAAATGCACACCCTAAGACATATGGAAATCACTGCATTGGTGTCTTTAATTTCATTTTAAAAAGCAGCAGTGTTCAGCATCAACATAAAATGTGGACATCCTAATAATGCTTTTTAAGTTTTGATATCTGGGGCAACTTAAGGCCTTGTTTATATGGGTTCTACTTAATCAAGTTCTCTGTTTATACACGAATCATGACAATTTCTGTTTGCATTTCACAGGCATGGCCCTCAAAGCCTTGCTTAAGATTTTAGCTCTAAAGTAATTATGCTTTATAATACATCAGGGCCCTCAAGTTTGAATGAGGTCAGCATGGCAGATTAGCACATACCAGATTCACTTCACAAATGCTTTGGACTTCCTCCACTCTGGCATAAAGTGAAGAAAATTTCCAGTGATGATGAATCTAGAATTTTAATAGAGTGCAATTAATCTTTTGTCGCTCTTTTTCCTAAATGTGGATCTAACATATCTGCCTTCCATCCTAATTATAAGACTGGCTCTAACAGTGTAATTTGTCATGCAAAACAGCTGTTTCTGGATCTTCTGCTATACTGAAATCAAGGAACTGAAGTGGATACATTAGGATGTTGAAGTATAATAAATTATGATCTAAACCTTTTTTTTTTTTTTTAATATGGGCCCAAGAGAGATGAAGGCATAGTAGAAGAGACATTGCAAAAGTTCTTTTAAATACTGCCATTACTGCCTGCTCTCTTTGGTTTTCTGAATATTGATGGCTCTGCAGGGCAAGCATATAGTAAGCATAAGCATATAATAAGTTTTGCTATGAGAATGCTGGTAGCTCACATCATCCGACCTGAGCTCCAACCAGGGAGAGTAGAATCGGGTCTATGTCTCACCTGAAGCTCTAATCCCCCCAGATATAACAATCTTCTTATCTTCTTCCTTGAAGCCTGCTGCCCCTGTTAAGAGAAAAAAGAAAAAGAGCCAAGAGATGCAGAGTCTGGAACATGAGTGTATCCAAAACTCGAACGTATCCAGAACTGCAATACAATTCTGTGGTGGCACCATGTGGTGTGCCCTTTTTTTTTTTTTTTTGGCTCCTATTGAGTTTTAATTAAAATGAAATATTTAATATGAAAGTAAGTTCCTTCCACCTATGGATAAGGGCTTTAAATAAAATATGAAACGCTGAAATGAAATGTAGACACATGAACTGGTTTGTCATCTCAAAATGTTTTATTCATTTCACCATCAGCAGTCTCACAGAGTAGAAATCAACTTTTTCAGCTGATACACATCATTTGGCACACTTCATTTGAGTAGCGGAAAAAAAAAATCAAACTAAGAATTAGCGATGGTCCAACATCTATCAACTCAGTGCTCATAGCTATCCAAAAAAATAATTCCTTATCCAGATTGATACAGGAAGCCTTAACTTGGTCAAGCCCACTCTTCTACAGGGTGGGTTTTTTTTTTTTTTTGAATCTACTATCTTTAATGGTAGAAAAAATATTTTAAACATACAATTAACTCAGATATTCTTGCTGTTACTAATATAACAATCTGGTATACAGATACAGTTTCTGTTATGTTTTTGTCTCCACCAAAACATGATCTCAGACTGGACCTCAGCTTTGGGGAGGAAAAGTAGATGGTTAAGAGGAGAAAATATAAAAAAAGAATAAGAGTAAAACTCAGCTCTTCCTAACAAGCAGTGCTGCCACAGCACAGCAGGAGTAAAGGAAGCAATTATGCTGGACTACAAATAAAGGAACAATCTGAAAAGCTACCAAAGAGGAAGCAGTGAAAGTCAATGCAGGTTGGTGGCTACGTCCCAAAGTGAGTTGCTGGTTGAGCTGGAGCAACTGGGCCAAAAAGTTATCTTAGGTTTGGAGGTCAGAGTATTGCTATCTGGTTTTAAAAAAAAAATCCCTTCAACATCAACATTGGGAGAGAAGGCTGAGCAGCTATCTGCAGGATTGCTCGTGTTGGAAAGCTGCAAAACTGCCAGTGTTCAACACCAAATGGGAAAAGACGACACATGGACACACTCCATAAACAACCACAGATCTGACTCCATCTGTCAGGAGCAGGACAGCACTGAAAACAAAACCTTCCCTCCTCTTCCACAGCAGCCAAGCAAGTGGAAGTTAAGGTTTTTTAAGCAGAATTAACAAGCGCCCAAGAGCTTCCCGAAGACTTACAGCTGATTCTGCAAGAAGAATTGTGGAGCATCACTCAGTCACTACCAGTAAAAGACTCGCCTTCGCAATCACATCAAACTCCCTCTTCTCTTTGGACGTTTTTATGGTTGGATTTCTATTTATTTGGTTATTTAATTATCCCCCTATTTGAGATTTACCTTGTTTCTAAAACAACCAGCCTCCCAGGCGGAGGCTCCCATACACTGCGGATCACCATTTCGGAGCCTCGCGCTCCACCTCACGCCAAGAACCTGAGGAGTCAGCAAAATCAATAGGCCTGAGTTAATCACTGTCACACTGGGAAAGACCCCATCTTTCCACGCTCCTGGTTTTATTTATTGGATATTTTTCTTGGCTAAATATTTATATCCACCACAGCTGGCAGAGCTCAAACCTGTCAGGACGCTGACTGCACTTCACACCTCTCCATGCAGGAAATCAATATTACTGATTCATCAAAAGCATCGTTCCTCAAATCTAGCTCTTGCGTACAGCTCTGTCATTGACTAAATAAATTTGTTGTCCCATCCTTTAGACAGCTGTCTCTTGTGTTTGGCACAGTAGATGACTATTTCCCAGTTCCCACCATTTTCATAGTTTTTACCTGGTAAAACAAGAAAATCTGAGGACGTCTATTTGAATGCTTTTGTTATAAAAATATGTCCTACTATAAAAATATGGCTTAATCCTGGCAAAGAACAAGACTATAAACAATAGCTTCAACCATTTTTAGTGAAAAATATATTAAATAAAATTTACTCGTAGCTGGTGAGAAGAAACAGTAGTGTGCATTGCATGAAGGTAATAAAAACGAAAATAATTTCACATTCACTGAGTTATACCAGTGACTGACCATTAAAATGTTAACATGATGATAATCAATCTTAAATCAATTACTGTGTAATTGCTGAGTCAATAGAAGCGTAGTTAAATATTGATAAGGGTCTAAAAGCTCTATCAGGACTTATTGACAACCAGAGAGATGAATGGAGGCCGTGCAAGAGGAGAGCCTGCCTTGCACGGGTTTGATGGAAACCAGCACGAGGTTGAGTTTATGTTCTTATTACTACTGTTAGACGTGTCGATCGATACCGGCTGCCTCTGCTCTGTCAGCATGGAGCACTGGAGATGTCGAGGTGTTATTTCCAGTCTTTTCATCTTTATAAGGATGTGGAAATGACCAAGTAACATTCAGCGCAGCAGAGGGCAAAAGACTTCATGATTCAAAGATTAAAATACATTTATATAGTTATAAAACGATATGAATGAAAACCATATTTATATCCAGCCAGGACACTGCAGTTTCTGTTTTCATTCCTAGGTGGTAGCAAAGGTAGCCACAATAGCCTGCAGCGGCCATGGTTATAAATTATGAATTAAGACTCCTTTTATTTTGATAGATACGAGCAAACGAGCAAAGTGGCTCCAAGGATTTACAGCATCTCCGCAATTAGATAAAGGAAAAACATGTTTT
>NW_010586242.1:73172-86556 GCF_000705375.1 Tinamus guttatus | reverse complement strand
GGATGCCTGGCGGCTGGCGGGCAGCGAGGAGCTGGGCAAGGACGAGTCTTCCACGCGGGCGCTGGTGAAGAAGCACCAGGAGCTGCTGGAGGAGCTGGCTAGAGCTGAGCAGCTTCTCAGCAGCCTGGGGCAGCAAGCCGAGGAGTTCCCTGCTGCGCTGCGCGCTGACCCGGACACCCAGAGCCGCCTGGCGGCCCTGCGGCCGCTCTACAGCGAGGTGGCGAGCCTGGCCGAGCTGCGGCGACGGAAGCTGCAGGACAGCCTGGACCTTTACACCATCTTCAGCGAGAGTGATGCTTGCCAGCTCTGGATGGGCTCAAAGGAGACGTGGCTGGAGCAGATGGAGGTCCCCAGCACGTTGGAGGACCTCGATGTGGTCCAGCACAGGTACGGGCTCTGTGAGGGAGGATGGGTACCTGCCACTTCTAGGGACAAGACCTACGGCTCGTGGTGGGGCCCATTCTTAGCCCTTGTGCTTGACAGGCTTGACAACCTGGAGCAGGAGATGAGCAGCTTGGCCTCCCAAATTGATGGTATCAACCGGGCAGCCGATGGCCTGATTGAGGGTGGGCACCCACGCAGCACCCAGGTCCGGCAGTGTCAGGAGCAGCTCAACACCAGGTATGTGCGTCACAAAGATGAAGGGGATTGAACCATTTTGGCAGCTCCTTCTGCATTTGGGCACTTTGATCGCTCTGCTGGAAGCTTGGGGGATGTTGGCAAATGGGTTTGAATGTTTGGGACTTTGTTCCCTCACTCCCACACCCTTGGCTACTCATGCTGCAGGGTATGAGTGTCCCCATGTGGCCACCACCTGGCCCTGCAGCTGGCCAAGCCACAGTAGCGTCTGGGCAGAGTGGCCCTGACTCTCTCTGCTGTGCAGATGGGGCAGGTTTCGGGAGCTGGTGGCCCAGCGGCGGAAAGCCGTGGACTCGGCGCTGAGCCTGCTCAACTACTGCGTGGACTGCGAGGAGACCTGCAAGTGGATCCTGAGCAAGACCCGTGTGGTGGAATCCACGCAGGACATGGGCCGGGACCTGGCCGGCGTGCTGGCCATCCAGCGCAAGCTGTACGGCATCGAGCGGGAACTGGCTGCCATTGAGAGCCGCCTGGGGAGCCTGCGGCCCCAAGCCCCGCGCCTGGCCGAGGATCACCCAGACCTGGCAGCAGACATCCAGGAGCGCCTGGGGGCCACGACAGCCGCTTGGGAGGAGCTGCAGGGCGCCCTGCAGAGCCAGGCGGCCTCGCTGGGTGAAGCTGGCAAGCTGCAGCGCTTCCTGCAAGACCTGGACGACTTCCAGGCCTGGCTCTTCGGGGCGCAGAAAGCCGTCGCCTCGGATGAGGTGCCAGCGTCGCTGGCTGAAGTTGAGCAGCTCCTCCGGCAGCACATGGCCGCCCAGGAGGACATTGAGCAGCACGAGGCCGCCTACAACAACGTGAAGGAGATGGGCGAGCGGGTGACACAGGGCCAGGCGGACCCCGAGTACGAGCAGCTCCGGCAGCGCCTGGAGGGCATGGACACGGGCTGGGGCGCGCTGCGCAAGATATGGGACACCCGGCACCGCTTCCTCACCCAGTGCCTCGGCTTCCAGGAGTTTCTCCGTGACGCCAAGCAGGCTGAAGTCCTCCTCAGCAACCAGGTAGGTGCAGGGGCCTTGGTGCTCACAGGAGGTCTGTGCTGTGGCCCAAGGTGGCTCTTGCTAGCACAAGCCATGTCTGTCAGCCACCCTGGGTGGAGGCATCCCCCATGCGGAAGGATAGGGTGGCCGTGGAGATGTCACCATGTCAGGCATGGCCAGCTCTTGGCCCTAAATGGCCTTTAGGGCTCCTAAATCTTGGCACGGACCTGGATCCGGGCAGGCAATGAAGCCATTCTCCTGGGCCCATACTGGGGAGGCCACACTGGGGCGCCGCACACATTGAGGGCTGGTGACACCCCCAGGGGGGTGGCTGTGGTCACATCGGGCGACGCATGGTGGCGGTGGCCCGCAGCACTTAGCTGCTCCGTGCTGCAGGAGTACACGTTGGCTCACCTGGAGCTGCCCGGCACACTGGAGGGCTCGGCCGCTGCCCTGCGGAGGTTTGAGGACTTCCGTACCGGCATGGAAAGCAGTGAGGAGAAGATCCCCAGCACGGTGGCAAGCGGCGCCAAGCTGGTGGCTGATGGCAACATCTTCTCTGAGAAGATCACAGAGAAGTGTCAGAGCCTGCAGGAAAGGTGAGTCCAGCCTCAGTATGGAGGGCAAGGGGTCGACAAGGTCTGTTCCAGGGCAGACGAGTGGATTTTGCCCTTCTCTGTCCCACTCAGGCACAGGGCAAATGTGACCAAGGCGCAGGAGGCGGCAGGTTTGCTGCAAGACAACCACGAGTTGCAGACCTTTCTTCAGAACTGGCAGGAGGTATGGGAAGAGCAGGCGCGGGTGGGTATGGGGTAGCCTCAGGGCCCAAAGGAACATGTTATATTCGCATCTTCTGAGCTGTCCTGCCCTGTCTTGGGCCTTGGGTGAGGGTGCACCCGGGCACCAGGGTCTGTGGGCTCCATAGCACTACGAGCGTGCCCAAGCCATGACGCCCGTTCTGTCCTTCTGCCAGCTCACCCTCTGGATCAACGAAAAGATGCTGACGGCGCAGGATAAGTCCTACGGCACAGCCCGGAGCCTCCACAGCAAGTGGTTGAAGCACCAGGCTTTCATGGCAGAGCTGGCTGCCAACCAGAGCTGGCTGGAGAAGATTGACAAGGTAAATCCCAGTGATGGTGGCATATGGCTTCAGCAGGGCTGGGAGCTCTGACACCTTCGCCAAGGCAGGGAAAAGCCACCAGGGATGCTCTGCGGTGATGTGGGAGCATTCCTCTAAGTGGCGGGTGGGGAGATTCCCTCCTGGAGCACAGGGGTTCCTGGGTTTGGCCTGCATGATGCAGGGACTCACTGTACACCAACTCCCTTCGTGTGCTGGCAGGAAGGGAAGGAGCTGGCAAGTCGCAAGCCGCAGTATGGGGCGCTGGTGTCGCAGCGCCTGGGGGAGCTGCATGCACTGTGGGACCAACTACGGGCGGCCACCGAGGAGAAAGCCCAGCAGCTCTTCGAGGTCAACCGCGCAGAGCTGTATGCCCAGAGCTATGGCGACTTGGACCGTTGGCTTGGCGAGATGGAGGAGGAGTTGCGTGCCGCCGAGCAGGCGAAAGACCTCACCAGCACCAACCTGCTGCTGAAGAGGCTGACAGTGAGTGGGATGGCACCCCAAGGTTGAAGAGACCGAGACCTCCATCCCCTTGCTTGGCAGCTTCCATAACTCCTTGTGGCAGGCTGAGAACTGCCTGGAGCACTAAGCATCCTGCAAGCCGGGGTGGGCTCGGGGTGTCAGCCCTTCTCTGCATTAGCACCCAGCAGTGCCACGCTGTTGTCGGAAGACCCAGACCCTTTGTGGTCGCTCCATGGGAAGGCTCTCCTCACAAAACCCTGGGAAAAGGAGTGAAAATGCAGGCACAGCCTGAGACTTGGTGGGATGTTCTTCAGCCGCATCCCCAGGGCAGGCAGGGAGCCTCATCCAGTACTACCATAATACAGCAAATTGCTGTCATAGTTGTTGGTGCCTTGAATCAAAGACTCTCGTGGAGCTGTTCCTCCAGCTCCTTCAAGAAAAGGATATCACCTCAAGGTTTCCTTCAGGTATAGGTACAAAATACCCAACTGGATCACCTGACTGCCACAAGCTCAGGTTGAGATTGCAGGTTGGAATCACCAGGAACAAGCAAGGCTGGGGCTGAGCCCAAGTTGGTTCTGTTGGTCGGGGTCTGCTGGTGTGGAAGGGAGTCCACTTTCCAGACAGGTTTGGGTGTGGGGTTAAGTCCACTTTCCAGACAGGGTTTGGCCACACCACCACTCTTCTCTTTCAGAGACTGGAAGAGCAAGTAGGAGCACGAAAGAAAGAGATGGAAGAGTTGGTGTCACAAGGGGCCCCACTTGGAGGGACTGCGCAGGAGGCGGACAGCCAGGAGCAGAAACTCCAGCAGCGATTCCTCGAGCTGCTGGAGCCCTTGGAGAGGAGGAGGAAGGAATTGGAGTCGTACAAGGCCATGTACCAGCTCGGGCGGGATCTGGAGGATGAGGCGGTGAGCTCCCTCCCGTGACGGGACCCTTTGTTTGCACCCCCCATGCTCCTTGGGCCAGCATCCCTGCCCAGTATCCCAACTCCGCTAGCTCCTGGCAAACACCCCAACTCTGCTCAGCCTTGAGCCCCACGGAGGCCAGCAGAGACCCCATGCCCACAGCATCTGCTGTGGGGAGCCCCGAGGGTGCCTGGCCAGCACCATGGGGCAGGGGCTGCAGCAGGGCCTCCGCAAGCTCTCAGCAGGGTGCTTTCGCCCAACAGCTCTGGGTGCAGGAGAGACTGCCACGGGCAAGGTCCACGGACCACGGCACTGACCTCCAAACTGTGCAGCGCCTCATGAAGAAGAACGAGGTGAGTCTGTGCGGAGCAGCATTAGCTGCTGCGGGGCACCAGGATGGGACTTGGTACTGGATCAGGGTCTCTGCCCTGGCCCCTTTGCCTTTGTCGAGGCTTCTGGGGGTTCCCTCCCTCCTCTACCTCCTCCTCCACTACCACAGCACCATGTTTTGAGCCCGAGGCGGGCACCTGAGCCATCACCCAGGCTGGTCCCTGTGGGCACTGGGGGGATGCAGAGGGCCCCGGGCACTGGGGCGGGCGCTGTAGCGGGCGGGCACCATGGTGGTTCAGCTCAGGGACACCGGGGCCGTGCGTGGGCGCAGCCTCCTGCCCATGATACCCTCCTGGCAGACCTTGCAGAAGGAGCTGGCAGGCCATGCCCCGCGGGTGGCCGAGGTGCTGAGCCGGGGCGACGCCATGGTGGCAGAGGCCGGCGGGCAGTGCCCGGAGCTGGAGGAGCAGCTGCGGGAGCTGCGGGGGCTGTGGGACACCCTGCAAACGGAGACCAGCAACCGCCTCCGGCGCCTGCGCGAGGCCAACGAGGCCCAGCAGTACTACCTGGATGCCAGCGAGGCCGAGGCCTGGATCAGCGAGCAGGAGCTCTACATGACGGCAGATGAGAAGCCCAAGGTATGAGGCAGCACTTACGCCCATTTAATGCCCGAGGGCCTCTCGGGGATCCACTGTGCCAGGTCATGCCATGCTCTACCGTGCCCTACCATGTCGTGCCAGCAGCAGGGACTGAGCTCACGATGGCTTGGGATGAAGGCAGGATGTGTCTCCAAAGGGCAGGCGCTGGGTCCCCGTCCCCCTGAGCCTGCCATACCCCACGGTCGTGTCTGTGCTGCTGCAGGGTGAAGAGAGTGGCTTGGTGATGCTGAAGAGACATGTCCGGCAGCAGCGATCCATTGAGGACTACGGCCAGAACATCAAGGAGTTGGCAGGGAGGGCTCAGCAGCTGCTCTCCGCTGGCCACCCCGAGGGGTAGGTGCCACCCGTGTCCCTTGGGCCAGGGCTGTTCGCATGGTGTCCTCAGCACCTTGGCAGGCTCGTGGTTAGGTGAAGTTTAGGTCCTGAGGAAGCTCTGGTGCTGTTTGGTGCCATGGTACCTTGGTCGGGCTGGTGGCACTGCTAGCCCCCAGCTCCGCCGGTCACCCCAGATTCTGAGATGCCAATGTGGGGGTCTAGGTAGCCCAAAACGTACCTTCAGTGGGTTTTCTTCCCCCAAAAGTCACTTGGTGCATTAAATGTCTCATGAGGGTCCGCTGGGTGGCAAGGAGCAGGCACCGCGGGCAGCCTGGGGCCATGCCGGGTGAGAACTGGGGTGTCTGTGTGCCTGGGGCCGTGCAGGGAGCAGATCATCCGGCTGCAGGGCCAGATGGACAAGCACTACGCGGGGCTGAAGGAGGCGGCCGAGGAGCGGCGGCAGAGGCTGGAGAACATGTGCCACCTCTTCCAGCTGAAGCGAGAGGTGGAGGACCTGGAGCAGTGGATTGCCGAGCGTGATGTGGTGGCCTCCTCCCAGGAGATGGGGCAGGATTTTGACCACGCCACGGTGAGTCTGACGAGGGCTTCTGGGGTTGGCGTGCAGCTGGAGCGGGAGATGCAAGGCATGGCATCGTGCTGGGGGCCAGCACGTGCCCTCAGGTGACAGGTGGGACCGTCCCTCCCTCCAGCTGCTGCGGGAGAAGTTTCGTGAGTTTGCGTGGGAGACTGGCAGCGTGGGGCAGGAGCGCGTGGACCGGGTGAACTTGACCATTGAGGACCTCATCGACGCGGGGCACACGGAGGCCGCCACCATGGCCGAGTGGAAGGACGGGCTGAACGAGAGCTGGGCTGACCTCCTGGAGCTCATTGACACACGTAGGCAGCTCCTCTCTGCCTCCCATGACCTGCACAAATACTTCTACGATGCTTCTGAGATCCTTGCCCTCATTGCGGAGAAGCGGAAGGAGCTGCCCCAGGACCTGGGCTGCGACACCAGCACGGCCAAGGCTTTCCACCGCATGCACACCGCCTTCGAGCGGGACATCCAGCTGCTGGAGACACGGGTAAGCCCGAGTCAGGGATTGTGATGGGGTCCCCAGGTAAGCAGGACATGAGGAGGATGGGATGCAGCCCGCTGGCACTCTCCATATCTGTGGGGCAGGTGCAGCAATTTCGGGAGGTGGCGGCACGCTTGCAGACAGCATATGCTGGGGAGAAGGCCGACAGCATCCAGCAGCAGGAGCAGGAGGTGGTGAAGGCCCTGAGGGCGCTGCTGGAGGCCTGCAGCGGACGGCGGGCCCAGCTCCTGGACACGGCCGAGAAATTTCGCTTCTTCAGCATGGTGCGGGACCTCCTCTCCTGGATTGAAAGCATCATCCGGCAGATCGAGACGCAAGAGAAGCCCAGGTAACGGTGCTCGCAGCAGGCGCGCAGCCCCAGGGCCCTGTGTGGTGGTGTGTGGCCTTGATGCAGACACCTCTCCTTCCCAAGGGACGTCTCCTCTGTGGAGCTGCTCATGAAGTACCACCAGGGCATCAAGGCAGAGATTGACACAAGGGACAAGAGCTTCGCCACTTGCATTGACTTGGGCAAGAAGCTGCTGCAACGCAAGCACCATGAGGCACCTGAGGTGAGGGCGGGTTGCGGCTTGGGGCAGGCCCCATGCCGAGTGCTGGGGTGCCAGGGGCAAACACAGCCCCAGGAGAGATCCAGCAGGTCCGCTTGGGCTCATGGGGATGGATGCCAGGGGTTTCTGGGGTACCCACAGGGTACACAAATCACGTGTTGGCCCGACCAACCTTCCTGTACATCCTTGGCAGCCCCGCACCCAGCCTGGCTTGCAGAGGTTTTACTGGGAGACAGGATCAGGGACTGAGAGCCAACTGCCTGGAGGATCCTCTGTTTCCTGACCCCTCTGGTCCCCAAAGCCACCTGCCTTGGCCTGGCGAGGTGCCCGCTTGAAGCTATCCCACAGCAATGACACTCGCGTTTCCCGCAGATCAAGGCCAAGCTGGTGGAGCTGGTGGAGAGGAGGAGGATCATGATGGAGACGTGGGACAGGCGCTTGGACTGGCTACGCCTGCGTGAGTGCAAGGAGAGGGCAGTGGTTCAGCGGGCAGTGAGGGGGACACCGCCAGGTGCTGCCATATGGCTTGGCTCCCCCGGGGCCACCGGAGTGGCACATGTCCATGCCACAGGGCTGAGGTGGCCCTCGTCCTCCCTGCAGTGCTGGAGGTGTGCCAGTTCTCCAGGGACGCCTCGGTGGCCGAGGCCTGGCTCATCGCGCAGGAGCCCTACCTGGCCAGCGGCGATTACGGGCACACGGTGGACAGTGTGGAGAAACTGCTCAAGAGGCACGAGGCCTTTGAGAAGTCCACGGCGACCTGGGAGGAGCGTTTCGCTGCCCTGAGGAAGCTGACCACGGTGAGGAAGACCAAGGCTCCAGCATCCTCCCAGGGTGCCGTAGGCTGCCTAGCCCCATCACGAATGGGCACAGCCAGCCCCAGATCACCCTGAGAATGGGTTGTTGCCTCAGTTTCCCCATCCCCTAGAGCCCCCTTGCCATGGCCATCCCTGCTCCTGGCCACAGCCTGTCTGCTCACATCTTTACCCCCTTCCCTGGCAGCTTGAGCTCCTGGGCAAGCGGAAGCTGCAAGAGGAGCCGGAGCAGGGCAAGGCAACGCGGAGGTCGGCTCCCGACTACAACTTGGATCTGGATGCTGAGCTGGACATGGGGTAAGAAGTGCCTTTACAGGGCACAGGGGCCAGCCAACATGCCCAAATGGCATGTTGCACCTCTGGCAGGGATTAGTCCCTGGAGCAGCCAAGAGGTCCCAGCTCACCTATGAAGTCTAAAGGTGGGCGTGATTTTCAACGTTTCAACATCATTTTTTTTTCTTTCTTCTTCCCTAAAGCGAAACATGAAATTTTTTTTTTAGTGATTTACCCTTTCTGAGCAAGACCACCCATAGGTAAATGGATGCAAGCAAAACAGGAGAGCCAAAGACTCAACCACAACCCTTGGTCTTGCTTCAGTGCCGTCTTTCAGGGGCTTTTATTTTTCTGTGGAAAAAGAACATAACAGGGAAAAACCTGGTCGTATCCTTGTTTTCTGCTCTTGGACAAGCTTCTCCTTGGGACTCAAGGCCGTTCTACTACAGGATGTTAAACACCCGTCACGCTCCAGCCCAGGGGTGGCTGCGCTTCCTGGTGGGATGGTGGGATTTGCCTCCACGCTGGCAGGCCTGGGCTGTTGGGGGTTGCTCTGTGAAGCTCAAGGCACAAAATCGCCCTTCTGAAACAGTCCCCCCACCACTCCTGCATCCATGCAGGGACGCCGTGTGCGGTTGTGTCCCTGAAAAGGCTGCTTCCGTGCCACAGGTCTGAGGAGGAAGAGGAGAAGAAGAAGGGCTTAATAGTGCAGGATGCCTCTCCACCTGCCTCCCATGGACCAGAACCGGTCAGTTGATTTTTAGCTTTCTCCTTTCCCAGCACCACAAAAGTGTCCCTGTGTTTTCCACAGGCACTTGGCAGATTTCTCCCCATGAACCCCTCCATGGCATGCTGATGGCTCCCTGGTCCCCACTCCATGTTTGCTCTCCCTCCCTTCCTCGTGCTGGATCTGCCAGGGAAGGGCCTGTGAACCGCATGTTGAGGCCTTGAGTTGCTCCTTGAGTTAAATAAATGTTGGCATAACCCCAAAATGCCAGGCGGCCACCAGGCATGCAGGCCAAACCTTCCCTTGCGCCTTGGTTCATTCCCACGTGGCCTTGCCCAGGGTTAGGGGATCCTATGCAATGTGCCCTGCATGTTCTGCCCCTGGAGCACGCCGGGTCAGGCAGGAACACGCTGGTGCATGGCCTCAACCCACGCAAGCCCCACAGGGCTACGAGCCTGAAGATGCTGCTGTCGGCAGGGCAGGGGGGCCTGGCTGTCCCTGCTGCCGGTGGTGGGCAAGCCAGAAGGTCCATCTGGCACCGGGGAAGAGGCTGCAGGCAGCACTCGCTCTGTTGCGTCGCGGGCAGGAAGCGCCGCGCTGTGCTGCGAGCAAACGGGGAGCTCAGCTCGCTGCATCCCTGCCCGGCCTGGGCTCCCTGGCACGGGGCTCGGGCAAGCTGGCAGAGCTGCGGCTGCCCAGCACCTCTGCAGGAGCATGGCAGCGGCCGGGAGGTTGTGAAGTGCCACGTGGGAGCCCCAGGGAGATGGTACCTAAAGGTGGTGGCGTGCCCTGGGGAAGACAAGAGCGCTGGAGCTGCCTGCCCCACCGAGGGTAGATCCATCCATCCTCTGTTGATGGTGAAGCCCCAGGAGAAAGCTGGAGGACTTGCACCCACAGGCGCAGAGCTGCCCACAAGCACACAGCAATGGTGCTCCCAGTTGGCTGTGCCCCCGCCGGCACCTGAGCACATGTCCATGGAGGCACCATCACCACTACCGTGTGCGGCATCGTCACCCCGTGTGCCAACTGCCCTGCGTTCACCACCGCCTTCTCTGCTCCTCCTGTCTGCTCTATCTGCTCGGGCACAGGATCCTCTTCTGCTCGCTCTGCCTGCTCAGGGACATGGACATCTTCTGCCTGCTTGGGGGCAGGGTCCCCCCTCCTGCCTTCTCTGCCTTCTTGGGGGACAGGACCCTGCTCTCCCTGCTTGGGGACAGGATGTGCTGGCGCCTGTGCTGCCTGCTTGGGTCACGGTCACCTTCTGGCTGCTTGGGGACAGGATCCCTCCTCCTCTCCACGACACGCATTGTGCAACTGCTCCCTGTGCTCTCTAGCTGTGGCTGCCTGCAGTGGCTGTGGCCCAAGGATGCCTAGACAGATGCCTGGGGCTGTGCCGTAAGGCTCAGATCACTGAGGACCTTCCTGGAACTCCCCCGTGGCTCCAGGCACAGGCAAAGGAGGAGAGAGCTGTGCACCCACTCTCATATGGGTATCTCATCCATCTACTTGCAAGAGCCACTGGACACTGCGGAATGCTCAAACCATGTCCGCTCACAGCCCAACATCCCCTTCCTGGAGTCCCAGCCTGCTGCGATCATCTCCTCTTCAAAACTGGAGCCAGACCTGGGATGCCCAGCCCATGGCCGGGTGGGCCATGGCCCAGCTCCACTACCTGGGTGTTTTTTTTCCTTTGCCTCGCCGTCCATGCTCAAGGATTTGCTCGTGGCTCCGTGGTCAAGGGTCTGCTCGTGCCGTGGATGGGAGATGATAGCTCCATCCTCATCAGTTCTCCCCCTTCTGCCATGATTTCTGCTTCCTCATCCCATTTGAGGCAGCTCATTGATGCCAGTGCAACCAGTGTCTGCCCCACTTTGCCTCCTACCTCCCCATGCCCCAGATCCACAGGTCCCTTTGCCAGAGGTATGGGGGCCCAGCACCCAGCCATGTGGGTGCCCAACCCCCTGGAGAGCCCCCTTGGCACCAGGGACGATGCTCCCTTCATGAGACCAGCGTACCAGCCTCATCCAAGGCTGAGTGATGCCAATGCCACGAGTGCCACCAGCACTAGGGCTGGGCTCTGAGGCCATCCTGGAAGGCAGGGCCTTGTCTTGGAGGCATCTCCCTCCAGGTTGGTTGGCAAAGACAGCTGGAAGGACCTCTGCCCCATGTCACCACCATCAGGGGGTGGTCTGGGAGCAGAGGGGACCACTATGGCATGGACAAGATGGCACAAGGTGCTGGCATGTGTATTTTCTTGGTGGCAAATGCTGTGGGCAGGGGTCTGCAGGCCCGTGACCAGCCCTAGGCACCCCAAGGTGACTCCCATACAGTTGGCCAGGGGAGGAGGTGATGCCACGTGGCATCCCTTGGGCGTGCGACACGTGGCCCACTTGGTGTCCCGCCGTGTAACACCCACATGTCCCTTTGTGGCAGCCGGTGCGGAGGGAGGTGACAGGCCAGGAGGAGGAGAAGGAAGCAAAGCCGCACGCTCAGGAGGAGCCGGTGGCACCGGGCCTGCGGGAGCCGCGGAGCGAGCTCGAGGAGCCCACCACGTTGCCCGCCCAGCTGGAGCGCGCGAGCGTCCAGCTCGAGGGCTACCTGGGCCGCAAGCATGACCTTGAGGCGGCCACCAAGAGGGCTTCCAACAGGTTGGTGTGGCCCCTGGTTTCTCCCCCCGCCGCCGCGGGCCCCACAGGCGCGTGCCCGCCGCGGTGACGGGGCTGTCGCGGCGCAGGTCGTGGAGCACGCTGTACTGCGTGCTGCGTGGCGGCGAGCTCGCCTTCTACAAGGATGCCAAGAGCCGCGCGCTGGGGGTGCCCTACCACGGTGAGGAGCCCTTCGGGCTGCGCAATGCCCTCTGCGAGGTGGCTGCCGGCTACAAGAAGAAGAAGCACGTCTTCAAATTGAGGTAGGACGCTGCCATGCGCATCCAGGCGGGCCCGAGGGCACCAAGCCTGCTCATGGGCAACGCGGCATGGCAGGGCCGGTGCCTCCCCGGGACCTCTGCTCTTTCCTAGGCTCGGCAATGGCAGCGAGTGGCTTTTCCATGGCAAGGATGAGGTGAGGGGCAGCAAGTGCTGCCCGGGGTGACGCGGGGTGGCCAGGAGTGTCCAGAGGGAGGTGGCTTGGCTGACAGCAGCCAGGGGGTGGGAGGTGCCAGCAGTGCCCATGAGGACATGGGGTTGCTACCCAGGGAAAGACAAGGTGACCAGTGGTGCCCAGGAAGGACATGGGGTGGCCAGTGGTGCCCAGGGAGTGGCTGGTGGTGTCCAGGAGAAGCCAAGGTGGTAAACAGCACCCAGGAGGACATGGGGTGGCTAGCGATGCCCACAGGGATATGGAGCAACTGGCTGTGCCCTGGTCAGCAGACGGCCATGTCCAGGAGGCTGGTGTTTTCTAGCGAGGACAAGCGGTGGCCAGTGGCACCCAGGGGACAGAGGGTAGCCAGCAGTGCCCTGCATGACACAGGGTGGTAGGAGGTGCCTGGAGGGATGAGGGGTGGCCACAGAGCAGACATGGGGGGCCAGAGGGATCCAGGGGTGCCCAGGCTAGGTGCAGCCACCATTGAGCCCAGTGCTCTGCCCGCAGGAGGACATGCACACGTGGCTGCAGAGCCTCAGCACAGCAATAATTGAATCCCAAAGCATCAAGACGAAAACCCAGAGCCTGCCCCTGCCCCTCATCACTGCTGTGGAGCCCAGCCTGGCCAAGAAGGACAAAGAGAAACGGTTCAGCTTCTTCCCCAAGAAAAAGTAGCCGCGCGGGTGAGCCGCCCCCGCCACCCTTCTCCCCCAGCCCTGCACCACCAGCACCCACCCAGCCTGCAGGTCGCGGGTGCCCGCGAGGTGCTGGGGCAGCCGGCACCGAGCTGGGGACAGCAGGGCGAGCATGGCGCAGCTGGAGGCGGGGGGTTGCTCGCGCGTGCACATGCCCCTGCTCATTCCACGTGTGCGTATACGTGCGCACACCTCGGTGTGTGTCCGCGCCACGGTGCGTATGCAGCCATTGTGCATGGAAGGGCGATGCGCACACACTGGTGCGCCTGCCTGCACACAGCTGGACACCTCTGCACAAATGCACGCGTGTCCACCCGTGTGTGAGCACACGTGTGCACAGGGGTGCACGCACCCCGGGTTGAATATGCCCTGTGTGTGCACGCACGTGGACATGCACTTCCATGCTTAGGCATGTGCACACACCTACACGTAGGTGAACATGCCCCCAGCGTGCACATGTATGTACAGGCACGTGTACAGCTGGGTGCCTACATGGATGTGAATACACACTGGCATGCACAACATATGCACACCTACACCTCGGTGCACACGCCTACCCATATGCCAAGACATACCTGTGTGCACACGTATGTATAGGTACAGCCATGTATATATGCATACGTGTGTATGTACGCATACAGGCCCCTCCGGGTGTATCCCCGCGCGTGCACGCATGCCTGTGTGATGTATACGTATGTGCAGCTCCAGGTGCACGCACACGCGCCCCGGTGCGCTT
>NW_010586242.1:43958-59302 GCF_000705375.1 Tinamus guttatus | reverse complement strand
AGGTTGGAAGGGACCTCCAGAGGTCACAGAGTGGTTGAGGTTGGAAGGGACCTCCAGAGGTCACAGGATGGTCAAGGTTAGAAGGGACCTCTAGAGATCACAGAACCACAGAGTGGTTGAGGTTGGAAGGGACCTCTAGAGATCACAGGATGGTCAAGGTTGGAAGGGACCTCTAGAGATCACAGGATGGTCGAGGTTGGAAGGGACCTCCAGAGATCACAGGATGGTCAAGGTTGGAAGGGACCTCCAGAGATCACAGGATGGTCGAGGTTGGAAGGGACCTCTAGAGATCATCCAGTCCAACTCCCTGCTCCAGCAGGGACACCCAGAGCACGGGGCACAGGGTGGCATCCAGGCGGGTTTGAAGATCTCCAGAGAAGGAGCCCCCACAGCCTCTCTGGACAGCCTGTCCCAGGGCTCTGTCACTGTGACAGCAAAGAAGCTCTTCCTCATAGGGGATTAAACTTCCTATGTTTCAACTTGCTCTCTTTAGTGTCACGGGGAGCTCATTTCCTCCTCAAATGTCCCCATTGGCTTTTCGAGCCGTGCTGCTTCCCAGGTGTTGTAAACCGCTTCACTTGCGAGTGAGTGCTCTGGTTTTTGGCCAGATACAGCACGTTTGCTCGTCAGTGCAAGGCAGTTCCCTGTGCAGAACTGAAAACTGCTGGGAAAAGTATCTGTCAGTTGGGCAGGAAACCCTGGAAGTCTCTCACCTCGTGCAGGGCTGATTTTATTCAGACCATCAGCATGGATGAGTCCATTGGGATAAGATTTGCAGCGTTTCCATATTTACAGCGTGGCATCTTTTTTCCCTCAAGCATCCGTCTGGGTGCCTGCTGGAGAAATTCCCATCTGCAGCTTTTAGGGTTTGAAGCAGCATTTCCAAGCAGTGATGCTGCTTTTGCAGAGACACTTTCTTGGCGTTCGGTTGAATTTTTTATGCCTCTGTGTGTGTACGTGTTCAGGATTTGTACTTGTTCCTCTGTTCCCTGTTCCCAGGAGCTGATAACGGAGAGCCAAATGCAGTCCGTGTTTACAGATATTGGCAAAATCAACTTCCAAGATCCCTCAAATTACTGCCTGATCCCCAGTGTGCCGGGCCTAGCGCCCAATTCCGTTGCCTCCGCGGCTTGGCTTAGCAGTGACGGAGAGGCTCTCTTTGCTCTTCCTTCTGCTTCGGGAGGAATCTTTGTCCTCAGGCTGCCTCCTCATGATGTGCCTGGTAAGGAGTGGGAAAAGGCAGTGTCTGCAAACCTAGCCCGTTTTGCTCTTTGTGGTGTGTTTCGTATAATTTCCGTACATGTGTGTACACACAGCCCCTTCTCTGTGAGATGTGTGAAGTCCTTTGTTGAGGAAGTAAATTCTCTTGTTAACCAGCACTCAATATCTTGTCTTTTATATATATATATATTTGTTTTGAAAGGGACAGCTTCAGTCGTGGAACTGAAACAGAGCTCAGTGGTGCAGCGTTTCCTTACTGGTTGGATGCCAACTGCCATCAGGTTAGTCTTTGGTGACAAAGAAGGGGATTTTTATTATTCTTAGTAATTATTATTCCCTTGTGTGCAGGCCCTTGGTGTTTCTAGCTGAGGTCAAAAGTAGGTGTGAAGAAGTCAGTGTCTGTAAATGCTTTGTCAAATGGGTTAAGTAACGTGGTCCCAGGATTGGCACAGCGCTGAAGTTGGGCCCTCAGTGCTGGGTTAGTTCTGTGCTGGTCCTCCTGGTCTGTGTCACACCTGGTAACTGGGCGCTGGGGATTTAGCCAGGACGTGGCTCGCAGCCCGGGCAGATTAAGGATTACAGCGGTTGTTCGTTGTTGCCCTGGTTCTGAAATGCCAGGCTCGTTCCCGGTCAGCCCATGTGCGGAGGACACCGGACACGCCGTTTTGCGCCGTCGTTGTCACAATGTCTGAGATGGCAAAACCAGCCTCTGAGCCCTGGTTTGTTAACCAGAAAGTGGAGCAAATCCCCCAGCACCTTGACTGGGACCATCCATGGTGCCCTGGTTGGGGCTGCTCATGTCATCTGCATCCTCAGCTCTGGGTCGTGGGTGCTGGGAAGGAGTGTTCGTCCAGACGTTGGCTCTTAGCACTGCCCTGGGATCCTCCTGAGCATGGAGCAGCCCAGTCCCCCCCAAAATGCTGCTGTGTTAGTGCATTGCTGGGCCAACTCTGTGTGTGTGCCTTGAAATGCTTCAGAAGAAACTTCCTCGCACTGTCTCAGCTGTGCTTTCTTTGCCCTCTTTCCTTCTGGTCTGAGACTTTTAAACCTTATTTTAAACACACTGCGATAGAAGCATGCATCTTAGATCTGTGCAGTACCCTTGATTTTTTTTTTCCCCATTTAATCTTTTGAAACGTTTTTTTTCAGAGGTGACTGTGGCCCGTCGGACCTGCCTGTCAGCCTTTCTGTCCACTGCCTAGATCACGATGCCTTTCTCTTCGCTCTCTGCCAGGACCATAAACTTCGGATGTGGTCCTACAAGGTGAGCAAGGCCTGGGATCGGGCAACACTGCCAGCTGTTTGCCTGAAAACTGGAGAGGTAGAGGCTGGATGACCAGAGTGGATGACCAGAGGCTGGATGGCAGAGTCTTTTACGTAGCTCTGAACCTGGAGTGTTCAGGAAGGCAGGCCGAGGGATGAGGAATGGGTTCTCTTTCGCTTTAGAGGTGGCAAGAGCATCTTCGTGACCTGGCTCCTTGTCAACGAGAAGTTAACAGCAGCCTCGGCTTAGTGGAGAGCTGCCTGCTCCGAGCACGGGTGCCGAAGTTAATCAGCCCTGCACGGCTGCCTTCACGGCTCAGCTGCGCTGGAATGTGCAGGGAGGGAGAGGGAGGCTTTTATCCTACATGCCTGGGCTTTGAAAGCCGTGCTGCAGGGGAGAGCGCATAGGGGAGGTGGGAGAAGCCAAGCAGTGCCACAGAACAGCTCAGGGATACGTATGGATGCGTCCGCATCCGTGGGGAAAGGTCTGTGGTGACTCCGAGTGCGCTGCTGCGTGGGAAGCGGCTGAGAGAAGCAGTAAAGCTGCTAGCTCTGGAACCAGGTGGACGTCGGGAGAGACTGCTCGCTCTTGGGATTGAGGATCTGCTGGAGAGGAGGGGAACAGGAGGTGATGGAGAAGCGGCCGCGTAATCCGGAATCCCACGAACTCTCCAAAAGCAGCGGCTGTTCTGTCAGCACCGAGTGCCTTCCTGCTGGCTGCTCTCTCGGCTTGTCTTAGTCGTGTCCGCAGGGAGTGACTGCATATGAGAGGAAGGGGCAGAGTGAAAGCAGTAGAAGGAAGGGGAGAAAAATAAAGCAGTCTCTCAAGGCTGTGTTTTCCTAGGCTGCTTGACCGATACCTTTATTTTGGGCAGGACCAAATGTGCCTGATGGTTGCAGATCTCCTGGAGTTCGTGCCGGTGAGCAAGGACCTGCGGCTGGCGGCCGGGACGGGGCACCGGCTGCGCCTGGCCTTCTCCCAGTCCCTGGGGCTCTATCTCGGCGTGTACCTGCACGCACCCAAGCGAGGGCAGGTATGCTGCAAACGCCTGACTTGGCACGTGCCAAAAATGTGTTTTCTTGCTTGAGTTGGTGCGTGAGGCCCCAAGCAGAGGGGGAAAAAAGTCACGTCTGACCCCCTGGAGGCAACGCCGTAAACGTTTGTGCTCTCCAAGCGCTGCGCGACGCATGTGCTCTTGCTTTGGGAGCGGGATTCCCCATGGGATTAAGATGATCCGGGAGTGCCAGTTCCCGTGTTCAGCTCTGCTCTAGCAGAATCCTGAAAGCTCGTTTGTGCCGTGGGAAAGGTTCTGAAAGCAACCAAAGGCCTAGAAATGCCCCGAGTGCATTTATGGGAGCGCACAAACGTATCGCTGAGCATTGCCAAGCACTGACTGCTCTAGAAACCCTGCTCTGTGCAGCGAGTAGTAAATTTAGCAGCACACAAATGACAGCGCGCTCATGTGTGGGACAACTTAGCCGTTCCATTCTCCAGGGAATTCCGGCTCGTGCTGTCCCTCGGGTGCTGTGTTGGCTCTTGTCAGAGCACGCAGTTTGCCGTGGGTGGCCTGAAGCTGCAAGAGCTTTTTCCCCTCTTCCTGGCGCGCGGTGCCTTGTCGTTAGCAGTAAGCAGGAGTGTTATCACAGCTACTGGCCCGCATTTATCGAAGCGCTCACGAGATGTGTTTGTAGTTCTGTGTCTTCCAGCTGGTGAGCACCGAGAGTAACCGCTACAGCCTTGACCACATCTCATCGCTCTTCTGCTCGCAGGTGAGCGCGCGGGCTGGCCTCGCTCCACGTGCTGTGATAACAGGAGGAGGAGGGCTGCTCACTGAGGAGTGCAGAGCTCTCTGAAGAGGCCTGGGCTTTAGGATTTTGCTGTGGAGCAACAAGAATTGTGTGATTATAATTAGATGAACCAAGAGGATGCTTTGCTGGTATTAACTCCGCGTGTTTGCTGTGCTGAGTATATGATAAGAAAGTAAATCTGTGCTGTATCTTCTAGGAGACTCTGGTCGACTTTGCTTTAACCTCGGCAGAGATTTGGGCGCTGTGGCACAATGAAGAGAACCAAACCATTGTGAAATACATCAATTTTGAGCAGTGAGTTTCCACACGGGATCGTGTGCTAGCGCTCTGCTGACTTTAAGTAGGTCAAGATGCAGTGGTACCCGGTTCTTCCCCTTGTGGGCTGTGTCAAAGGCACAGCTAGGCTTTCCTGCGGTGCAGATTACTTGGATTTCTTTCTTTTATTTATTTCTTTATTTTTGGCCTTGCTTTCTAATAAAGCTACAACTCCACTGCAGGAATGTGAAAAATGTAGAAAGCCAGACGGGCTCGCTGTGGGTGGAATCCGCTGCAAGTGTCGGAGGGAGGGTTGGGTTTTCCTGATGGTTCCCTGGTCCCTTTCAAGAAAGATCAAGTTCTGAAAAGACCAGTGATGTGAAAGTGTCAGTTTATAAATCTGGGAAGGTCGATTTTTGTTTGTTATTATTTATTTATTATTATTTTAGTATTATTATTTATGTATTTTCCTGGTCCAGGGAATTAATACTGGGTAAAAAGTGCTGTGAATATTCTTGTGTAGGCAGAATCCACCAGTCAGACTGAGGAAGAGTTGCTTGGTGAGCACCTGTGAAGGAAGGAACACTGATCTAAATAAATACATCTATAAATAAAATAAATCCATAAATAAATACATCTAAGGGAAATTGTGTTGATGGGCCTCCTCAAGGATCCAGACCATCCTGTTAGCTCAGGAAAGGAGATGCCACCATCAGGCTCTGCTGGCTAACTCTGTCATTTGTCACCTGGTCAAAGTTGCTTTGTTAACAAATCCGAGGGGCCGTAGCTGCTGAAATCCTGTGGTGGCTGGTGACAATGACAAATTGCGTTCAGGTGACTGCTCACAGAGGCTCTGTGTTGTAGTGTTGCAATGCAAAGCAAATGCAAAGGTTTTATTGCTGTTTGCTTTATTTTTTTTTCCTTCTTCCAGAAATGTTGCAGGCCAGTGGAACCAGGTCTTTGTGCAGCCACTACCTGAAGAAGAAGTGACAGTTCGACATGATCAGGACCCCAGGGTGAGCTGCCTATAGGAAAACAAGAAGTAATGAAGCTTCCCTGCCCAGAAGCAGAACAGTAGGATGACTCAAGTGTACAATATATATCTTTATTCCGAGTCTTGACCTTTGTTACCCTCTGAGAATTCCCCCAAATTAGAGGGAACAAAACTTTAGCCTCTGTTATCACAGTGTTTAAGCACTGAGCATGGTTATTAAGGCAGAAGCTGAGGGAAGAGAATTTTATGTCATGTACAAAACATGCAAACAGAAGTCGGAGTGTGTGGGGTGCTGGGTTGAGTCCCAGGAACTGGAAGGGCAGTGAAAGGGGAGAGGTTAGAGCACATGGGGGAATTTGGAACTGCAGCTGGGAAGAACCGCAGGTCTGGGGGTGATCTGTGTGCTTTTAAATGCTGGTCTTGTGGCATATGTCCCTCTCTAAATTGTCCTGTCCTAGGAAACCTACCTGGAGTACATCTTTACGCCTGGCCGCTTCACAAATGCAGCCATCCAGAAGGCTTTACAGGTTGGTGTGAGCGTGTTGGGTGCTCTCCCTGTTCAGCCTCTCCCGAGGCCTCCTGGGGAAGCCCATAGGAGCGTCCAGGAAAGAGCTGGTCTTCGGGTGGGCCTTGCCCCAGTGCAGAGGCCTCTGCTGCCTGCTGGAGGCCCTGGGCCCTTCTCTGTTTTCCATGTTCTCTGCGTTAGCAGCCAGCCATCTTTTATTGTGTGGTGCTGTTTTGTTGCTTGGTGGTTTAAATTAAGAATCTGCTCTGCTGCTTTTTAGATCTTTTCTCAAGGAACTGAGAGAGACTTGGATCTGACGTGGGATGAGTTAAAAAAAGAGGTTACCTTGGCTGTGGAAAGCGAGGTGAGACTTTTCCCATCACCTTTGGCTCATACATTCCTGCCTGCAATTCATCCTTGCAGTATTGCTAGGAAGTTCAGAGAAAGAAGGCAGTTTCTCATATCCAGTTGTCTTGCATTATATTTTTAAAGGGATCTGCAATACTGCTTTATGTTTTGGCAACATTGGTGCCCCTTTAGGTAGGGCTTTGCAGGAATGGTTCTTCTGGGCTTTATTCCCTTGCTGTTTTCTCCATGGGGAGAAAAAAGTAGTCTGTAAGGTGGTGGGGAGAAGAACAGAGAAGTGTTCACCAGCCCTTAACCATGTGAGGGTTTGACATTGGCCATGAGGGACAAAGCTGGAGCCTGAGTGCTGCAGTTTTTGGTCACTGCCTGTACTCATCCCAAGTCCTGTTTTGGTCCCTCCAGTTCCACAGCAGCGTGACAGAGTACGAATGCTCCCCGGAAGAGTTTTGGCAGTTGCAGGTGGAGTTCTGGTCCAAGTTTTACGCCTGCTGCCTTCAGTACCAAGAAGCTCTCTCACGGCCCCTGGCCCTGCTCTTGAACCCCTACACCAACATGGTGTGCCTGCTGAAGAAGGTGAGGCCTTGAAGCACAAGCAGCTCTGGGCTCTCAGACCAGAGAATTGCAGCATGTTTATTTGTTTTTCTGATGGAGGTGTGGATTTATGGAGCTCAAATAATGGGTTTCTCCTTTTTCTAGGGGTCTCTGTCTTTCCTCATGCCCTGCTCCATGGTGGACCATCTCTATCTCCTCTCTAATGAGCACCTACTGACCGAGGATGACGCTGCCGTCTTTGATGGTAAGTGAGGAGGTGCAGAAGCTCTTTCCTTGCTGGATTCTGAAATGCTGCGTACGAGGGAACCCTTAGGCAGGGAGATGCAGGAGTTTCCTTCGTGGCTCGTTGCCGTATCTCCTGACTCCGTGATCATCTGCACGGGTTCTAACTTACTTTTTTTATTCTGGCCCTTGCAGTAAACTTTCTTTTGCAAAACCTGCCATAATATTCGGGCTAGGAGCCGGAAAAAAAAAGTGTGTGACAAGGCTCAAGAATCTGCCTTGGCTCATTTCGGGTGCCTTAAAAAAGGAAGAATCCTAGATTCCAGGACACACGTTGCTCAGTGACAGGCATCTGCACCGGTGTGATTCCTTGTCCTGGTGGTCTTCTAAAGCACCTGGGCAGCTTCTGGAGCTGTTAACCCCGTGGCTTTTTCATACCCCGCTCTCTGTGGTGTAGATCTGCCAAGACTGGGCTCAGTTGCTGGCAGGTTCTTCAGTCCTGCTCAGGAGATTAGGATTTGGAAGCTCAATTTTCTATCCCCTAAATCGTTGCTTGATTCTCTAAAAGCTGCCAAGTGAATTCAAGCCCAGGCCAGAGGGGCAGTTCCATCAAAGACACCCAGTCCCACTACAGCAGATCCCTTATATGAGCTTTATATCAGCTCAGCTGGATGCTTGCTCAGTTTTGCCATGCTCACTGGGGTCTTCAAGACCCACTCCTGATGAGAGAGCTGATTGAGTAAATCTTAAAATTAAGGATGAGAAGAAAACTTGTTATCCTAGAGGTACTCTGGCCCTCTGGCTTCAACTGTGCTGCTCTGCAAGCTTATTTGTTTATTTTAAGCCAAGCAATTTTGCATAAATATTTTCATGAGAGCTCCGAGGAAGAACTGTGCAGCTGCCTGTCTCCAGGAAGTAAATGCTGTGGAGTGCAAAGCTTGGGCTTGGTGGTTGCCACACTGCCCTCTATGCTTTGCTGGCCACACGGTCACGTGTTTCACAAAGAAAAAGGCAATGGAAAATATTAGCTCAGTTCCACTTTCGTGCTCAAGCGATTTATTTGCTTATTTGTTAAGAATCATCATCCATTTGGTTGAGCTATTTCTGCCTCTGGAGTTCTCCAGGGTTTAGAAGGAAAACTGGGGGCTTGGAGAGCAGTGTTGCTGAGGAGGCGTAGCAGTTTCTGCCCTGTCCATTTCAAAGTGACAAAAAATGCTACTTAATCTTAAAAAATATATATATAAAATGCATTGCAAGCCAGTGATTTATCCTCAAAAGTGAATTTTCGGATCAGTTTTAAGAATGGGAAAAGACTGCTTCCACTGTGAGAGGTTGGGCAGCAAATGGATAGCTGCTGTAATATGAGTATTTCCTGCTTGACAAATAAATTAGAAGGAAGCTCTGTGAGCCTTTTTGCTCTTGGTTTTCTTTGTTTTTACCCTGTACTAATTATTTCCTTTAAACCTGTTGCTGGAAAAAAATCGTGGGGTTTACGTTGATCATTTCATTGTCGCGCTAGTAGCTTTTATTTTCCAAACGATAAAGCCCAGATCTTTCCCATGTCAAGTCCCAAATTGTAATTTGGCCTCATAGTTAGCAGTGAAGGGCCAGGCTGGCCAGTGTGGCCAAGCTAGTAGCCTTCTGAGATGAGATGAACTAACGTGGTTTTGAATGGTCCTTCCATCTTCACTTTGAAATCCCTTGTGAATGTACAGTTAGATTCTTTCATTGCAGATTTGGAGATGTCTCGTGATGTTGTCTGTCTTGTCCAGTGCCTTCGACTGATTGGAGAATCAATTTCCATGGATATGGCCTTCCTCATGGAAATGGCTTGCTCCCGCCTCCAGCCTCCAGAAAAGGCTGCAGAGCAGATCTTGGAGGACTTGATAGCTAATGACACGTAAGGAGATATCCTACATAAACTGCCCTGTGAAGAGGGAGGGATGCCTGAGCAGAGATAGCCTGGAGCAGACTTTTGATGGGGACCAAGTTGCATTTGTGTAGACTTCTCCTGCACTTCAGGAGACTTCTCCTGGCCACCTCAGAGGTGGGGGAACACGGAGCTTGCAGGGTTTTCCTTCCAGACCGCCCTGGTGGTTGCCTGGGCCCTCTGCAGCTGGAATTTTAGCCATTTTGGGGCAAGAAGCGAAGCAGGAGAGCTGAGTTCTGGGTAGGTGGCCCTGTCTGCAGGGCGAAGGCGAGTGCCTGCGGGCACTGACTAGAGGTCAGAGCCTTGGCCAAGCTGTGTGGTTGGTGTGCTAACCTCCTCCTGGAATCATTACCCTCTGGAATGCCAGCTATCTGCCTGTTATTTCCTGGTAGCCCGGGGGAGTGGAATAAATAGACTGGGCTCTGCAGGCACGCAAAGCCAGAAGAGGATTCCCTTCAGGAATGTCCAAGCTGATCACACCCGCTCCCTTCCGGAGAGCAGAAAGGACTTTCTTGGGTTCGGATGTCACGTTGTTGATTCTTTCTTTGTCTGTGCAGGGAAAATGTGATGGAGGACATTCACAGCAAGCTGCAGGAGATCCGAAACCTGATCCACGCCATGGGCGTCCTGATCCGAGAGATGGACTACGAGACGGACGCCGACATGGAACGAGGTGAAGCCTTCGCAGCAGCCTGTTCCGCCCAGGAGAGCGGCAGCTCCTCGGCCAGGGCCCTCGTCGGCCTCGGCCAACCCCACGCCGTGGTTCTGCCTTGCAGCTCAGCCTCTCGCCGTGCGCATGAACCTCGCGCAGCTGTACGGCAGCGGCACCGCGGCCACCGTGGTTTGCTGCGGGGTGGGCAAGATCGCCACCATCCGGTTCCTCATCTGCCGGGACCTGCTCGTCCTCCAGCAGCTCTTGCTGCGCCTCGGAGACCCTGTGAGTAGAGCCCGGGAAGCTCCTGAGCGCCCCCTCGGCGCTTCCGACTTCCCGACGCCGGATTCGGAGTTGGGCTCCTCCAACAAAACACTGGAGGCTGTTGGAGCTGGCAGAAGGTTTTCACAAGCCCTATTCTTCTCCGCCAGTGACTTCTGTCATCCTAAGCAAAGCAGCACGCTGCTGACACGCCCCAACTCCCCTGTTTCCATACTGAGTATCCAGGAAATAGGAAGCCCAACTTTCTCCGCTCCCCTCTGTGGGTGGAGGACGTCGTTTCCAGGGTCTGGTTCCACACAGTGCTGCCTGGGCACGTCTGGCTCCGCTGTCACTCCCACAGCCCCGTGCAGCCTGCAGCACCCAACCCGATAACCGTGGCCATGTTCTCTGGTGGCGCCGTGCTCGGCACCTTCCTGTGCTGGCAGTGGCATGAATCCAAAAGGGGAAAAGTTTCCCCTTCCACGCAAGCGGCAGCTGTGTTTGTGTTTGCGGTGGCCTGGGCTGGCTTGAGCCCGTGGGCCGCACGAGCGACTGTGCTGGCGCTGTGAGCGCGACACAAGCGATGGGAACACGTCCCCGGGCAAGGGGAGCCTTGTTTAAACCAATGTTATTTACTCGGAGTCGTTAGGGCTTTAGTTTCCTGATGGAAAAGAAATCCCCTTCTTCCTGGGGAAGGTCACCTTGGTGGCACAGGTTGCAGGGGACCAGCAAGGCGCGTGACCTGTGCTCCTCGCTCAGTTGGCAGCTGTAACCCCGCCGTGTCCTTCACGGCTGCGGGTGCCCTCCCTGCCCGCGCGGCCTCGTCCCGCTGCCGCTCTCGTGTGCCCACTGCTGCGTTTTCCCCGCAGATGGTGCTGGCAGGGGGGCAGCTCTTCCAGTCTCCGCAGGACCTGCTGCACCGCACCTCTCCTCTGCTCCTGTCCTACTACCTGATCAGGTGGGCGAGCCAGTGCCTCGCGTCGGACATCCCCGTGGACACGCTGTAAGTCCCCACCTTGCTGCTCACGTGGGTGTCTGTGAAGGCCTCTACCAGGATGAGGAATGTGGTGGTTGCTCTGGGAATCTCACTGGAGGAGTCCGGCTGTGCCATTTGGGGGCTGTTTTTTTATCTTTTTCTATTATTTCACTTGACTCCTTAGGCTTGTGTGAATTCTGTGCTCTGGGAGTCCAGTGCTGCACACACCCCGCTGTTGTTTTTGGTGCCGGGTGCGACTTGAGTTGAGCAAAGAGTGCACGTGAAGCACGAGGAGCCTTTTGCTGTATTTTCACTGATATTTCTTTCTCCTCCAGGGAATCTAATCTGCAGCATCTGTCTGTCTTGGAATTGGCAGATACTACTGCCATAACTCCCTATAAACTAGGTAAGACGTCTGCAGTTCATCAGCCCTCAGTTGTTGTTATTTATACTTCAAGCTTGATAGTCAAATCTGTCCAAAAGGTCTGATTTTGACTTTTTTTCTCAGGGGATTTTGACTTTCTGACTTGGGGCGTTCCTGGTTTTGCAGCTTGACCTTCCTCTCTCTAAGTTGGGCCTTTCTTTCCAGAGGGAGTTGAGTGCTCAGTCCATGACTGAGGGTGATGGTTTGGCCCCTTCATGTGACGCTTTCCTGCTGTGCCTGCTGCATTTTGCAATTCCAGCAAGGGTCTTTTTGCGAAGTGCTGGCAGGTGACTTTTCAGCTGCATGAAAACCTGCTCCGAGCCTCTGTAAAGACCCTTCCTTGCCTTTTAGTGAAGTTGGAGTGTGCAGCCCCCTCTTGCTGTTGGAATTAAGGGGATTGCTGTTCTCTCCTGTGTCTTTGCCACCCAAGCCAAAAGCTTAAGGCAGGGAGCTAATGGGTGGCGTGTCTGAACAACCCCCTTTGCACGGAGCTCTTTGTCATGCTGTCCACCAAAAAATCTGCCACGTCGGCCTCGGACCTTCTACCCCCAGAGGCAGCAGTGCCAAGTGTGAAGGGCTGTGAGTTTGGGAGGAATTTACTCCGCTTAGGGACAGGCGTGGAGGATTTGTGCTCTTTGCAACCACGCTGGGATCTTTGGAGCCTGAACTCTCTGCGAAAGCCTCGGATCAAGAGGCCGTCGCCTCCGAGCAAATGTCAGCATGTCGAAGGGAAACTGAAAATCTCCTTTGTGTGTGCCAGGGTCGTGGGTTACTTCTTGGCGCCTTCACGAGGAAAGTCCTGTTTTGCCACTGTGTTGCAGGGGAAAGAAAATATGTAAAACGTGGGGAAAGATGTAAAGGAGGTGGCAGCTTGGGGAGAGGCTTTGAAAACAATTGCTGAGAGATCAGCCACAGAGCCTGGAATGAGAGGGGAGGCATTTGAGCAGGGGCAAAGTCAGCACTCCCTCAGCTCGGGCCTGCCAAGCATGCAGAGCATTGGGAAGCGAATGGCACAGGGAGGGAAAGCGGAGCTCTCCTGTTTCCGTGAAGTCGCCAAACACTGCAGCGTGTGGCTTCCTGGTCTCCTCCTACAAAGCAAAGTATTGAACGTGCTTTTTGTCCAGCTGTGACTACACGTGTGAGGTTTGGGCGTAGTGGCTCCGCGTGGGAAGCCGTGGGCCCCGTGCTCAGCGTTCCCTTTGATTGATGTTTCAGTGTCCAGCCCCCAAACGATCGTGGAGCTCTTCTTCCAGGAGGTGGCCAGAAAACACATCGTCTCCCGCCTCTTCTCGCAGCCGAACGCCTCGCTGGCCGACACGAGTTTGAATTGGCCCCATCTGATCACTGCAATCGTGGCTGACTTCCTGCCGCTCCTGTATCCTTGACCCCGCAACATCTGTGTCATTTTGGGGCACAAAAATGGGTTTGAATTGCTGACTTGAAGCCCCTGGCTTCTCGAAACTTGTCCCGGTGAGGAATGATGCTGGGAGAATTGGAAGGGCGACAGGATTTGGGTAGCTGTGGATTAGATATACTAATGATTTTGGTCTAATATGGGTAAATCTTATTACAGAATAATGAGTTGTGTAAAGAGCAGCTTAATCTTCTCTCTTTTCCCCCAACAAACTGAGAGGCTCTCAGAGTTTCAGCCTGTTGCCTCAAAATTTCTGGACTGGATTTGGCTCTGTTCCTTAACCTCCTCTCAGGTGGCCCAGCAATCCCGGCTTCCTCTTTCCAGAGTGTTTGATGGGGAGCTGTCAGTACACCCAGCTGCAGGTGAGTGCTTTGTTGTGTCTCTAATTTGTGCTACGAAGCTCTAGAAAACACCACATATTGCACATCTGGGAAAGTGCTGCTGGGGCCAGGAACCCCATGCGAACGTGCCCCGGAGCCAGCAAGGGCTCACAGGGGATGGTGTTGCTGAAGAACAGTCTTTTGGCATCCTACACGTGCAGTTTTCCTTGGAGGAACCTTACTGCTTCCCTTGCACCCAGAGGTGGTTGCATCAGTTGCTGCTTTGGATTCTTGCCCACCAGCAATCTCTTTTATCAGACAGCCTGCGTGTCTTCACCTGGAGTGTGCCATGGCTCTCCTCCTGCATAGACTCTATGGGCTTCATCTTCCAGGTTTTCCAGACTGTCCAGACAGAAATGGTCTGGATTATTACACACCCCTTTTTATGGTGTAGTTCAGTCTCCCAGGACTTGGATAGTGTGAAACTTCTTGAAGTATCATAGCGAAACCTGTAACCCAGTCACCCTTTCTGTGGTACGAGTGTATCATCCTTAAGTTGGGGCTTTCAGGAGTCTAGCAGCAGAAATACAATTTCAGGAGGGCTCATTTATATTTTAAATGTCCTTATGAGTAAAGTGTGGGGTTAGAAATGTCCCATCAGTCTTTCCATTGGTGGTTGCACATTCAGTGTCGTGGTAGCAATGTGAGTGAAATCTTTATTTTCAGGAATCCCCAAGGCTGTTATATTTCAGGACATCTTCTTGCACTGTCTCTTCACATCCTCTTTAGAGACTCGGTAGTTGTAGCTGCTTGTGCTTTCATTCTGAATTGTGTGACTTGCCTGTAATGCTATGTGCCACATTTCATTCCCTTCCTGATAGCATCCTTGGTGCATTCAAGACTAGACAGGGTGGTACTAAAGGGATGGCTTTTTCCTGTACGTTTGAGCAGGACTCCTTGCAGCCCTTACAGCTGGAGGCTGAATTGCTTTCCTTCATCCTCATGTTGCTGCTGAGGAGAATGTCAAATCCGCAAAGCTCCTGAGCCAGGAAATGCCGAGATGGTTTGGACAGCATCGCTCTGCCCCTTGGCATCCGTGCCACGGTGCTGCAGCTGAATTTCCTCGCAGCGCTTCTGCCCCGAGGAGACGCGAGAGGCTCTCAGCTCTGTGGGAGCGGGTTCTTCTTCCTCCCCTGCTCCCTTCTGTCGCGCTCCCTGAGCCCAGTTGGTCACGGAAACTTGGATTAAGCACGTCGACCTCGGGGAGCTCACACCAGCTTTGTCTGTGCACGCGAACGCGGTGACCCAAATAGAGGTGGAGACGCAGGAAGCATCCTGTGAGTAACGGGCAGGCACCGAGAAGATCCAGCGAGCAAAGCCCTGGCCTGGGACGAGCGCCAAGCCTCCCTCGCTGCCTGTTCTGCACGACAAGCTGCTGAGCCAGTCTGGGGTGGGTTTTATCTCTTGTAGCTGGCTAATCGGAGCGGTGAATCCAGGCTCCGAGGACGCTTTGCCACGTGTGTTCGGGTGAAGCTGTGCCTGGGCTTGCATTTACGCACTCTCCCGATGGGCTCCTGGGTGTTCCTGCCCTCCGAGGCCCAGCGGGACTGACCCGTCACTCTTCCTCTCAACGTGAAGAGCAAGGGAACCTGGTGGTGCTGCTGGTTTGGTTCCTTCGTGGTCCTTTGAAAGAAAGGAGCAGCTAACGTAGCCCTGTCGATACCTAACAGAGTATTGCGGGTCAGTCCTGTCACCGGAATTGCTGTCACTCACTGGTGCTCACCCCATCGTGGATTTCACTTGCACGTCCCTTTATATGTGTACACATGAAGACAAGCATCCAGTGGGCTGGCCAGAATTGCTTTGAGGGAGAAGTTGCTCAACTACTGCATCTTCGTCAGGTCTTTCACCTTCTTTGTAACTGGTGATGCTGTTTGGTAGCCGAAGAAGGCGCTGGGCCAGGTTGAGCTGCATCTTCCTGGCTTTGGTTTTCACTGTGCTCTAACTACCCTGGATGTCACGACTGGTCTCGGGCTCCAAATACCGCTCTTGATGACTGCTCTGCTGGTGCCTTCATGCTCTTTTCATGCACTGTGCACCCTAGGGCAGGATTTCCTCCATGGTTCCCCACAGCAGGGTGTGTGGCAGCTTTAGAGGGCGTCGTGTTGGCTTTGCAGGGA
>NW_010586242.1:5581-16451 GCF_000705375.1 Tinamus guttatus | reverse complement strand
CAGCCCTACCTCCTGGATCCCCAGACAACCAAAACAACAGACCACAGCATTTGGTCCAAGCCCTGCTGTCCCTGGCTCCTCCCCCACAGTCATCTCCACCTGCTCCGCCTCCACATGGACCAGTTTTGTCCCTCTGCTTTGCTGGGCAGAAAGCAGAGCTAAGAACAGCTCTTCTTGTGGCCTCATTACCGCAGAATTTGCATCTTATTAGCCTCTCAGGAGAGTCTCACCACTCCTAGGCCACAACAACAACACACCTGTTAATTCTAAGGAGCTTTAGGACACCCCCAAACTGATACTGGTGCTATCTGAAGAGCCAGTTGCGGCATCGTGTCTGCATCTCATTAGCATCTCCTTATCATTTCCTTAGCATCCCTGTACTGGAACACTGAGTCTTGGCCCCCTCTCCCCTGACACCCGCCCCATTCACTGGCACAATGGGGCCCAGCCAAGGATGGGCGCTGCTCGTGACACATGTGGGGGCAGAGACAGGGACAGTGCCCTGGGGGGTGGAGTCGGACAGCTCTTCAGAGCCTAAGGGCAGGGCCTAAGGGCAGGGCGGAGCCAGGGAGGGGCACGGCCTCTCCTGAAGATCGTTGGCCATCGCACACAGGGGCTCTGTGATGCAACCAGGTTGTGACCAATGGGAATGTTTATGCAAAGCGACTCCGTTCCTGCTGCCCCACTGTGGAGCAGCAAGGGGGCAGGGCTGAGGGGTGGGGCCAAGGACCATGGGAGACACCAGGAGGGCGGAGCTCTGGGGCAACAGGGAGCTGAGTCAACTGTGAGGGCAGCGTTGGGTGGGTGGGACCCTTGAGGCAGCATCAGCTTAGGGTGCCCTAGAGCTCCTTTTGTTGATGTTCCCACCCACGAATAATGAGATGCTAATGAGAAGATAATGAGATGCTAAGCAGGCCACTGCTCCCAACACTTTTCTCTGACATTAGCTCACATGTCACAAACAGCATATGCGTGTAGGAGAGGCGGGGTCACAGAGGGTGGGGGAGGGCACGGACATGTGGGCATCCACAGGGCAAAGAGGCCCCGCCCCACCTCACTGAGGGTGGGGCCTCCGCTGGGTTGCAGCCCATGGCAGCAAGAGGCGGGTGGGAAGTGCAAAGCCCCCTGATCTCCAAGCCTGCAGAAATCTGTAGGGCTCTACCGGTCAAAAGCGTATGGAGGCCCCGAGGGTCCGCATTAAGTCTGAATCTTAAATACAAACGGGACTGGGGGAGCCCTACGGGCTTCTGTGCGAGCCCCCCAGGGCCTCTGAGTGCACTGGGACGCATGGGCCTTACAGGATTTTGTGCAGCCTTCCCAGGCCTCTGTGTGCACTGGGCCTGGGGGTGCTTCATGGGCTTTCGAGCATCCTCTTCGGGCCTTTGTGTGCATGGATCCCTGAGGGCCCTACTGATTTCATGCTGCCACCAAGGGCCTCCGTGCACAATGGCATGGGAGGGCCCATCCGGACTTTCGTGCAGCCTCCTGGGGCCTCCGTGCGCACTGGGCCAGGGGGCCGGTTCTTGCCTGCAGTGCGTGCTCTTTGCTGGAGCGTCATTGACGACCCTGCACTGTGCACTGAGCAAGGTGCGGAGTGGCAGGGTGCTGCACGCCCTCTGTGGTGGTGAGTGTTGGTATCACGGCAGGGCAAGGGACCGAGGTGGCCTTGGGGTCTTGGGATGCGCACGGCAGGGAGTGGGGAGCACCATGAGCGGGACCGTTTGGGAATGAAAGGAACAAGGTCCAGCAGCTCTGTGCTGACCTGCTCTTTTGCTACGTGGGCAAGAACTGGCAGGGCTGCACAGATGAAGGGGTGAGTGCTATTGCCCCAGCAGCCATGGGCCGCAGCAGCGAGGGCGCCCATGGGGCCTGGTGGGGCTGAGCAAGCAGTCGACGGGAGCAGGCTGGCCACAACAGCACCCTGAGAGGGGAGTCTGCAGGCAGTGTAGCAGGGCAAGTGGTGCCAGGCAGTGGTCTGGAGCGCCGCTGCCTGTGGTGGCCCTGAGGCATCAGCCAGAAGGCTGGAGCTGCTGCTGGGAAGTGGCCAAATCGTGGGGCCATTTGGCAGAGTGGGCTAGGGGTGCAGGGGGAAATGCTCCTATGCTGGTGAGTGAGCCCTTGTGAGCAGGGGTGATGGGGAGTGGGAAGGGCAGGCTGGTGTGTGGGCAAGGCAAGTGCTGGAGAGATGCTGAGCCCTCTACGTGGCGTGTCCCTGTCCCTCGTCATGGCAAGCAGGCTGTGCTCAGGGTGATGAGGGCCATAATGGGTGTCCTCCTGCGCTTGCAGAAGCACTGCGAGCGTGCCTGGCAGAGGTTTCCCTGGCTGCTGCACCAGTACCGGGAAGTGCGGGACCCTGTTGGGGTGACCACGGTGAGGCACTGTGAAGGGGACAGCATTGCTCAGGGCTGTGAGCATGGTACAAGGCATCGGAGAGCTGCAGGGTGTCAGAAGGAGCAGAAACCTTTGAGGTCTGAATAACTTCAGGCAGGAAGAGGGGTCTAGAGCTTCACAGGCTTTTGCTATGAGAAACTACATGGCAGGAGGCCGGGATGGAGAGGATGGACTCTGGGACGAGTGGCCAGGGAGCGGAGGCAGTGCCACCTCCTGTGCTGGGGGGTGTACGGAGCTTTGTCCTCACACCCAGGGCCGTCCTGTCCAGTTTGTCCCCCGACTCTCAGGATGAAGCCCAGAAGCTGAGTTTTTTTTTTGCCTCCATCCATACCCTGTGCAGAGCCAAAGGGATGGGCAGCTACGTGGTTGGTTAATGCAAGCCAGAGCAGCCCTTCCAGGCACACACGCCCCGCACCTTGGCTCTGCGCGGCCCGCATCTCCAAGAAAGCCACCACGCTACACGTCTTGGGCATGGGGCTTTACTGAGCTGGTGGCGGATCTGGCCCCACGGCTTCCTGGGGCAAAGGCAGAGAGAGAAGCAGTTGTCTGCCACGCTGAGCCCCTTGTTCATTATAGGCTTGAAGCAGCCACTGCGGAGCTGCTCCCATCTTCCTTCCCCACAGGAGGCTGCCCTGGTGTGAGAGCTCTCCATCCAGCTCTTCCAGAACAGGATGCCAATTGTGGTGGGCACCGAGAAAGTGCTAAGGAAGAATTTGTTCACTATGGGCTTCAAGCCACCGTGGCAAGCCACTGCCTGTGTAACACTCCCCTGTGCTCCAGCTCACTGCAGGGGAAGGAGCTGCACCAGCACTAGGTCCGGCTGCACGTGGCATACCACCGTCTCTCAGCAGTTGCCCAAGCTATGCCTTAAGCAGTCTGTGAGGGCTGGGGGCAGCTGCCCATCCCACAGGCTGGGCTTCTCTACCAAGGAACATGGAGTAAGGGATTCTTCAGCATTATTCAACTTTTGGGAGCCCTCTCCCCTCCAGCGCTGTACCTCACGGGAGTCTCCCAAGCAGGTGCTGGCACAGGCCCAAAGCTGCTCTCCGGACAACTGGGGCTGGGAGCCTGCTCGCACGATCTCTATGTTAGCAAAGACTATTTTGGGAGGCAGCCTACCCTGAAGCTTTCCTGAAGGTATAGGAAGGCCTGTGGCTGTGATGCAGAGCTCTCAAGATGTTCTAAGCCAGCTCTCAAATCTGCTGCATTTCAGGAATGACCTGTGGTGGTGATGCCCCAGGCCTGCTTTCACAGCCTGCTCCAAACCCCTTACTACCACGTCAAAGATTCAGTGTGGAAAGCACCACTGAAAGGTCTGTCGTGCCCCTATTTATTGGACCCAGGTCCTGGGCTTCTGGAACCTTCTCTCATCCCACTCTCAGGAGTGGTTGAGACACCTGTCATTCAAGGGAGGCAGCACCAGTAAGTCTAGGCAGGTGGCACCAGGTCCTTCCCCGTGACCTCTGGAATCTTCTCTTCGGGTGGTGGTTCCAGGAGTGTTTTAGATCTCAGTGCTGTCACTTGGGCTGTGTCCCTTACCCCATGCTTGGGGAAGGCACTGGCACACGAGTGTCCTGGCAGGAACCTCTCCATGCTATGGCCTCCCTGGCAGCTCCCCTGTGCTCCTGTCCTGAAACGTCCCTGCAGCCGGGCAGTCCTGATCCTGCCCCAGCGAGTAGTGCAGCGTTCCTGCTCCAGGAGGCCAGGCTCTGGTGTAGGGATTCATCAGCTCTGCTCCTGTTCCTCCCCTCCTGCACAGAGCACAAGGGTCGGGGCTTGGTACAGACCTCTGACAGCCAGGTCAGTCCTCCTACCAGAGCTGTGTGCTCATTGACTTGCTCTGCCAGGACATTCAGGGTCCCAGCCAGGTGGCAGCGAGCTTTAGGGGGAGCAAAGGGCACGGGGCTTGCATTCGTGGCAGGTTGAGGTGCCATCCTAGTAGCAAGGCCCACCTGGGCCAGGGGCTCCTTCCCCATCCCAGAGGCAGTGATGGATTGTGGCCCTTGAGGAGAGCCCAGCGGGACAGTGTGCGGGAGAAAGGGGAGTGCATGTGCAGCTCCAGAGCCCGCAGCAGTGGACTGGTGATAGGGAGGGATGTGAGGGAATGAGGGGACAAGGGGGGCAGGCCATCTGCGAGGCAGGTCTTGGGGGCTTTGGGGCTGTCCTTACCAGGCACTCTCCAATCTGCCAACTCTGTGCTCTTGAGGAGGTGCCTGAGTTGCTTCCACCTCAGGAGCTGGGCAGCACTGAGGAGGGCTTCCTGAGAGGCCTGCAGAGCAGCCCAGAGTGGGAGATAGGAATGCAGCCCAGCCAGGAGACCCTGCATTCTTGCACCCTGCCAGTGCTCAGAGCCTTTCTCAGTCCATTAGAGAAGCTGCATCTAGGCAGACAAATTGGGCAAACAATATGTTAGGGCAGCAAGTCAGAGCTCGCCCAGTCCCTGCAGGGCTTGGATCATAGAATCATAGAATGCTTAGGGTTGGAAGGGACCTCTAGAGATCATCTAGTCCAACCCCCCTGCATACGCAGGGTCACCTAAAGCACGTGGCACAGGACTGCATCCAAGCGGGTTTTGAAGATCTCCAGCGAAGGAGACTCCACAACCTCTCTGGGCAGCCTGTTCCAGTGCTCTGTCACCCTCACTGTTAAGAAATTTTTCCTTAAGTTCCTATGGAATTTTTGGTGTTTCAGTTTCTGGCCATTTCCTCTAGTCCTATCAGTGGCCATCACTGAAAAGAGACCATCACCGTCCTCTGCAGGGACAGCTGGAAATCCCCTAGGGATGCCAGTGCTGGGTCTTCACTGGGCAAACCTGGACAGAAAACTGACAAAAAACTCCTGGTCCCACATGGCTAAGCTTTGTGGTCACACACCTGTGCCCCGCTGGGGATCTCCTCATGTGCATGCACGAGCAATGGGAGCAGGCAGCTGTGCACATGCTTCCTCAGCAGCACTTTCTGCTTGCCCACCACAATGGCCATCACACTCTGGAAGAGCTGGATGGAGAGCTCTTGCATGAGGGCAGCCTCCTGTGGCGAAGGAAGATGGAAGAAGCTCCGCAGTGGCTGCCTCAAGCCCACAGTGAGCAAGGGGCTCAGTGGCAGACAACTGCTTGTCCCTCTCCATCTTCCTGCCCAGAGATTCAGCATGTGGCCAATACAGGGTGCAGCTTCCTGAGCTCTCAAATCCCGCCGCTCCCTTTCCCTCCACTGTCTTACCCTCCACCTCCAGGTTCAGGCTACCAGGAGAGGGAGCAGTGTGAGGCCTTCAAGGAGAACTGCGGCCAGCGTGGGCTGCGGGCTCCCTGTGCCCACCCTCGCGCCTCTCCTTGGCTCGGCAGCATGGTGCAGCCAGACAAAAAGAGAAATCCCATCCCCTGGGCGGCAAAGGATGACAAATTCAGGGTGTTTGCTGAGGCCTGGGAGCGTTTGGGAGCCACCAGGAACCTCCTCATACGCTGGCGTGATACAGACTTCAGCAAGTCCATGGGGGAGGCAGAGGACAGTGGTGGCAGCACTACCTACATGGCCTGGGACGATGATGAGGATAGTGCCATCACTGAGAGCAAGAGACAAGCTGAGACCCAGCAGCGGTGTGAGCTGCACACCTCCCAGGCAGCTGACTGAGCGGCTCTGTGGGACCGGCTTGCGATGCTTCTGCAGGCGCAGGAGGACACCCATCATGGCCCCCATCGCCCTGAGCACAGCCTGCTTGACCTGACAAGGGACAGGGACACGCCACATTGAGGGCTCAGAATCTCTCCGGCACTTGCATGCACGGCATGGGGCAAAGCCCAGTACGTTTCATCTCCAGCAGGTTCCCTTCAGCCCAGCCCAGATGTTTTGGGCAGGGGCAGGAGTTGTGTATCCCGCTGGGCACCAAGAGTAACGCAGAGCAGCAAGTTGGGGACTCTACTGTAGCGAGTGGCCATGTTGCGCAGGGTGGTGAGCACCACCTCCCCCGACAGTTCCTGCAGGCTCTTCAGGTGACCCTGCAGCGCCGACACCACCTCGCGCAGGTGGGAGCGGGCCAGGGCCACCAGGACGTTGCTCGCCACCGTCCTCACAGCAGCTGTCCCACCCTGGAAGACAACAGTCCCTGTGTGGCACGAGCAGGTCCGTCTGTCCTGCATGCCCAGCCTCCAGGCAGCACATAGATCCCGTGACATGGTTCCCACTGCCCCTTGCTCACAACAAGCCCATGGTCACCTCTCTGCACAGCTGTGGGCACCTCCTCAAGCCCCCCAAGCCAGGACGTGTCCTGAAGACTCTCCGTAGGACAGCTGGACACCGGGGTCTGCCTCAGAGAGAAGAGGCTCACCTGGGCCTCTCGCAGGTCTGCAGACACCACTGCTATCACCCTGTATACCACAGAGAGCTGCAGGCAGCTCTCAGAGCCACACAAGACGCTCTCCAGCTGGCAGTAGGTCTCCTCTCTGCCACCTCTTTACACACCGCGCGGTGGGACCTACAGCCCTACAACACGTCCTGGGTGCTGAGTTCAAGCTGTCAGCATCACTCAGCACAGCCATTAGGAGCCGCCAAGGATCCCGTGCCAGGATTTCCAGACCATAGCTTGAGCACAAGTCCAGCACCAGCGCCACCTCCACCACAAAAGAGGGGTATGCAGGAGCAACTGCCCAACACCATGTCAGGATGAGTGTTTGCACGGAGGCACAGTAGAAGGGCAAAAGTGCCATGGAGCGAGAGCCACCTGTGGCACAGGAGAAGCTGGGACACTGTGGGGAGCCCTCCAGCCCCATGGGACAGCCCCACCTCACTGTGGTGTCTTGCGGACGGTCCAAGAGAGAAATCTCCATGGCGGCAGCGTGGCTGGGTCGGTCCCTGTGGCCAGGGCTCTGGTCCCCGCTGCGATGGCTTGGCCTTGCTGCCCATCATCCTGCCTCCCTCCCTCAGAAGTGGCTCAGCCGTGGAGGAAGCGGCATCAAGCCCTTCCTCTTCCCAAAGAGGCCTCTGGACTTCCTGGGGCAGCTGATGGGGCACCTCACGCTGTGCTGTGCTGAGGAGGACCAGGAGATCAGCCAAAAAGAGAGATACCAGACTCTTGGGCCTTTCTGCATCCTAACCAGCAATATCCCCTTTGCCACCCTGGGAGACTCTGCTCCTCACACTGCAGTGACACCCCGTTCTGCAAGCTGCAGAGCTCTCTTTGTTGCCCTTGATCAGCCACGTCCCCTCCTCCTGACTGCTCTGTGTTTACCCTCTGGCACAGGTAGAAAGAGGGCAGCTGAGAATCCAGCGCTTCCAGAGATGAACTGGCAGGTGGAAGCCCCGAACACCTTCTGGCCCAGCAAGGCCACTGATGAGAGCACGGTGAGAAGCTCCTCCCTCCCTCCTGTGGCCTTCTTGGGCACAGTGCTGGCAGAAGGCATTGTGCCAGCACCGCTCTGCTTGCTCGCTCTCAGCTGAGCCACTCTCAGCTCCTCAGGCTGTGCACTGGGTGCCATGGCTCTTTCCTCCCACAGGAATTTGGCATCTTTCTCTTTCCTTCTGAGAGGACAGACTTCCTCCTGACAATCATCAACGGCATAACAGACCCAAGGCTCTTGAACACTGAGGTGGTGGAGCACGTGGTGGAGGCGGTCTTGAGGGACCCCGGCTCTGAGTTGGGTGGGGTAAGCGGCTTGCAAACACATTGCCCTGTGCTCACAGCAAAGAGAAAAGCAGCAGGGCTGCCACAGGACACACTGCGCCCCGGGACACAAAGCACAACACAAGGACCCCTCCCCTGTGCCTCCCACAGCTCGAGGAAGTTTGCAGATTGCAGGTGCTGCAGGCTCTGCTCTTGCACGAAGCGCAGACTCCCACAAGCTGCCAGGGCCATGCCGAGCATCTTGTACAGGAAGCGCTGCGAGAGAAGAGGCCAGGCCCCAGCTGCAGTGACAGCCTGGCCTGGCGGGACAGGGACAGGCCCAGGCCATGGCAGCCCCACAGTGCCAGGACCCACCAAGGCACCTGCAGCACCAACAGCAGCTGCTGGCAGCGGGGCCAGCCCAGCACCACGGCTGCACGAACACATCTGCCTGCTGGTGCTGGGCGAAAATGCCCCTGATAAGGTGGGTGACGCTGAGGACATGTCTCCTCTGCATGGGGAGGTAAGGGGCTACCTCTCCTGTGCTGCTCCCTGGGGCAGTCCAAGACTGTGTGCCTGGGCCCATCCCTTTGGGAAGCCGTCCTCTGCTCCTGCTCAGAGAAGACCCAAACCTGGTTCTCCTGGGAAGTGGCTTCCTTGCTGAGTTTCATCGTGATGCTGGATGGTGACACGGGCACCCAATCTTTGCCACCATGTTATGCTTCCCAAAGGAGGGAGAGGGTGGAGATGGATGCCTTGCCCTACAGGCATTAAGGTGTCCCCTTGGGGCTTGGGAGGAGGATACATGCCCGCACCCCTTGTTCTGCCCTGCTGATGTGGCGCTGGCCCCAGTTTTCCTTCTGCAGCTGCAAGTTTAAGGTGCAGAAGAGCAACAGGGAGTATCATCATGTGGCAGATGGGCATCTCCAACAACTACACTGTGGAGACAGCCTTCAGGAGCTCCACGCTGGGTGAGAGGCTGTATCAGGAGCCCTGGGGTGCTGTGGGTGCCAGGGGTTGCCAGAGCACTGAGGAGACAGCCCTGTGTTTTGGGGCATGGCCCAGGAGGAGCTGCGAGCTTTCACCGTGCTCAGGGACGCGGTTTGGGCCCTGAGGCCTCTGAGCTGGAAAGGTGACCACTGTGGGCCACGGTGACGTGAGCTTTGGGATGCAGAGTGGTGGTGGACGAGGACAGGCTGGCGTGGGGAGCTAGACCACGCGCAGCCTCCCAGGGCACAGTTAGGCTGGGGCTCCCAGCTGGGAGGACATGGAGAATGCAGCTAGGCCCGGGATACCCCCACATGCAGGAAGAAGCACCCTTGGGCTGCAGGAGCTCCCTTGTGCAGCACCAGCGGCTCCAACAGCTCCACGTGCGGCAGCCTTTGTGCTCTGCTCCTTGGCCTGGCAGAGCAAGCGAGTGCCTTCAGCGTGAGCCGCGCGCAGCCAAAACCTCCCTGGCCATCCCTGATGAGCACGGGGGCCATGCCGGTGTGCCAAGCCTGACGGCACCTGCGCCCTGCGGGCCTCGTGGAGCTCAGCCAAGGCAGCGTGGAGGAGGCTGCCCTGCCACTGGATGCTTTCAGGGTGGGATCGACAAGTGGGAGATGCGGATGTGGGAGAGCAGTGAATGAAGCTGGCCCGGGAAGCTCTGGGGAGATGCGAGGCTTTGCAAGGATGGGGATTCCCGGTGGAGATGCGCTGGGGTGTCACTTTGCTGTCCAGACGAGCTTAAAGAAAGGAAAAAGAAGCGGTTACAGACAGAGAGGAAGAACCACCTCCAGGGACTGGACGAGCCCGGAGTGCGGAGGGCAGCGAGCCCAGGAGAAGTCTGGGCACCTCCGGGCCAGGAGCCCAGGCCGTCCTGCTGTGGATGTGAGGGGATGCAAGAGCTCAGGGTGATGGTACCACGCGTGGATACCCAGCCACTCACGGGGGCTTCAAGAGGGTCAAGCTCCTCTTCCCTGGCCCCATCCAGGCAAGGCTGGGATCAGCAGGGGGATCCGCGCAGTGGACACAAGGCAGCTCCCCGCTGGAGCGGGGCGCAGTCTTACCATAAAAGTCCTCGTGGGGAGCCTGGGTGCATGGAGCAGACACCGCTAGTACCTGTGGGCAGTGATCCACCTGGCTCACGATGCGGCGGCACCCACCTCGGCTCCTGGCCAGAGGAAACGCGGTGGGAAGCGCAACTGCTCACACGTGGGTCCCGTCCCCAGCTTCTGTTTGTAGCCCCTTGGTCGTCATTAAAAACGGTGCAGGCTCCTTTTTCGTTTGCTTACATGGAGGACACGTGTCCCCCGGCCTGGCTCCTCACCGCCATCCCACCCCAGGCGCTCCTGCTCGCGCATCCGCATGCTCCATCCGCGCTGCACCAACAGTTTGGCCCTGTCCGTGCCCTCCCCTCTGGGCTGCCGCAGCCGCCCTGGCACCGACCGTGTCCCCCGGTCACCGAAGGGGACCGTGAGGCCTCGTGGTCACCATCAGACCTAGGGCCTGGTAGGCCCTGTTGCCATGGTGGCGACTCAGGATAGGTGGGCCCCATTGCTAGCTGATACATCAGGCCTGGTAGGCCCCGTTGCCATGGTGATGACTGGGGCCAGGTGGGCCCTGTTGCTGTGGTGATTCATCAGGGCAGGTAGGCCGTGTTGCCGTGGTGATGTTGCCATGGTGATGACTGGGGCCAGGCAGGGGCCCTGTTGCCATGGCGTCACCTCGGGCCCCGTTGCCATGGTGATGGTTCAGGCCCGGTAGGCCCCCGTTGCCGTGGCAGCCAGGTAGGAGCGGTTGCCGTGGCAACGCCCCGGTTTCCCGCACCCTCGCGGGCCTCGCCGCCATGGCGACGTGTTCCCCTTCCCTCCCCCCCGCCCCGTGCGGAGCCGCCGCCCGCCCC
>NW_010586241.1:477536-521151 GCF_000705375.1 Tinamus guttatus | reverse complement strand
TACACTACACTTGACAGTAAATGACAAGTGCAGAAGCACCGAACTACGAAAGGAAAGGGAGGCAAAACAAAGGCTGGCTGGGCAGCAGGGACCATTTTTTTTACCTTCAGCTTGGCGCATGCTCCTTCTCCGCTTCAGAGAGGGGCACAGACTTTTGCAGCCATGGCTCTACAGCAGTTACTGGCATCACCAGTGTGGACACCTCAATCATTAAACCATCATCAATCAAAGAAAATCTGTGTCTTACCTAAAAACACTCTCTTTATTACAATCTTTTTAGAGTATGCTTTTGGAGTAACCTCTTCACCTAGTGCATAACACCATCTGTGTTGTCTAAGGCAATGAGATCCAAAGGGTGACCTAAAATGACTGGCTCACTCACAATATTATCTCAGACAACAGCAACAAGTTTGCTTGTATTTGTTCGTTTGTTTCTTTGTGTGTGTGTGTTTTTCCCATGCTATATATAGCAGAGAGCTGTGTAGCATCCTTTTGCACTGTGGTCACTATTATGAAAGCTGTGGTATAAATCATCTACAAGTGTGTAAACTCCACGGTACAAAAAGAATGGATATCTAGACCAGAATAAGAAAAGGATACATCTCCCACCAAATACACTACTGTTCATTCTAATCTGTTTAAGGATGGTACTTCTAAATCTCATGCTCTATAGAGATGGGCAATGGGTGTTTTTTTTTTTTTTTTTTTTTTTTTTTTTAAGGGAAGAGGGTGTTACAGTGGTGTGGTTTTGGCCACAGCTAGCCTGCATGTAAAATTGCACGCATGATGTTATGTGGCAGAAAAGTTTGTTAATACTTCTGGAGCAATAATGAGTGCATGCTTTTTTTTTTTTTTAACCTTTTTGACTCTGTAGGGTGACAGAATTTCTTCCATTCTGACCTATTAAAAATGTCTTAAATGTCTTAAATGCAGAATTTTCATGAGAGAAACCTATGATGTTTTCACTAACAAAATCTTTTTTTTTTAAAGGTTGTTTTATCACTCATCCCCACTATCACATTGAAAAATGATAGATCTAAATGACTGAATGCCACCCTATGCCACGTGCCTTAGTTGTCCCTACCTGAGCAGGGGGATCGAACTAAGTGATCTCTAGAGGTCCCTTCCAACCTTAACCATTCTGTGATTCTGTGTAACTAGAGCCCTAATGTCTCAAGGAAATATCCAAACTATGTAATGTTGTTTGAACATCCTAATCTCTGTTTCCCTCCATGAATGAGCACTTCAGTGTCCTGGAAAATGAAGAGGGTCCCTTACTTTCCCCATCCTTGAGTGGATACTATTGCCCGTGCATTTTTCTGTAGAGAAGCTTAGAGATAAACGTAATTGAAAAGTATCATCATAGCAGTCAACCATGTGGATCTTCCCTTTGGCTTCAGTGGGCATTCGATCAAGCCTCTAATTAGAGGATAAATGCAGAGCTTCAGTTTTAATTCCGTTTATAGTTCTGATTTCTAAATAATTGTGTTTATGACATATGCAACACGAGGAGGACTTTATGTTCCAGTACAAATGTCTCTTTCACCAGGAAAAAAAGAGCAATCTGGTTCCAGGGCAGAGCCTTGCAAGCACCACTGCCCTGCTGGTCACCCTGGAGGGGACCTGCTCCCACTTGGCCAGGCACTGGTTTCCTTCTACTGGGATATGGCCTTGATGCAAAACTGCAGGTGACGCTGAGTGGTAACAAAATAAATGCCTTTATTTTTAGTAACTGGACAGAACAAACCCGAAACTAGACAGTATTCTCCTGAATTGCATGAGCACGATTCAATACAATACAAATGCGGTTAAAACATATATATTTATATATATAATCTTTCCTATCTGATTTGTCAGGTATAGGCTTAATATAACATTTCTGACACAGACAAAAATATACATTTTTTTTTATACAACAGCCACTGATACTGCCCTGATAAATAGCAGTCTTACAGTAACTTACTGTCTAACTGCACATTATACTTGATCGAATACACTTGAAGGGCAGAAGGAAAAATGAATAACTGTTTTTTCCTATGATAGTTATATTTGAAATCCTAAGTTATTGTACTATATGAAAATAAAAGGCTAAATCTGACTTTATTTGATCCACTTACTTAACGTTTACATTCAGTTCAGATTCACAAAAGAATATTTTGCTTATAACACATATATCATCCCACATGGACAAATATAGATGAAATTGTAACTGTTCTTGACATCTCAGCTATTTATTAACCTCAATTTTATGAACACATCTCATGCAAAGGAGATAAAAAATCCCCTGTCAAATAAGAGTTATTCACAGAAATGTTAAAAATATGAACGTAAAATACATAATCATGATATGAATATTTCATTTGCAAGTAGTGGACTCAGAAAAAAATAATCTCAATGTCTGAAAATGAACTTTTTTCTTCACTGATTGTAGAAATAATTTAGTCCACAGTACCCCTGTCTACAAAACCGAGGAAGGAACACTGCATGATTTACAACAAAATAAAGTATACTTGAAGACTCACATCTTGTTGGCTTCTTCCTCTTGAAAATAACCTGATTGCATTTTGTTTTCTTCTCTCTTTTTGTAATTATCAATCTATATGGCCTTTGGTTATATACAACAGCTTTATATACTTCTAATGCTGGGTTAGCTGAGCACAGGCAAGAGAAACTATTATCACCTCTTATACAGGATTGTTTAGTTTGGCTTTTGGGCTCTTTCAATCCAGAATGCAGCCCATCACTGCAATCACTGTTGGAAACTTGGTGTGTAGAAACCACAGTGATTGTCACACTGCATTCAGTCTTCAATGTTTGCTTCTCTCTGTTGTATGATAAATCTTCCATGGTTTACTACCTATAGACATCCAACTTACTTACACACCCAGGGTCCAGTGTTTCCAGTTTTCCTGAAGAGGACTAGAAACCTTTTTGACCATTTGCCACTATAGAATGCATAGTTCTATCTAAACAAAAAAGCTTTGTAAAATCACAGTGATCTCAGAAAAATATCAGGGAAAGGAAAAAAAAGGAGATATTCTGATTTCTGATCTTGTTGAAAGCATGTGGTTTGAAATTTTTGGATGAAAACTTTTTATTTTGCCATTTAACTATTTATTCTGAGCGTTTCAAGTTTTTTTATGTTTTTATGGCACACAATAGAAGCGCAATAGAAATTGAATGATTTTTCTTTTCTAAAAAAAATATTTTAAACAATTCCTGACAAGCGGCTCTCTCCCCTCCTCCTCCCTGCTCCCCCATTCTCTTTCTGTCTTCTGTATGACACCTTTCCCCTTCTCTTTTCTGTGATTCAGTGAGGAATAAAGGCTGCTGGGCTCATGTCTGGTTTGGGAGCATCTCAGGACTCTGAATCTCCCTGGCCACCCATTCACTTACTCCACAGGAATTGTGATTTCTGTGCTGTATTGACCCTTCTGCAGACCTGTTCCTTATTTTGATTCCCTCTACCCAGAGCACACCTAATATCTGTTAGCACAGTAGACAGTAGTACTGCAGTTCACAGTCCATATTCAGAAGTGAGATGGAGAGGTTTTTTTGAAACAAAGTGTATGGAGAAGAAAAAGTTACATGTACATAAATTTAATTTTATGTACATATAAAAAAATATATATATATGATGTTAAGACTCCACAAAAGGAGCAAAAACATATCTAAGGATTCAACCTTGTGAAAGTTTATGTCAGCGCTGAATGCACAAGTTGATGGCTTCTTCCTTTAGCAGCAAAACCTACTCTTACACTTACTTACAGAAGAAATTTTCACAAATGACCAGCATCAGGAGGACAGCTGAATTTCAGCTGAAGATTTTGTGTCATGCATGGAGTTAATGTTGTTAATAGTACAGAAATCTAGTGGCTAGATCTCCCGCTGCAGAAGGCACATACCCATTGGGACAGACACAATCATCTAGGCTGTGGGCAAGCAGAAACAGCTCTGTGTATTCCCTGATGGTCAGGGCAAAGACAGAAGGGGCCTAATCTCCCTGCTTTACTGCTCCTGACCAGTGTTGCCAGGTATGAGTGAAGTCTTGCCTGCTCCTGGACAGTGCCAGCATTGTACATGGGCAACAGGATTGACCTCCTGATCAATCTCGATAAGTGAGCACAGCGTTCAGTGGACTGGGCAGTTGGCTACACTTGTGGATTTGCCTTTGCTTTCAGTTTCTCTCCAAACTGGCGCTGCTTTTGGAGGTAGACATGTACCAATGTGGAAATTTGTTCAGCAAGCCTGTTTTCCATTGGGAAGTCAAATTTTCAAGACAATATGCTTTTCCACGGAAAATTTACGCTTTTCAGATTAATCCCAGCAAGTTCAACACAAAAGACCGTTGGAGTTCTCTAAGAATATAAATATATATACTTTTCAGTGAAAAATAGGAATTTTCCCCATGGAAAACCCTTTCTTCTGTTTCAAGCAACCTTCTTGACTCTCTTTACTTTTTAATATTTGTTCACTGCTGCAGTTGAATGGCATCAGACTGCTTCCTTCACTCAGCGTTCATTTTGATGACAAGGTAGAACTGCTTTTCTCAACTTTGAAATGTTATATTTAGTTTGTAAAAACATACATTCTCAATATTTTTCCCAAGTTGAGTTTCAACGTCAATTATTGCTATAAAATATATATATATCCTGCACTGGTGACAGCCACTCAAGACCAGGAAAAAAGAACACCTATCTTAACATACTTTGCTTAAGGTTGTCTTGCATAAAGTATAACTTGATTTTAAGCTGGGAATTCATTTTCACTTGTTAATAAATATTTAACACCCATAAGGAATTTGTTATTATTTGCGCATTTCTCCATCTTATACAAATAACAAAAAAGTAAATTTGTGTCTTTGAAATTCATTATAAGGAAAAAAACAAACAGACAAGAAACCCAAGGAAGTTTCTTGTCTTGGCTCAAGCAAAAAGCTCCTTTGCAATAAATCACTTACAACTGTGACAATATATTTTCACTTAATGCCAATAAAATGTCTACTGATAGTATCTCAGAGTGACTGTATTATAAATTCTTCACATAATACTCTAGCTAAATGACAGCTGCACTTTTCTGTTTTGTATATTTTCGTTTTTAAATATTTTTAAAATGATACGGTATATAGTTCTTGGTGGAAAGAATGGGGTCTGAGTGCTAATCCAACATGTTAGATAATAACATAAACAGTTTCTTTCACGAGATGCTCCTCTTCCTAGAAACAATTTAAAGAATTGTACATTCCCAGTTCTTGCTTTTCTTCTGATAAAAGGCCTCTTACTGTTCTTTGTAGGCTGTCCTGTTTTGCGCTACTTTGTTTGGGGATACCAGACTTTAATTATCTTCGGTATTGGACAGATCTGGACTCGAATCAACATAATTGAAAGCTTCCTTATTTGTGAAAGTTGAGCTCAAAGTCAGACTGTGCCGTGGATTCACAGGTGCAAGTTCATTTAATACAATATTGTCACTTTTTACAAGAGTTGCTTTGTCCATGTGTTCTCTACTGTATCTTGAAACAACAGCATCAAGGAAGTCCAGTTTTGGTGGCAAAGTCCCACTTTCAAATAGGTATTTTGCTAAGTAGGAGACTATAATGTTAGTAAAGAAGGAGGTAAGCATAGCAAGTGTTTTAAATGGGAATCGCTGGACATAGATATTATTTTCATCTGGATAGCAGCCAGGATAGTAGATCAAGGGCTGAAGGTACAGGTACGGTTCCCCTCCAGTTATTCTGAGAAGAAGGCCAAAGAAATATCCTGCAATGGCACCATAGGTGTTGGTTCCTTTAATAAATAACACACACAGGAGCTGAGGGAATATGATGATATAAACGAGATCAGAGCTGAGGTACCACAGGCCATACACAGATGAAGCTAGCAATGCCATTGCTGTTGCTGATGCTCCAAAGAGAAAAACAGTGATTCTCATGACCCATACGATTTCTCTGTCTGAGGCCTGCAAAAGGAGTGCAGTGTTAGATTTGTTTATATCAATATATACACACACAGGCATATATATACATATGTATACATATGCCTTCGTTTCTGAATATAGTCTGTATTGAATATTACATTGTCAAAAGAAATTTTGCATGACGTATTTAACAACACTTTACAAAGTAATATGTCTGTATCAAATTCAAACACAGAGAAAAAAAAAAGAATCAAAGGTTATAGTTGGCATTCCCAAAGCCGTTGCTAATCTTTAAGCATAAGGAAAAGTTTCACAGCTTGGCAAGGAAGAAAGCAAAAACAGGTCGGTAGAAATTAATTTAAAAAATAAGTACAATATGGATCAACAGAAAAATATTATGAAGTTTTAAAATCTCTCTTTTTTCCACTTCCCTAGGAAAACATCCACTTGCTAGTCCATTCTGTACATTTTTCATGTGTTAATTGATTTCCTGATAAATTAATAATTCAGAAAGATGTCTTGTTTCATTAAGAATTTAAGTAAAACTGATGGTGACAGCAATAATTAGGAACTGTCAGGATAAACTTAAGTGCCACTGAAAACACTTGAAAGCAATCTGCCTAATGTATCTTCTTTGCTTATGGTCAGTCACAACTATAAACATTTTTATGGCTTTTAGTTCATTCAAAATACTGTTGGGAAAGAAATGCTCTACTTTTTCTAGTCAGAGACAGGAACGTGGAAGAGATGTTTCAGCGTGTAATGGCAGTTTATGCTTCATCTAGTTATAGCATCACCTATTTCCTCTAAACGTAAAAAGGGTGAAAATGTAATCTCACATTTTGCCGAAATGAAAGCTGGTAAATGTTCCGAGCAAACATAGAACTTGCTGATAAAATTGAAGAGTCGGCTGACGACATCACAGCAGCGGATACAGCACCCAGGCCAAAGAAGGAGATGTACACTGGGCAAAGATACTGAAGCACAATTGGTAAAATCATATCTGCTTCTTTTTTAGTCATGGGGTCAGGAGGACCATAATCAGTCTCATTCCAGGCTGCAATATAGACATAAATTATTAGTTACAGAATATCTTGACCTCATATGAAATGAACTACTATGAATTGGCATATTTTTACTCACATTCAATGACCAATCCAAATCATTGCTGAGGCTGGGTGACATTATAAAAACTCCTTGTCCCACTGATTTCTTTTAGGCAGATTTAATTCTGCTCATCATTTTTCTTTTCACTTCTCATCTCTAAGCTAAATTTGACCACAGCCAGTGATTATCCTCCAGGAATTTTAAAAGTTTACATTACTCGTAAATATTATTTGTCCCAAGAAAACAAGCCTGGGATCCATGTTGGTAGGAATGTGTTTAACTCGCTTGATTACAGACTTACAGGTAAGAGCTATATGTCAAGCTTTTTTAATATAAAATGGCTTCTGCAGTGTAGCTACATGGTCATTGTGAGAGGAATCACTCTCACTATGAGAAAGAAGCTGACAAAAATACGGGTATGATGAGAAATCTTTGGTAAATGGCTTCCCTGAAACGACTACAATACATACACAGTTTTTGCAGTTATTGTCATTATGACCAAATGATAGTATTAGGATATAACTAAAACATTAACAGAAATATCACATCTGCAACAACTCTGAACACGTAAAATAATTTCATTTCAATAACGAGGATAGGAATGATTTCCTTGGGAAAAATCATTTCATAATATTACTTTTCAGTGCGGTCTCCCATTTAAGAAGCTAGGAGTTGATTAATAGTGCTATCTTCTTTGATTTTATCTACCGTAAGTTTTGTGATTTTTTTACACATTTATATTTATATTGAATTATTTACCTGTGGATGCTCCAATCGCACCAATGAGTATTGCAGGAAGAGCCATTACAAGACAACCGAAAGCAGCCAGAAATGACAGAACTTGAGCATATGTGGCAGAAGATGAAGAAAGAACTCGCTGGAAATATGCTTGCCAAGGAATTCCTCCTAGTGTCTGCAAAGATGATGAGCAGCATCCTGTTACTAGGATGTAACAGTGGATTTCCTTGCTATCCTTATAACACATAGAAGCATCTCTTGAATATGCTCCTCTCCCCATTTGCTGCTCATTTATTTATTTGTTGAATCTCAATCAGTCAATAATTGCTGTAACTTGCATTCTCACAAGTAATGTTAGTATTTTTCAAATTCAGTTAAATCCCACTCTTTTAGACAGCTTATCCCTTTATACAATTAGCATCAATACTTTGCATATGTGTAATCCACTGTAATTCCAAGGTATTCTGAGCTGCATAAATACTTAATAAAGCCTTATAAAAAGTCATAAAATACTACTGCCATATGTCATACTTGGAGAATCTGGCTTTCAGTATCCTCCTCTCACCTCAATCAGTTTAGTCACTGAGAAGATTTAGAAGGAAGCTTTTTATCTACCTTCATGAATGCATGTGGCCATCTAAATATGTTCTATATAAATTTAACAAGAATCTAAAGAACTGTTCTTGCACAATCTCAAGCAAGCATGCTACCAATACAAAGTAAGTACAAGAAGCACAAGAGCGTAAACATTTTTTTTTGTGGTGGCAACCCTTCTTTTGGATTAAGTATATAACAGAGAAGACCTGCTTATGATTAAAATTTTATCTACAAAATATGACACAAATAAAGTATTACCGAAGGTTGAAAAAAAAGGTTAAAAAACCTCTTCAGAGTAGAATTTGAATAGTCTCCAATAAGTAAAAGGACCTATGACTAAATAGCATGGAAAGTAAACAGTGTGTAAACTAATTCCTCACTAAAAGTGCACTGTCCAATTCTACATGTCAAATAAGGCAGGAGGCATATAGACCTAACACTGCGTATGCAGGTGTTTCATACGTGTTTCATGTTCATACAGGGACCAAATGAATGTTGCACAAGCAACTCTGATTTTGACATGCTATTTATGAGTTTTGCCCTTTGCAACCTTAATAATATTCCCTTAATAAAGCTGTCTAAGCATGTGTAAATGTCTTGATCTATAAAGAAACAGGCAGAGTGAAAAGCAAATATCTGACAATTTCACAGCATTAAAGCATTCATTTGGTCATAGGCAGAGAAGAAACTGTAATATTACCAAAACAAGGTTAACTGTTTTAGCTAGTGTCATATTTTGGATCTTTGGCTATCTTTAAAAACCTAAGCTGGATAAAACAATATATTCTCCTAGCTAAATTATTACTCTGAAGATCTTTGGCTGAAAATTCTTTTTAAAAAGAAAGAAATCCCAGGCCAGAATATGATAATAAAAACAGCATAGAATTGCTCAGGGACACTGGGAATGGAAAATGTTAGCACTTGTGGTTAGATTTTATAATGGAAAATACTTAATAACCACCAATCCCATATGCAATTGTTTTAAACTGATTTTAAATAATGGCAGCTTTCAGCTCATTCTGGCACGTGTGTATATATGAATCCATCCATCCATCTCTGCAAAGCTTTTTTTCTACAACAGCTGTAATTAAGGTGTATTTAATCCCTTGTATAAATTTATACATTGCCTCCTGCAATACACATATTTCTTGGCCAAGAATGACAACAGTTAGGTGTTAGCCACACACTTTTAATTAGTTTTAGTATAAGTCAACTCTTTCAAGCTGACGATATTTAAATTGCGTTACTGGTGATGCTGAGTCTGACAGCTGCACTACGGCATCCTATTGATATTTCACTAAAATCATTCACATGCCCAGAAATACTTAGCAGGAGTCAAGAGGGTAAAAAACTTCAGTTTACTGGAAACATTTAAATAGACTCTACTTTTTCATAAGTCCCAGTAACGTACTATGAGTTCTTAAACATACAATTCCTCTGTACAAGTCATGACTTACCAGCAGAAGGAAATTGTCCAACCATGTGTAAATGTCAAGTGAGTTAATAGATCCAAGCCAAGGTGCTTGGTACACCTCTTGCACAGCCGTGAGCCCAATGTCTGTCACTGCAGGATGTGACATTGCAAAGGGTACGCTGATCCACTGCAACCAAAGAATAATGCTTCATTCGAGTCTAAACGAGGCACGTTAAACCCATGACATTACAATATTAACATTGGTCTGTTTTTCTTCTCGCACACTACAGATCAAATGCAAAGTTGAGTTGTAGAGTCAAGCTATGTTCCAGTCAAACACCCCTAAAATCCAGAAATAATGGAATAGCAATGGAGAGCTTACCTCACCTCTCCAGCTTAAAGTTCTGGGTACAAGAATTAATCAGTGTAAATCTGTGTTTCCCAAACTTTTGAAAGCTTTGGGAAAAAGAAACCAATCATACCATCAGTAAGAAATACACATTTATACATCTTCACTATACTCTACAAGTATTCCTTACACCTTACACAGAGAAATGTCTGCAAGTACAAGTATTCCTTACTCCTTACACTATACTCTACAAGTATTCCTTACACCTTCCTCTGGGTCATACCATAGAGAAATATCTGCAAGTAAACTCAAGCAATAATGCCAGAATTTGCCAGTAAACAAGTGTGAGACATCACAAATACATACAAATGCTTGGGAAAGGATTTGAATTCAACACAAAGCTAGATGGTGACAGCAGAGAGGTGCTGTAGGTGAATCCCCGTGTTTCTTGCTCCGGCAGCTCAGTGCTACAGCACATTCTACCTAGAGAACATGGTCACTCTGGTCTATTTCAAATAATTCTCTTTTTGATCTGGGCCAAAAGATCAATTGACAAAACCTACTCAGAAAAGGTTTCTGCCAGAGGGTGCTTTCTTTCATCCCACCAATTTTTTGAGCATGAATGCTATTTTACATCCTGTCTATTTCACAATGAAATAAGTCGTCAGATGCCCCACTTTGGATTCTGCATAGATTCCACTGAAAGGAAAACCAGGTTTTGTGCTGTATGGAATACATCGTTTCTAGCACAGCACTCTTAAGCCTTCAATGACATCGAAAAACATGCAGACTGCTGTTATTCAAATGATCACATTTAAATCTATGGGGTTAACAGCAGTGAAGAGGGGAGAAATCATATGTCTATTTTGTTTCACAGTTATTGTAACACTAAATGAAGAATATCTGAACTATTTTTATGTTTGGCAGCGCTGCCTATTATTCAGATTATTTATCAAATGCAGCAGGTCACTTTTCTTTAATGTATTACTTGCCATTTGAGTCCTTGGGTATAAATTTTCACTGATTTTTTGAGGAAATATCACCAAAATGTCTCAACTATCTCCAAGATATTTTGAGGGAAAAAAGAGTATACCTTGTCAAAATGAAAGATGATAACACTCTTTTTTATTGAAAAAATCACAGGAAACAAGAATATGAAATGGATTCTTTTTTTTTTCTTGCTTCTGACTCTCAAATCTAAAATTTGTACATATGATAAACTTCTGAAGAACAGCAGTTTGGACACACTCAGATGAGCATTTTAGGAGGGTCAACAGAGTCGATCTGCAGCCTGCATCCCACAGCCCAGGTTTTAATAGGAACTCTATTGAAAATTCATTATGTATGAGCTCTTGTAATCCACTCAGGTTCCTGACAGCAACCTAGTTCTTTATGGTCTCAAGGACTATCTCTGCATTGGTCATAAAACAAGTCAAGGCACATACACTGGCCCTGCAGCTCACTGACATGTCATAGCTTGTGTCTATACAGCTAGATCCCCTTTTCCTCCTGCTGTGGAAGTAAGTGGCCTATCTAAAACCACATCATGAAGAGCTTGACCAATTAGTACTTCTATGCAAATCTTTCAGCTCCATTATATATGGAATTACAGAAATGGCTCCTCCTACATGACATTATTGTCTATTTTAAATGGGAAAATTCATAAAGATCAAAAACTGAAGTAAAAGAACACCATTAAAGCTTCAAAAACAAGCATTTCAAGGACTACTTTGTGACCCTCATTTGTCCCCCACCCTCCTTGCCAGGTTCCTGTTGTCTTTAATTGCAGGATCACACATTATTCTTCCCACAGGATCAGGGCATGAGTAATCCTCATTTGAGAAGCATTTCTATATTGTGATTTATCTACATAGGTATTTATTTATTTATTTGGGGAAGTTGTGGAAACTGAACGGATCACACATATTAACATACACATTAGAGAAAGGGATATATTTTCCCCACTGTTCATGTCATGAGTATTAGCAAATAAGATCTGGAGTAACTACTATCTTGAGGAGGCCGTCTGGAACTTGGATTTGCCTTTTTCAGAGCATTCAGCACCATCCCATGAAGTCGGTTACCACTGGGAATGTTTAGCATTTCTGCAAGTAAGGCAACAGGCCTCACTGTAGGAAGACACAGAGCGAGGACTCACACATGGTTAGTGACCACCTGTGTGCAAGCTCTGGCTGAAGCAATTGCCCCAGAGCTACACAAAAACTCTGTTGAAAGCCGAGAAAATGCTGTGGTTCCCTAAGGTACCGTTCAGTTCCTTCACCTTTGGCCAGTCCTTTTATTTCTGCATGTCTCAGATCCCTGAACACCTGCAACTATCTGTTACTGGCACTGGCAAACGAAGGCAGCAGCTCCCCTCACTGTGTCCCTGTGATTTGACCCCAGAGATCTTCTGCATTAATGTTTTTCAAACTAAGGCTTAAACAAAGGCAGTAAAAAACCCCAAAGGCCACCCAACTAGCATATCATTAACTGCAGATGAGAGGATATTCGTACCACCATATTCAAACAGCAGGTCATCTGGTAAGCCTCTCCAGACTATGGTGTCTATGATCAGTGGAGGGAAATAAGGGAAGAATCCCAAAGGTGATTTAAAACAGGAGGTTAACCTAGCTGCCACAGGTAGGTGGTATGAATATGTACAGGAAAGAGAAGTGGGAGAGCATTTCAGCTCTCCAGTTCCAATTCCAACATTTCTGGGCTTATTTCCTTGCTGCTCTCTGACTTTGATATCTTGCCCCAGTGATGTGCCACAGCCTCAGGGACAGGTAGGGATGGAATCACCTCCAGCCTATCCTGAGATAGATTTATATCCGGAGGGGAAACTACAAGACCGCACTATCACACTGATTATATATGAAAAAAAAAGAAAGAAAAAAAGAAAAAAAAAGAATAATTAGGCTTGTCAGCATTGCGGTCCAAGCACAGGCTGTTTACTAATATAATGCAGACTCTGTAAAGTTGGTCTTTAAGTGGAGATATTCCTCCTCTCCCCTTCATCATCAGATCCCATCGTCAGTGGAGATGATACAATTCAAAATATAAGCCATAGGTACAAAGCAACAGTATTTGTCATATTGCTCAAGGCAAAATCTCCCATGTCTTTACAAAGAAGGGAAAAAAATAAAGCCAAACTCACCAGCCCCAGGAAGATGCAGAAGAGCTGGACTACATCCGTGTAGGCCACAGAATATAGACCACCCACAAGAGTGTACATAGTTGCAATCAGGGCAGAAATAATGACCGAAATATTGATGTTAATGTCAATGATCACACTTATTGTGGCACCTGTGCAGAAAAACAAAACACTGTATGTCATTGTACATTTGATGACGGGGGAATTACCTTTCCCTTTGGGAAACCTGTTCCCATATTTGACCATATTCCCAGTAAAAAAAAAAGGGTTTTCTTAGGTTTAAACAGAATTTCCTGTATTTCATTTTGTGATCATTTCTTTGTGTCCTGTCTCTAGGCAGTATGTCTGTCTTCTACTGAGGAGCCCAGCACTAGCTTCTTCAGGGCTCAGTATAGGGGAAGGATCACCTTCCTCCACTTCCTGACTGCACTCTGCCTTATGCAACCTAAGCTGCTACTGTCCTTTTCTGCAACGACCTGTTGATGGCTCTTGTTCCAATCCTGTTGTACATGAGGATTGCCGGGGCCATTGCACAAAACTGCTTTAACTTCATGTGGGCCAACAAGGTTGGTTCAACATATGAGGTTCAACAAGGCCATGTGCTGGGTCCTGCACTTCAGTCACAACAACCCCATGCAGCGCTACAGGCTCGAGGCAGAGTGGCTGGACAGCTGTGTGGCAAACAGGATCTGGGAGTGTTGGTTGACAGTTGGCTGAATATGAGCCAGCCTCTCAGCCCAGGTGGCCAAGATGGCCAAGGGCCTCTAAGCTTGTACCAGCAACAGTGTAGCCAGCAGGACCAGGGAAGTGATCATCCCACTGTACTCGGTGCTGGTGAGGCCACACCTTGAATATTGTGTCCCATGGGTCCCTCACTACAAGAAAGATATTGAGATGTTGGAATGTTTCCGAAGAAGGGCAACAAAGCTAGTGAAGGGGTTGGAGCATAGACCTTATGAAGAGCTACTGAGGAAGCTGAGGTTGTTTAGTTTGGAGAAGAGGAGGCTCAGGGGAGACCTTATCACTCTCTACAACTACTTGAAAGGAGGTTGTAGTGAGGCAGGAATAACTCCAGAATAACTACAGTTAGAACAAGAGGAAATGGCTTTGAGTTGCACCAGGAGAGGTTCAGGTTAGGCATTAGGAAGAATTTCTACATGATAAGAGTGGTGAAGCATTGGAACAGGCTTCCCAGGGAAGTCAGGATGGAGTCACTGTTCCTGGCAGTGTTCAAGAAATGTGTAGATGAGGCGCTTAGGGACACAGTTTAGCAGGCATGGCGGTGAAGGGTTTACAGTTGGACTTGATGATCTTCAAGGTCTTTTCCAACCATAGTGATTCTATGATTCTATGATCCTTGTACAGGTGGTTACTCCTTCCCAGGTGCAGGATTTGTCAATTTTGTTGAACTTTATGAGGTTCCTGCTGGCCTGTTTCTTCAGTGTGGTGAGGTCCTTATGAATGGCAGCACAGCCATTCCCATTTTACATCATTTGCTGACTTGCTGAGGTGCCCCCTGTCCCATCATCTAGGTCACTAATAAAAACGTTACACAGTATTGGCCCCAATATATTCCCCTGGGGTACACCACTAGCGACTGGCCTCCATCTGGACTTCATATTCTTGATCACAACCCTATGAGCCTGGGATTTTAATCACTGTTTGATCTATCTCACAGTCTTCTTGTCTAGCCTGTATTTCATCAATTTATCTAGCAGGATGTTATGGGAGACAGTGTCAAAAGTTCTTCCTGAAGGTGGGGAGGGAGGTGATGCTTGTTTTCTTTCAGACCTCAAAGACTCTTCTTCATCTCCATAGCCTTAAAAAGATAATGGAGAGTAGCCTTGAAATGACATCAGACAGCTCCCTCAGCACTCATGGGTCAACTCATCAGGTCCTGTCGACCTGTGTATGTCCAGGTTTCCTAATCTGATCCTCTTCCACCGAGCGCAAGTCGTCATTGTTCCATATTTCTCTTGTGGTCTGAGGGAGCCAGGGTTGCAGAAAGTTGCTATTACTAATGAAGACCGAGTCAAAGAAAGCCTTGCGTACCTTGGCCTTTCCCATGCTCTTTGTAACTAGAGCACTTGCCCCATTCAGCATCAGGTCTTCAACCCCGCTGGTGTATTTTTGGCTAACATCAATGCATCTGTAGAAATCCTTGTTGCCAATCACATCTACTGCTGGATTCAGTTCCAAGTGGGCTTTGGCTTTCCTAGCTGCATCCCTGCATGCTCAGACATTGCCTCTGCATTCCTCATAGGTCACATGCCTTCCCTCTATTACATTTCCCTTTTATATATGAATTTAGTCAACAGGTCCTTGTTCATCCATTCAAACATCCTACTACCTTTGCTTGATTTCCTCCTTGTTGGGACAGACCATTCTTATATGTGGAGGAAGGCATCCTTGAAAATCAACCATTTCTTCTGGACTCCTCATCAGGACTATTTCCCAGGGAGTTCTTCCAAGCAGGTCCCTGAAGAGGTCAAGATCTTCTCTCCTGAAGCCCAGGGTTGCAGTTCTGCAATTTATCCTGCTCCTTCCACTGAGAATCTTGAACTCTACCATCTCATGGTCATTGTAACCCAATATTCACTAGTTCTTCTGTATTCACAAGTATGCCGTCCAGCTGAGCATCTTCCCTCATTGAATGCTCAGTCACCTGTGTCAGGAAATTATTATCATTCTGAAAACCTCCTGAGTTGCTGTATTGACTTTCCAACAAATGTTGGGATGCATATACGTTTGTCTTAGGTGAATTAGCTATTTTAAGTGATTTCAGTCTTCATAAACCCTACTTATAAACATCTCTCTCCCTCTGATCAGGATGATTTAAATGAACCCTGCCAAACAATGAATCATTAAGAGGATAAACAATCTGGTAAAGAAAATTGAAATTAAATCTTCATTGATTAAGTCTCTACGTGGATTAGGAGGTATAATATAGTCAGGTCTATTTAGAGAACAGTTAAAACAGAGGCTTTCAGTCACCTTTATTGTCTTTGTCTATTAGTTTTTATTATACATTCTGCTAGAAAGACATTCATACCACTTGCTTTGAAATATCACAGATCAGCTTGTCCTCAATCAGAAAGAAAGTCTATTCCAAATACACAGAGAGTTCTTCAAGCTCTTCAACTCCTATCACCTCAGCATGTAGTTTGTTCTTAGACCTTTAAGGGTTTTGTGATGAAATTATGGTAAACAAGCTCCCCATTGCTTTGCAGTTCATCAGAACACAGTTGGAGAGTACCTTCAAAGTTTATTTTCCGTTTAAAATAGCTTGTGTTAGAAAGCATTACCACATGCATGTGCACTGTAAGTGTGATTTGCCAGTAAAAGTCAAGGGCTTTCTCAGTTCTTGAAGGAGTAGGCCTGAAATATAATTAAAAGCCCTGGAAACTGCTTTTTTCAGGACTGAATGAGTAGTTGGGTGATTTTCTATTGAGTCATAGTTCCACTAATTCTCTACATCCTTTCTTGAATCCTAAATGTTTTCTCCATTTTTTTTTGCAATTAGAAAGGCATTTAGAATTGAATAATACTTGAATTTATTGATCAGCATCTGGTTTACTTCTATATTTTATGCGATAGAAAGTTCTGTCTGTCTAGGTTTCCTATATGCAAAGGATTAAATAATTTAGATCCTTTGACAATAAAGCTACATGACTACCCTCTCTTTAAAGGAAATTAATACCATCTGCTGTGATACCTACAAAGGAAAAGAGTAGCTGGGTCAACTTTGACATAAAAGGGACGTTGCAATTGTTCATGTCATCATTACAATTAAAGAAAATTTATTGCTAATTTTTTTTCATACTGTTTGAAAAGGGTACTCTTCTGGGTGACTGAAAATGAATAGATATCTATGTGAGCAATATTCTGATTATTGAGTACCATGGGCCTGAGACACTCACCTTTCTCTGCATCCTTTGTCTAAGATGGTTAGCATTTGAAGTCAAAACTTTTGTGCATTTCTGATTTCTGACATCTTCTGATGTCCTTTGCACATGTGATAAGCTAATATTTATATTGCTGATTCCTTACCTAAAGCAGAGAAGATGGCAGCAGCCCAAAACATTTCTCCCATTAAAGCTGGAATGAAGAGCAGCCCTCCCATTCTTTTTCCATAAATCTGCTGAAAAGGATCTAGCATTGTTACATAGCCTTTGGATCGCATGGGTTTTGCGAAAAACAGACCACCTACAAAGAAAAGTAGCATATAAAAGACTAACTGCAGTGGAGAAATGCATTGCCGTGAAAGGGTAAAACATTGATTGTAAGTTAAAGGTAGAAAAATATCTGTGTTAGTGTTTTTTAAAATAAATAAGTACAATTAAAATGTCCTTTAAGAATTCACCTTAGGTTTATCTTAGGTATCCAGAGTTACATAGCACACCTACACCATTACTGTCTATGGTCTGTTAATGAAAAAAACAAGTTTAGTTTATTTTGCCTTGTTCAGTTTACTTGACTTCAAGTTATGAATGCTGTTAAAGTTTTATCAATATTTGTCTAGTTTTGGCAAATTTTGGATCAAGTTTTCTACGTCATTTTTTCTGACTTAGTATTCAAACCTCCGTGATGGTGGGTCTGTCTTTTAGTTTTTTCCTCTAAACATAAAATTGCCCAGGATTCCTGGTTCAGAAATATGAGTTCACACTCACGAACTCATGGCGCAATGGTGTGCATGGCATAGTGCACACTATTTTTGCAAGACATTTCAGATTTATAATGTATGCTTAAATCAGCCTTACTATACTTTGTGGATAGGTCAGATGCTGTCTTGATTCTGCAAGTGTCAGATTCTCTACATATTTGTCATACTCCTATTTTTGTGCATGTTCAGGAAATCTGATGTGTCTCAATTCTACTCTAACTGGCATATGGACTGGATATGTACATAAATGTGCAAAAATCCTCAAGTTCCCTTAGATATGTTTTGGTATGGGACAAAAAAAGGATATAGCTCAGGAAACCTAAATAGCAGATTTTATTGAAATGTGTGGATCAGATCTGCGCATGACTATAACTAAATGGACCTCTACTAAAATAAAACTACTGAAATGTAATGTATATGCTACACTCATAAAACTAGGAAAGCAATTATATGCTAATAAAATCAACTGTGTGGCATTTGAAGACCCTTAATTAGGTTCTTCATAACAACAGGTATTATATTCATTGTACAAGACACTGTACAAATTTATTTGCCTTGACTTATATCACTCATTCCATTTATAAAGTTCCCTGAAAAGAAGGTACTGGTTTAGCAACCAAAAAATCACTTATACCCCTTACGTTACTCTGTCTTAAGGCAGGTTGGTTGAATGCAAAAACCCTCCAGCAGTTTGCATTGTTCATGAATCCTGTTCCTATTCTACTTGTTACATTCGCATCACAGAAACTAATTAGAAGAGAAAAATAAAAGAAAAGGTAGTATAATCTATTAGGCACTTAAGTCATCTATTAAAGGAAATAGAAGCAATTTCTACTTTTAAATCTAAACTGCATGAAAAAGTAGGAAAAGTCATACACCTGGAGCATTGAATGAAAAGGAAGATCAGACAAATCTTAAATCTTTTCAGTCTAAAGCAACAATATAATATGTCTAGCCATTTATTTCTATTTTTGATTTTTTTTAAGATAAACAACTCCTTCCGCTCTGCATGCACAGGTCATGCCTGCAGAACGCTTTCCTCACTGTGCTCTACAGAGAGCCATACGGTCACAAAATGCAGACTTTCCTCTTTTCCGCAGTTACCTGCAGTTACCATTTCGATGAAGATGTCTGGATTTCTTTAAAAGCAGCTGGAAATGAGGGGAGAGGCTAACACACCCCCTTGGGGGCTATTATTAAGCTGCCCTAGTTATACAGGGGCTAGAAAGCAGGCAGATGCTTGTGGCTGTGATCCCAATGACCTCTCAATAACATCAATGGATCATAACCCTCAAGACATCGCAAAGACAACAACTGATCCAGGCAGGCATCTACTATTATTGTTTTCCTTACGTGAAACAGAGCTACTCTCAGGGATGACAACCATGAGTGGAAGTAGAGATGGCTTGCACAAGGCAAAGAATGATATTCACGATGTGTAAGGTTATTGCCTGGGAAGAAAGAGTATAAAAGGAGATAGAGAGTGGGAAAGCATTTCCAGGGGGAACAAAGAGTCATGTTGTCGTGATATAAACCAAGTTGTACAGAAAGAAACAAAAAGGTTAAGAAGACCTGGGAAGAGAAAACAAAGGGACTGCATAGGTGAGAGGGACATGTAAAAAGAAAAAAAAGCACATCTCAAAATAGACTGGAGAAATCAAATATTACTGGAAACGCCAACACACCAATCATTATAAAAGACAAAAAACACAGATTTTTTGGCAAACATTATTTTTAGTGGTTGCATGAACACTTGTCTTAGGGACATGATCTGTTCACAAACTGAGGGGATGCAGTTGATAACTTTGTGGCATATATATGTTGATTCACAGCATAACAGTTTGGTTAAAAACTGCATCACTATTTGAGACACAGTGAGAATTTTTGTATTATTATAACTTTTAAGGAAAATAAATTACTGAGACTATATTTCTGGGATAAGAGGCACAAAAAAAAGAAAAAAAAAGGAAAAAAAAGAGGAAATTTGCTATGTGGTCTGTATTTTAGACACAGACCCTGCACACAGCAGTCTTAAGTGTTTGCATTTTGATATATGATTTACAACCTCAAACTGCATTAAAGAGGAAGGTTAGTCCAATTTTAGGACAACAGACTGGTTCTATTACAGATTTCCTGCAAAAATTAGGCAAATTAATTAGACTGTCTGTGGAAATCTATAAGCTTATAGCACTTTCCTAACCCAAAAGAATATTAACCACTCTTAAGGTCTAAGATTTTGAAGTGTCCTGATATTACCATGTTCCAGATCATAGAGGCACTTGAAGTAAAGCTGAATATATGAAATAGAGTATATATTACAAACAAACAAACAAAGTGTTTCTTGTTGTGGTCTCCATAGCTCACTAGTGAGGTTGCATGGATCAGATTTGTATTGTCAAGGCATGTGGGAAACTTAAGATAGTATTTGATCCATGCCTCGTTTTTCTTTTCTGGTATAGTCTATCAGCAGAAGATATTCAATTTACTTCATTGGCCTTTTTTCATGTCCTGGTTGCTGCATTTGGAATGATGGTCTTATCATCAAAATTATTTAAATTGAAGGACTATTAGCTTTTGTTGCTTGCTTACCTACGATCAGACTAAGGGAATATCCGATAGGTGCCTGAGCCCAAGCTAGACCGTAGCCTGGCACATATACAGCTTCTGCTGTCCCATTGATATAACCTCCTCCAACCCAGGTAGCTGAAAAAGAAGAGGTGGAAAAATCTCTAAGGCACACAAGGAAAGATCTCTCACATTCTAGAATGAAATTGTCATCACTTACAATATTTCTTTTTTCTTTTTATTGTATGTATTACTATTTGAGTCCCAGTCAGGGCATCCTTCTATAAAAGATAATTCTTATTTCAAAATATATATATATACACCCTAAACATATGATAAGAGATGGACTCAAACAATGACCAAGGCACATAAGCCCCTGCGCAGTCAGTGAAGATGTGGGGGCCCTTATTTATTTGCAAGGAATGAAGCAGCTCAGCTCACCAACTGTCATCATTTCCTTTGTGTTACTCAAAGGAGAGATGTAAGGAGGGATCCGAAGAAGAGCAATAAATATACAATGATAAAATCATCCTTGTCGGGAGAGCTTAGAGAACTTAGATTAGACAACAGTCTAATGAATGCAATATATTTGTTACAATATATTTAGTGTAATGTATTTGTTACAAAGACCTACAAGAAAAAAGCTGTCTTTAAGGTCTTATTTAATTTTAAATTGTAGCTACATTAAACAGATACAGCAAATTTTGAGTTCTTTAAATGTTACATTTCTATATCGTGCTGCAATGGTTTTGCTTAGAAGCTTAAGTTTTCAGTTTTGACACATCTGTATTCTAGACATGAGCAGTGTTATGTGTAACAGTTTATATTTAATCTTATTAAAAATCAGCAATATATTTAATATATCAGCCTCAGGCCCTTAATAAATTCATTTGCTGCCTTAACAAGGATTTGGGAACTCCCGTGTGTCTGAAAAATATTCTCAAATGTAGAAAGGTATTGTGATTAGATCTGCAAAAATCATTCGTAATATATTACTTAATTAAGTTTATTTTTTTCCGGTTTGCAGATTCTTTGCAAATCGTTCTCAATTTTCTCTAATGTATAACGAATTTTTTTTAATGAATTTATAACAGGGTCTGTATTTGAATAGGGCAAATCATTACAAGTGACAATTTTTTGTGATGATATTTTGATTTGTCTCAGAAGCTTTTGTTTTCGCATATAAGATCACAGGCATTACATGTAAAAACTCAAAATTGTACAAGATTTATTTTCCTTAAACTTTCTTCATTTTTTTTTCCAAGCAGACAGTGTAAGCACCAAATTTGTCTGTGTGTTTAAGAAAATCAAGTGGAGGGGAACCAAATGCATTTAAAATTTCTAAATATCTTTTGTGGAACTCTAACTGGCCACTTTCTTCTATTTAACAGTGTTATACCTAGACTACCTCGTAGTAATACTTTTTTGGTTGACTTGATGCTAAGTTGCATCATGTCTTTAGAAGTAAATAGGTTGGCATGGAAGATTTAAGCTTCGTTTTCATTTTTGATTACTTGATTGCTGTATCGAGGGATAAACAAATAAATATATGCTTATCCATTTTTGCATATGTGAGACTGGTCTGGAACATCTGCCAAGGACCCAAGAGCTTTAGGAAGGTGCTGCAAAACTCTTTTTGGCTGTGTGTGGAGGGAATGGGTAGCCAGCATGCACATGCACATCAATAGATACATTAGAAAGGAAATAACGGGATATGATAGAATTGGATTTCATCCTTAGATATAATTTTTTTGATCCTTAGTTTGCTAAGCCACAATTTCAAGTTAGAGTAATATCTTTTTTGGTTGATTTTTTTTTTAATCAGACAAAAGGAATACAAAATTTAATAATCTGTGGAAACACTTATGCGCTCATCTGTTCTAATCCTCTCTCTGCCTGCTTTCTGAAGGACCCAAAAATACAGAGAATACTGACATCAGTTTAAAATGCACCCTGAAAGATGTTATTGATCAGAAAAATATTGAGGATATGGAGCTGAATTTTGTTCTAATTCTAATGAGGAACACAGAAACTCCTCAGAGTCTATCAATATGTAGTAGCAGATCAGATGCTTGGGTACTTCTCTGTAAAATAATCCCTTCACCAATCATTCAAATTATTGAATCAACTCATCAAGTTATATAAAATGAAATTCCTGGCCTAGTGATTACAAAAAATAGAATATAAATAGTGTTTTTTCTTCTTTGTGGAAGGATACATAGCTCCATCAAAGTAAAAGTAAATAGATCATTAGTGTTCTGGTTGTATTTGTCATCATTTAGATTATGCCAACTCAAATATTTAATTTGGGATTTAATCTCAATCACAGAAATCAGGGGAGACTCAAGCTTGTCATAGATACTTAAAAAATTCATCCCAGCAATTAATAAATGTTAATAATTAATCCAGTATTCTAACTCTGTTCACCTAAATTAAAGCATACGCACTGTCGTACTGCCTTAGTTCATAAAACAACGAGCTGTTATATGCTGCCCACAATTCAGGCTTCTCATTCTTTCGATTTTGATGCTTGCTGATATGCTCAGCTTTCTGTAGGCATCATGTTCAGGCATTTTCATAGCTAGTTGATATTTTCATAGCTAGTTGATACATTTTTTTTTCTCAAGCTTCCAAATATGTCCATAGACATTATTCATAGACAGTGTACTTCCTTTAAGATTTTTAGATACCATTTAGAAAATCAACTATAATTATTCAGAAATGACTCCATTCCTTTGAAGTCATGATACTTATACTCTTAATTTGGTTTGAAATTTTAATTTGATTTGAAATGTATAGACTGAATTCAGTTATGTCTCCCCAGGTATCCTTAGAAACTGCTGCTTTTTTCTGATATTAAAACAGAAACATAATAGGGTCCGTCTTGGACAAGAGAGGCATCGTTAGGCTCTGTTGCCTAACCGAAAGTACTTCACATACACACACACATACACATACAGGTTCCAGATGTTCCAGACCAGTCTCACATTTGCAAAAGTAGATAAGCATATATTATGTGTATTGCTGAGTAGTTTCAGCAGTGATCGTCTGCATACAATACTCTGGAGACCTTTAAAACTTTCTAGCTTATACTCCCTTTTAGCAGCTAGGCTTTGCTTGCTAGTTTACATTTAGTCAGTTAAAGCCGTAAAACAGAACATTTATATTGGAGCAGCCAGGTAACTCTGGAGGCAGGGCTGTGATATATGAAATGCAGACCTACCATTTATTAAGAAGCAAATAAAGCCTTGGTCATTGCGACTGTTTAGTAAAAATTATTGCTGGTTATGATTAGTCAACACTCACAGTTTTTTTTTTTTCTTGGTTGATTTTTTTTTTCCTATGGCTTTACAAACTGAGTATCCCAATTGCCCTGAGTGAGACAAAACTCAAATTGACCCTGACCATGCAGACCAATGTGCATACCTAACTGTGTCTCAGATGTGGAGTGAAAGTTGAATTTATTCGCCATCCTAATGAGCTTTAGTTGCTGTTTTCATGCAGCACGAAGGTGAACCGGCATGCAAATCCTGATGCTATGAAGTCTGTGATAGTTTTAATTGAATCAAAGTTTTAGAGTCTGCCTGGTCTACTGCAGAAATGATTTACTACATCATCTCTAGAGTTTGCATGAAATGGGTGTGTGTAGGTGTGAATTGTATTGGTTATAGAAATTGCCTGCAATATAGGAATAGCTCTCTTCTGCTTCAGTTGTTACTATATATGTCTGATAAAATAGGATTAAGAAGGTTAAAAGCTGTGTTTTCCACGGACAAGACTGTTTGCTAGTCATAACCACTTACTCAGGAAACCCCTTGTTTCTTCTCCACTCCCCCTACATATGAATTGCAGTCTTGTGGCAAGCAATAAGTCTCTGCAAAACATCCTGGTTTTGGTGCTCTTGAAAACACTTCACTCGTCAGAAATCAGTCAAACTAGCTCTTCAGTAAATCTAGTCACATCTGACTGCTTCAGTAACCAATGGATGATACAATACGTTACAGAAAAGTGCTGAAAGTAGAAAGTCAGCCTCGATTCCAGCTAAACCGATTTTGACAAAGATCCTTTACTCTACATCCTGATCTTCATTCTTTAACTTGGCAAAATGCCACTTGAAGTGAACGCAAATTTCTCTTAATTAAAGAATACAGAATCTTGGGGATTTTTTTTATTTGTCCCTTCCTTATTAGATAATTGTGAAGCCAGAATATGGCTAAACAACAAAACATAAATATAACTTGATCAATACAATTTGCGAGTTGTATGAGCATCGTCTGTATAGCATTTAGAATATGAAAGAAATTAAGCATGCTTAAATAACATTAAGTTGTTTAAACAAAAATGGTGGGTCATCTCCCTCTTCCCTCTTCTTTTAATGTTTGTCATCCAGTGGTATATATGCACATACATTACTTGAAATTTTGGGTCATATTGTGGAACCCTTGTTTACCCTGGGAAGCCATCTGGTTCATCTGGCCAAACAGTCGTCTACCACTGCAGGGTGTCTCTGTGAGTCAGACAGATTGCACTCTTTATAAAATTAATGATGAACTCTTCCTTCACCCAGGCTTTTCCAACTGATACTTCTATTCACAGTAGGCATTAATTTTGTCAGACTTTGGAGAAAGAAGTTAAAAGAATCCATAAGGCAAGTTTGCTGATGTTACTGAAATTACATACTTGGTTGTATGCCAATTTTCTTTTAAAAACTTGTTCTTAATAGAGAAGCCCCCCTACCTTTCTTTTTCCATATAAACTTAATCTGTGTTTACTCACATTACACAAAAATAAATCACCATTTTGAAAGGCTATAACAACAATAAGCATTATTTTAAAATTAGAATTCTTAGTAAACTCTATAAAGCCACCTCCATTCCAAACTTATCTGATTTGCAGATGGTTCTGAAAGCAGTGATGAAGAAATAGAATATACTCCTCCTCCAAGTTTTAAAGTATTTGATGTTTTTATATAATGTTACATTTGGCTTTTCGGTAAGCAGTGTTAGCATTGCCTCCCCCATGCCCTTGCACCCCCCTCAAAGTATATAGTTTTTCCTCTATTTTGCATTATTCAAAATATAGATTACACTTATCTTTCATTCAGATGGAAAAGTGACAAGCCACAATATTGTGTAGAAATTAAAAAAGAAGTTTTTTACATACCGGTCATAGTAAATCCACCAACTAGCAAGCCAATGTCTCTTCCGCCGACTATAATAGCTTCGCTGCGATCTCCTTCGCTGCCAGTGTTCTTGGTTTTCCAAGCAGCCCATATTCCAACTGCCAGGATAGCAAGGTAGAATACAACTATGGCCACCAGACCCTCCACGTGAAAAGGCATGTTGATGTCCCAGCTCTTTTCTTTGATCCTTATTTCATTAAGACCTCTGGAGAGAATGCAATAATATGTCTGTGTTTAACAAACCTTGCAAAGATGTTTTTTGAGGCAGCATATAAAGAAAATGTTGATGATCATTGCCGAGACTATTCTGGTGAAATTATGAGTGTTTCAGAAGTAATTGAAAATAAGTTTACATACTAACAAAAATGCCTGTGGACTTCTAAACAGCAATTACAATGGGAAATGAAATTAATAAAAGTGGCTAAAAAGTATGCACTTATTAGAAAAAAAGAAAAAGACAAAAAAGAAAAACAAAAAGCAAACAAACTATGCACTAGTTGTTAGAAATCAGTTGCAGCACACAGAATTCTTTTAGTTCCCCCAAGCACCCAGCATTTGGAAACTCTTCAATCAGGAAATAGTTCGGTACCTAGGATAGGATAGAAGGTCTTAGCCATGCAGGTTTTTACAAAGTCTCTATTTACTCAAAAACAAGCTGCAAAACTATAGTAAAGAATAGCAAACTATAGATAAGTAATAACTACAGGAGCAAAGCAGATTTTTTGAGTCTTTGTGTTGGAAGGAAGAGACCCTTCCTCCTTCTACCCCCTCCTGTATTCAGGATCAGCTCTTTCTTCCCGGTAAGAGGTTTAACTTTCTGGCATCAGCAGAACTAATCTGTTCCCCGTTATCAGTTTCAGAAGCAAGGAGGAAAGCTCAAAAGCAGCCAGGCAGCAGAAATGTCATGGTATGTGAAGTGCAGCGGGTGAGAAGTCCCCCCGGACGTGAACGCGGGGTGCCCCGCGCCGAGCCCCACGCGCTGCAACCTCCCTGCTGCGCGGAAAGCGCGCGCCCGCCACGACCCCTCCTGCAGCCCCCGTGCCGGTCCCATCCCCATCCCCATCCCAGGCCACCCCTGGCGGTGCGAGCGTGTAGGCTGTGGGAGAGGGGAGTGTGGGAAGGGCGGGGGGGTCTCTTGGATTAGAAAGAGGAAAATCTCTTTATAAAGGAGGAGGGTTGAGTGGGGTGAGAAGGCTGCGTCCGTCAGAGCTGGGGGGGGAGGAAGGGGGAAGACGTCAGAGTGCTGGGGGACGTCGGGGGGAAGAAGCGAGGATGACTCAAGGGAGAGTGATCGTGGTGTCAGGACAGCAGTGAGGGGGGTAGGAAATAAAACTGGGGGCAGGAAACAAAAGGGGAAAGAAAGGAGAGGAAGAGATTGCACTGGACTGAAGAGGGAGAGAGGGAGAGGAACAAAAGAGCGAGCTCATCGGGAGAGGTGCGCACAGGAGCAGGGGTGGAGGAAGGGGAGAGCAGAGGAGTGGGAGGAAAAGGGAGCTCTCTTGTTCTCTGTGCCTCCCAGCTGCAGGGAAACCCTTTTTCTTTGCCATGACCCTTACAGACCATACTGGTAAGGCCTCACTTATGTGAGCTGAATATTAGACTCCTGCTGTCTGTCTCAAACATGCTGGGCAGCGGGTCCCTAAGGCCCGAGAACAAAGGTGTGAGAGGGCCCACCAGGGACTTGGTCCAGCTTTTGCCAAGGGAAGGTCAAGCTGAGCTGTAGCAGTCACTATTGGCCCCTGAGCAACAGGTAACACAGACTGCTCACCCGTGCAAAAGGAAAGATGGGGAAGTAGAAATAAAAGCCCTACAGAAGTATGGAACTGAGACCAGTGATAGAACTTAAGTTCAACCATAAAAAGACAAAATCATCACATACTCAAGAGGAAAAATTGTGATCCGGAAAGGTAGAAAAACAGAGAAGGAAGATGGCAGCTCAGCAAAGTTCAGCCTGATCCAAGGAGCAACAGGGGCTGACACTTCCTTGCCTTACTGACTGCCCACTCACAGTCAGGTGAGGATATTAATGCTTGGTCAAGTAGCTTGTTAGTCCCAGCCATTTATTAGGCATATTACTTGCAATAAATAATGATCATAAATTGTGTGCATGCTCTCAGGTCCCTGGGCTTGGATGGAGATGCCCAAATAAAGATGACCAAGGAATGAAAGGTTATACATAATACTATTTTTATCAGCCAATCTCACGGATTGTTGAGTGATGCTAGTGATGCAATGTCTGGTTTGGGAGTCTGCAGTAAAAAGCTTCTCCCAGTATAAGGCAACAGAGACACACTTCAGACAAATAGGGAGCAACAAGGCACCTTCTAAAGAAAAAAAAATCCTATAAATAGACCCCAAATAAATAACAAGTCAGAGACCTTGGAAACAATGTTGAATGTGTCTCAGGAACAAATAAATAAATGAGCTTCAGTTAGCCGAATGTGATAGGAAGTGCTTGTGTGCTCACATGGATGTTAGTTTAAATTTACAGAAAGGATTAATTACATTTTAGCCTGTTTTTCTCCAACTCCACATGGAAAAAGAAGCCATGACAACAAAGTAGGGGAAACGCTAAAAAAAAAAAAAAAGTCAAAAGTCTTCAGCATATTCAAAAGGTGTCAACTAATTGCTAGACAAAAGAAATCCTTTTCCTACAGTGAATACAGACTTAGATCTTCATTCTTAGTGGGTGTGATTAACCCCTGTTTATAGAACTGGAGTGAGACAATGGTATTTTTCCAATTCTGAAAATTAATTCACTTTAAGTTGATTATATTTTAAAGAAAATTCATTAACTGAATCTTGAAGTCTATTCATTTTGACTTCTGTTAGTTTTGGCTATATTTTACCTCATATGTTTATCCATTCTGAGTTACTTAACCACAAATAATATAATTCATGCAGTTTCTTGTAAATGGTCAGTCTAATCTGTAGGTTACTTGAGCTGCTACAGCTTTGGGTTTTGAAGCTATGTTTGCCTGGAAGCAGCTGTGGAAAGACAGTGTTTTGGTGAGGTGTGAACTGTAAATGTTAATTTAGCATATATTATAATATTAAATAATAATAATTTAGTATTTCCTCTAAGCTCCCCCACTAGAACTGCATTTCAGGTAGTTTTCTTGTGCCTTTGCTGGAGGCATTTGTCTTGTAAAAGGATCTTGCTACACAGGATCTCTGTGTACACTATGTCAGCTGCAGCCCAACAGCATCCATCAACCATAGCCATATACAAAGCTCATTTCTTATGGTATTTGAGGTCTGTGTGTTTCCTTGGATACCAGTAAATTTTATGGCTCTTGGAAAAAGATGGAATTAGATGCATCATGCATCTGTATCATGTAACCAAAGTTATCCTTGCTCTACATGGCCACATTTCTAAAGAAAATTGTTTCTGCTTATCTGGCATAGTGTTTTCTGGGAAAGAGAATCAGACTATCAACTGACAGTTTGTGGCTTGTAAAAAAAAACCGATTCTTTACTTAAACATTATTTTGTCCTTTTCCTATGAACCTAGTTTAGAAACATGTTGGCCAAAAGAAAATCTTCAAGCTTTGTTTCAATATGAAAGAACATTGGCACGGGAGCCTATGTTTGCTCCCCTTGAATCATTCCAATTTTGCTTCCTCTGTTAGTGATTCTGTGGCTGCCCATTGCTCCAGGCCATCTCTGCTCAACATTAAATTTATGTTTTGAGCAGAGACAGTACTAGACTTGATAGCCCAATAGGGTCCAAAGTTGGCAAATAGGATGGGCTGACTAAAGATTCCTTACTGCTCTTCACTTTTAGGCTAAGTGAGCACCGAAGGGTGACGTGATGAATAGAGGTATCCCTGAAAATAACCCAGCATCCTCCCTGCTGTCTGTTGTCATCTTCCAAGATCTCATTCGCTACTGGGTTATTCAGGTTGAAATTTTACCTCCCAGAACCTCAGGAAACACTGACGAAGGGCCAGGTTTTACTTTAATTAAGCATAGTGCAAACCTGGAAATATTCAAACTAAGTTACTGAATGCACTTTTGATTTACTCCACTAACAGAAACTGGCCTCAAATTGCTGTTCTGTGGCGATTTTCCAAATGTCAAAATGTATGTTTACTGCAATGACAGTCAAATCTGTTGAATAACTCATGAAGAGTATATGCAGTGGCAGGTTACCTATCAAGGAATAGAAGGCTAAGGTATAAGTCCCTACTCAGATGGTTTCCAAAAACAGTTTTTCAACCCAAATTAGACAGCCTACCTTAAACTTTGATTTTTCAACCTAGTTCCCCACTATTCAGCTCCAGCTTGTGCTTTTTTCCTTCATTTCTTTGCACAGCTTTATGCAAAACTGTTCTGTGAGAGAAAGGGAGGTTAACTTCCGTGTATAACATCTTTCAATTTTTAAGCAAAGATACAACAATATTTCTAATGATTTCTTGGGCTTATGTATGGAACTCTGTCTTGGTAGCAGTAAAGAGTCCAGAGTTTTAAACCTATGTCCATCATTGAGACTTCACATAGAAAAAGGTCACCCTGAATGCAATTCACGGAGCTGATCAAAATAAAAACATTTGGGCTAGGGCCACTCAGGCTAATGGTCACCTACTTTTTTTTTTTTTTTTTCTTATAGCTTCCTGTTACTTGACATTTCAGAGGAACCTGAACAAAATGCAGCATGAGGAAGAGAAACTGAAGCCTGACTTCAGTGAACATGTTAAAGACTGTAACTCAAATATTTGCAATGCCCCAGGCTTAGGCATGCTCTAAAACCTCTAAGAAATAAATATCTATCTGGTAAAGTATAATTCTGAGGTAGAATTCTGTTTTCTGATAGATTTCTATGTTTAAAATATTGCATGGTGTTAATATATGTTTTATAAGCCTGGACTGCAGAGTTCCTTAAAAAAGCCATCAGCTCTCTTTAAAAGAAAAACGAATCTGGGTTTGATGAGGGTTCTCACAATGAGAGAGCTTTTATTACAGCCTAGTTTAGGGCCTGTAATAAAAGCTTTCCTCAGACTACAGAAAGGATAAGAGCAGAATTACTTAAAAGAAAAAAGGGTCTCCAGATCAGTTTGTGGTTTGGGGATAGTATTCTTCTTAGATTCCCTTTGTAGTTTCTTTATTAATGATGGAGTCCCCAAAGAAATTATCCATCCATTTGCTCAATTGCTCAGAAAAAAACACCTGGATGAAATCAGTTTTGGAAGATATATTTGAAAGATATTAACAGTTCCTGTTTACGCTGAGGGAAGATATAACAACAGTTGCAGTTTCAAGCTTTCAGGGTGCCAGACAGTGTAGATCACTGATGCGACTCTTTTCATAGTAAACTGCATAAAATATCAAACAGGCAGTTTTTTTTCATACTGTGGCAAATAGTATATATGACATATTGTTTAATAATGTGTGGCATAGTTTCTCACAGTGTATAGTGTAGAAAATCCATCAAAGAATGATAAGACTGTATGGTATTTAAAAATATGACAGACTTAGAAATATAAGAAAAGCAGAGTTTAGACTGTGTATGAAACTTTAATACAGCACTATTGTCCACATACCTTTTATGACAGTATACAAATTCATGATCACATACTATTTTTTTTCCCAGAGGATGCTTTTTTTTTTCAATGAATTAATAGATTTTAAATACTTGCAGTTACCTTCTTCATTAAACAAGTGGCCCTAAATACCACACCTTGTTCAGACTTTGCAGTGATAACAAAGTGGTGATTTTCTGTGGTGTTTCTGGACTACAGCCTGTGAGTGGTTCACAAATACTGATAATTTTGCATACATAACATACGAAGAGAATAGGTGGCATATTTATACTGCTTATATACTTACAATATAGGACCCATTGATTTCAGTTGCTGCTGTATTCAAGGTTTATGCAAATGTCAGAAACAACTAAAATTATTTTTGCTGAAACACTGAGAAAAGAAAATCAATATTCAATCTAAGTCAGACATCTGGCATGAAAAAAAATCAGCTAGTAGCTTGATGCCTGGCAAATCTGCATGCAATTGAAAGGAAGACCCTTTTTTTGTGAGAAATTTCAGGCAACCTGAACTAATCTAACCTTCCAGCACCTCTTGCAAGAAAGCTGTCATAAAGGTTTTAGAAACTCAAAATGTTTAAAACTTGAAAAATCTTGAAATTAGGAACTGAAAGAGAAAATGGAATGTGTTATTATTATTATTATTATTCTTTTGTACCAGTTGTATTGCATTATTCTTGCTTTGCTATAGTGTAAATGAGATGGAATCAGACCTAAGATATACACATCCTTAAGTCCTTTTGAATTTTACAGAGTAAATGATGAAATTCAAGCAGTGGAAGAAGTTGTGTGTTATTATTGGTTAATATTGATATTGCCAGCAATTCCCAGACCAGTCACATCAAAACTTCACTAAGTGCATATTGCAAAGTGAAGTCCTTGATGCAAACACTATCTATATTATTTTAGACTTTTTTTTTTTATTGTTGATCATCATCAGTCAACAACATGAAGGAGTAAGCAAAATGAAACTAATGAAACAAAATAAGATTACAACAAAAATGATTCTTCACATAGGACATAATACAGAATAGATGTTTTGCAAGCTACTTTAAAGTAATGCTTGTCATTCCCATTTAGATTTTGCAAAAGACAGTGAGTTAGGACCACAAAGGGAAGCAGATGAACCAGGATCCCCTTCTCTTTTGTAGTGCCTTGAACTAAGCAAGATGATTCTGATTGATATGCTTATTGGATTTCTGGGGAAATCTATCCCTTAGCAATAAAACTGTCTAAACGGAGACCCACCATTTATCAAGCTTACCACAGAGGTCTTTGAGTGGGTGGACAGTCATCTTAGGAACACCCTTTGCTGGGCTAGCATTTGTGCCATTTATAATCTGCTTTGTAGGGTGACTTACAGTAGTGACTCACACACCCAGGGAGGCAAGGAGCATCCCCCTCTGGCTACTATGATCTTGAAACCACATTCATGCCTCACATCCCTACAGAGGACCACATGTAACCCAAAGCTGGAAAACAGAGCTAACTGGAGGGTGCCAGAGCACATAAGTGATGAAGTCACATGTGTAGATGTAAAAATGGATTACAGATTTACTTGAAAACATTAGAGATAATGAACTACCATATCACTGCAAAAAGGGAGATAGCAGAGGAGGGAGACAGTTTCTTACACACATATTGAGTCATTTTTGACTAGTTGAATATCCTTAATCCATGCTGAAGATGGATTGTAGTCTTAGCTTTGGCTTTGAACTGAGGGGGAAGCAGGAAAGCCTAATTCTTTCAGTTGTAAGGACTAGCAGATGAGTTTAAGCCACCTTCTGTTGTGGTTTAAACACAGCTACTTTGTCCCACTGCCAGTTATGAGGGTTTTAAGTTAATCTTTCTGAATTCAAATTATCCATTACTCACCAGCCAATTTCCTATTGCTATCCTGGAGGAAAAAAATGTGGAAATTGAGAAAGGATTTCAAGAGCATTAAGTTTTCAAATTTCCTCTTAGGAAGGACTTTTTGTGTGTAGCTGATAGCATGGATGAGATCTTCATAAAGGTAGTTTTAGAAGAATTCACTGAAAGACGTCCTCTCTCCACTGAAAATAGCTTCATGCTGCTTGAATCCTTTCTCTAACGGGACTTCAGAGAACATCTGTGAGGAGGTTTGGTAAAGCACCTAATGGCAAATTCTTTCCCATTACGAATCTTGTATCAGCAATATTACTTTTATAGACCCCTGAGTACCATCTTTTAAGAACAAAAACACAAAGCAAACTGAATTGGAAGCAAAAAATACAAAGATGTTAAGCACTAAATGAAACCACACACAAACTGTGTTTTTATCAACTATTATGAGAAGAAATACATATTTTACTTTAAATGTTACTGTTATTAATACACATGGTGCTGGTGGTCATGCTAAAAACATCTTTAAACAAACTGTCACATCATTTTCAATGAATAATTTTGACGAAATAAGAATTGGTTAAAAAAAAAAAAACAAGAATTGATGAAAACTGAATTTAACTGCAGCAATTTCCTTGAAATCACCTAGTGAAGACAGTGTGAGTCAGGCTGTCATTCTCATCATCATGACTAGTAGCTTATCCTGAACAATGTTATCTATAGGATTAGGTAGACTGACATATCAAAAGATAATTTTGATTGGTCTCAATTTCTCTTCAATTCTCTCTATAAATTTCATCTGAAGAATCAAAGATTTCTTGAGGGAAAAATCTGAAAATATTTATTTAACCATGTGAGGATTTTAGGATTAGATAAATTCAATCTTTTTAACAGCATTAACTTTGAGTAGTATGGCTAAAGTATCCATACAGAATAGCCTCTATGTGGGCAATAATTTCATCATTGGTTGCTATGTGCATAATCTGTCATAATGAAAAAGCTGAAGCTAATGTCAGCCAATTTCAAAATATTAAAGGAGAAAAAAAAGTATTAGCTTTAAATTATTTTGATAGAACTGTTGCCAGAACAATTTACAGATTTCCTATGCTATAGTAATACAGAACTTATCAGAATCTGTACCGGTGTGAATGTCACATAAAATGTGATTTGAGGTAGCATGTTTTATTTCACAGAGATAAATAAGGAACAGGTACATGCTCGACAAATGACATAGAATAAGCCATCAGGTCATGATATCTTAATGTTTGTTCACACTTCTAAAGTTTTCAGAAAAAACATGAGACCTGTCCTTTGCAGGATGATATTCATTCATTTTTGAAAGATACTCAGTGTCTCTATAAATGTAAATATCAGTTCACTCACCTCCCCCAACCCTTCCTTCAAGAAAATTGAAGGCTTACCTACTTATTTATGTATTTAAAAGGCATGCACAAAACAAAGTAGAAAGATGAACAGAAAAGAACAAAAATGGTTATCCTCATTTTAAGTCATATTATAAAAAAAAAAAAAGTAAGCTTTGCCACTGGACATCCAGCTGCATACAGCCATGATGATACAATTCAGAGTCATTTTCTGAATTCTGTGATCTAATTTATAAACAATTTACGAAATACATAATTTAGCCTTTTTAAATTAAATCATCTGGCTAGATAAAAATGGAAAATATATCATTTCATTACTGTTAATCCAGATAAAATAATATTTGTAGCCAAAATAAAAAACAAATGTAAAATAATTCTTATTTTATTCCTTTGGTCTTCCCACTAACTTCATCTGGTAGATGATGATGTTATAACCATGTCTATTTTTACTAGGAATATGTAAACAGAGTTCATAATTAGTGTGGGAAAAGAATATCACAGCAGATATATTCTTGGAGGAAGGATTTTTCTTTCTTATTAATAATAATCTCAGATAGAATATTTAGAAGTTTGCTTATAAAGGCCCTGTTTAACTACAAGCTTTGCAATAGTTAGTTAATAAACCTCATCAGAGGTATCATAACTTTATGTAAAACTGTCAAACTGGAAAACTTGCACATTTAATGTCAAGGCTCAGAAAGTCAGTATTTTGGGCCTGAGATGCTGTGTAGTTTCAACATGACAATCCTTTACAGCCAAAAGTTGTTTTATGGCTGCTGAGTGACCTCAAGCTTCAAAGAAAATATACATCAGTTTGGATTTTTATATTTAGTAATGCACATTCATAAATCTTCTCTAGTGGAGTGGTAAAGAGGTACAATTGCATGCCAGATCACTTGCTTGAAGCCAACTAGGATATTTCTGTTTCTTTAAAAACAAGTTATTTGAAACTCATGTGATAAAAAAAGCAACTTAAACTTCCAAGAGAGAAACATTTCCCTTTTGAAATGGTACAGTAATTTCAAGTGATTTAGGAAAGAGAAGGCAACTAGATTAATGTGAAACTTGATTTTTTAAAGATATATATTAAAATATTTAGCTTATTTTAAGTACTTCAAGTACAAAGTACTTAGTGTTATTTTAAACACTAACACTCAGACACTGCATGGACATTGTGTAGGCCCTTACACACAGATTAATTAGATACAAAGCATAGTTTTTTCATTTTTCTTATTACTTGCTCATTTATTTCACTCATTGATACTTACATACAAATATCTTGTCTACCATATGCTAAATGAAAGCTATTTAAAGCTTTTAAATGAAAGCTATTTAAAACAGCTATTATTTTCGTGTTTCAGTGTCCGTTATCACAATGGATATGGACACATATGGCTCACTAAACCACACTAAAACTGAGGTCTGCTATAACTTCTTCAAGTCCTCCAGTGGAAAATTCTTAATGATCAGGCTAATCCTGTAGCCTTCAGTGGTTCTTCTAACAGGCTTAAGATCTTAGAATCACAACTCCTATACCTGCAGGTAGTATGGTAAGTCAAAGACAAATAAATACTTCCGGTGCGAGAGTTTTAAACAAAAACAAAAATGCCTTAAGTCATCTTTGCCATGAAAACTCTTTTATCCAAATACCACTTTCTCTTTTTGTATGTCTCTGGTGTAAGCATTAGTATTCTAGATGCAGTTAGAAAGCTCTTGGCATACAAATCTGAACTGATGAAATCTGGAATAACATGTTTTGTAGCTCCTATATATCAGTAAGGGCAGTAAGGGCTCACAAGGTTGCTGCTCCAGAGTCAAGCTAAACTACTGTGACTGACTTTGGTGAGATTTGGATCCAAAGATAAGAAACTGGGTGGACTAGAGACATAAAATGAAATCCCAAAATACCACAGATTCGTTACTGAAATATTGGCCTCTAAAATGTGCAAATGGGAAGGAAAAAAAAAAAAAAAAAAAAACAGACCGTGAGAAAGATACTCAATAGGAAAGCACCTGACCACTGCAGAAAGGATTTTGGAAGAAGACTGGAATTAGAAAGGCTATACTAATCTCCTCAAGTACCTAAGAATTAGCAAGAGGATAGGATCGCATGTTTGCCAGGATGCTCTGTACTCGTAGTTATGTATGAGCTCAGGCACTTGGTCCTATTTGCTAGGCACTGCGGATCCTCTGGTGTCTTCATGTTCAAGAAGACCTGTCACAAAATACACACAGTAATCATAATTGCTGAAGGTTATTAATCTCAATGTAGCCAACAAAAGGAATGGGAAATCATCTAAATCTATGGCTTCTGCAGACCTATATTGTGGTAGCACAAGTAGGAAACTTGAATAGCCTTATTAAACTTGTTTATGGAACTGTAAGAAACTTAGGTATCTATTTTATAATATGTATCTAAAGCAGTGGTGCAACTGACTGTCAGAACAACTTTGTCAATTTTGATTAATTCCTTTTTTTTAATTAGAAAGTGACTGTCATTGTTTTATTTATGCAAAAATATAAATAACTGAGTTCTGATTGTGAACTTTTCCTTCAGGTATTGGTGCTTTGATACATTTGGGAGAAAAATTCAAGTAGCATGAAAGCTGTAGTTTTCCACATTTTGTTTGTTGAACTCAAAACTGAGAAGACATGATATTAAAAATTTATGTGAACCTTGTGACAATTATATATATGCATTTCACTTGGAGATTTGCTAAAAATTTGCTTTGGAGCATGATTTTGGAAAGGGTTCATAAATAAATTCCCAGGGGTGGATTTTTTTTAAAAGAAAAAAGAAGCTAGGCTCCATTACACAAGTATTCTAGCAGATTTATTGGGAAGTCACCCTTTCAGCTGGTGTTTTTATAACTTAAACAAATTATAGGTAAATATCATATTTGTATGTGATTTTTCATAAAAGCAATGTTTCAAAGTGATTCATTGTTTATTATATACTCTGTGGTACACAGCCTATCCATCCTGCAGCCGTTTGGCATAATGAGAATGAGAAAAAGACTTTGTGTGCTTTATCAGAAGATAGTAAACCTGGGATAACTTTCAAAGAATATAAAAACAAGTTTTTTTTAATACAAAATACAAACATGGAAAAAAAATCACTACAAATAAGATAATGAAGGAGAATTTTCTCAAAATCAGTAACCCCCACTCCTCCAGGCCTGAATCTGGATTGACACTTCACTGTATATGTTGAATTGTTATATCCTAATTTCAAATGCATTTGTGTATAAGTAGGCAAAATGCAATCCCTCCGCCTTTTCTCAGAGTAGTCAAAAATAACATGCATGGAAGAAAACTGAAGGGTATATATTCAGATCCAGCTATTAATTTTATTGATTTTTTTTAAAATTTGTTTTGATACTAAAATTTGTTATGTTATTAAATAATTTTGCATTACTTTATACATTTTAAGATCAATACATTAATTGAATTTCCAATCAAACTGTTATTTTCACTCTTTTCCCTTGTTGTGGCTTATAAAAACACTACCAGCTATACTTCCAAACTGCTCAGCACCATGGACAGAAACCAGACTGCGCTTCATGATATTCAGACGGCACCTGAGAAATTGAAATGTGCAAATGTCAGAAGACTCCCAAAGGACAAAGTGCTGAAACAAATCTCAGCTTGAAGCAAAGCCTATCACAGGAATCATACATCAGCTTCATTCAGCCAAATAACACATTTGGTGAGAGCGAGAAAAGAAAGATTAGTATGAAGGTCTCCTGAGCAATAAGACCTCAGAATATTTACTATGGAGAGAAAAGAAGTAAATCATAGTTTCCTGGCTAAATAGACTGTTTTCATTGTGTTAACTCCTTGAAATAAAGACCATATATTAAACTGTTTTTTTAGACAGTGTCTGGAATTTTGAAGATTCTCTTGAAATATGATAGAGAACTTTATTTTAAAACAATGTTCTGAGCAAATAATATTGGTCATGACTCACTACTTATTTAATAATATCTATAAAGTTATCACAGACTAGATAGTGACTAGACCATTGACCATAAACTTTTCTGACCAACATCCAAGATCCATTCTTTTGTTCCCTATCTCTTTAATCTTATTGGGGAATTTCTGTGGTCAAGACCAGCACGTGTCAGGCTAAAGAAATGTCAAGTGCATGTCGTGGCATTTGATGTTGCATATGTTAGAAACATCTTTTCTCGTGATTCAGATCCGAGCATGGCAAGGAAAATAGTTAAATTTCCTACTAGGTCAATGGAAACTCATAAACAAAATGCTGTCATCTATCATTATCTATTATCTATCTATTATCTATCGATATCTAGCAATTATCTATTGCTGCTATAGCAATAGAGTCTGTGGTTCCCCCCATGACTGCCTTAACCAGAATACAGGCTTTCTCATCTAACTCCAGACATCGTCAAGTGTGCTAGTCACTTCCGGCTCCTCCCCTTATGGTCAATACAGAGAAGTGTGCCGGTCACCTGAGCCTTTGCAGACATCTGCTAAGGATGAGATGAACTGAACTTTCGAAGTACCTGACTCTTTCTCGTAGCTAAAAATGGACACTGGGGTGGCTTCTTCAGAAGCAGATGTGTCCACCACAGATTGCTGCTTTTAGCCAGCCAGATCACTTGAACACTGATATGAAGCAGTGATCAAGAGACTTGACATCTGGAAGTGCCAATGTCTTCATGGAGATTAAGTAGGGGTGAGGGTTAGGGGTGAGGAAGCCCTACACTGCTGATGCTTACCAGAAAGATGTGCCATTAGCTGATAGAGAAGCTAATAAATAACAATAGTAGTGGCCATGAAGGAGAAAAAGAAAGAAGGGAGAGTATCCAAAACAATAATCAGAGGGGTGAGGAAATCTGAGTTCTTAACATTGTTCTGCTCATGCAGAAATACATCCTAATAGTCCACCAAATACTATGCTTAAACTTCTTTTTTTCTAATGCATCTTTATATCTCAAATATAAACCTCTCACAAGATATTATACACGAGTCATTAACTAATTTAACTTCACTTCCTTAAATGCTGGTTATACTTTGATAGTTTGTCTGAATTTTCAACATCCCTCCCAATAAAATTCTTCAAAATTTTAAAATGAATTGACCCAAGGGACATGGAAAGCTGAAAAACATGTCTGAATTCAGCTATCTAATATTTTTAGAGGTACCTGCCACTGATATAAAAAAAAATGTGGTGAAAATATAACTATTTTTTAATACTTCAGATGAATATATCCATTCAAAATGACCCTGCTTGTGCAGGGGCGTTGGACTATATGATCTACAAAGGCCCCTTCCAACCTCAATCATCAGTGGTTCTGTGATTATATGATAGGGGCGCTTAAAGAAAAAGTATGCAAAACCCCCTGTTTTGGATTCATGGTCTGCTTTAAATGAATCTTTTGTTTTTTAGTCCAAAGAAATTAAATGCTGAAGAAATGAATGCCATGTTGTCCTTTGGAATCTGCAGACAGCCCGAAGCAATAGTTCTGCTTCAGGAAATGGGAAGGACACACTAATGCCTTGGTTTAGGATTTGTAGAGAGGATTGAACCACAGGTTGCCATGGATAAGTTGGCATTTTAAGGAGTGCCAGAGTGATGGGCATTTACAAATGGCCATGCTATACTAAACCTATAAATTTGGTGACTACTTAAAATACAGAGACCATTTGCTTTTTTAAAAAATGGATTAAATCACTACTCTACTTGATCTTTTCATAAATCCTACATTTAATGCAGGAAAAATGTTATCTCTTTTTACTATAAAGAAGTTGCTGTGTCTTTTCTATTCCATTACCTACAGTACTTCCATAGATTTTGCCACGGATTTGAGACCTACCTGCTGGCATAATACCATCAGGTTTCATGAAACAAGTTTCCTTTTCTGCTTGAATAACAATAAAATTTGCTCTCATTAAGGAGTAGGGCATAACTATGCTGTAATAGCAGCAGATCAAGAAAAAACAATGGCTCCAGTAGTCATATTTTAGTTACCTTGTTCCACTTTGCTCCAGGGGAAATTGTGATGAGTTTATTTTTTGCCTATCTCACGTCTCATTCTTCATCTTTAAACTTAATTTAAAGACAAATACATTACTATCTAGAGACCCGAAAATTTACTACCTTGTTTAAGCAGAAATCACTGAAATGCACATGTCCAGGATCAGACTGGGAGTGTGAAAGCTGTCTGGGGTCGAGGGAGATGTATAGCTGCTGCAATGTTAGGGCTCAGCCTCAAACAGGCACACTTCTGGTTTGGCTCTAACTTCGTTCTCATGTGCTATTGGGCTAAGGAAAAAAAAAAAAGGCAGGTATAATAACACCTGAATACTTGGTGTGAGGTAGGGTTCATGTTGATTCCTTACCAATTCTCATGGTCACCACAAGAAGTAACTGGCACCCACCTATCCCAGGACCCCACCTGTGGTGTAGGAAGGTGATTTCACATTTGTGGACCTTTGTGTCCGTAAAGCAGGCAGCTCTGCATAGAAAGACCTGGGCGTCATGGTGGATGACATGTTGACCATGAGGCAGCAGTGTGCCCTTGTGGCCAAGAAGGCCAATGGGATCCTGGGGCGCATTAAGAAGAGCGTTTCCAGCAGGTCGAGGGAAGTGATCCTGCTCCTCTGCTCAGCCCTGGTGAGGCCGCATCTGGAGTATTGTGTCCAGTTCTGGGCTCCACAGTACAAGAGGGATGTGGAGGGAGTCCAGCGCAGGGCTACAAGGATGATCAGGGGCCTGGAACATCTGCCCTACGAGGAGAGGCTGAGGGAGCTGGGCCTGTTCCGCCTGGAGAAGAGAAGGCTGAGAGGGGATCTAGACAGTGTCTATACCTCAAGGGAGGAAGTGAGGAGGATGGTGCTGGCCTCTTTTCAGTGGTGGCCACTGACAGAACTAGAGGAAATGGTCAGAAACAGAAGCATCAAAAGTTCCACAGGAACTTGAGGAAGAACTTCTTAACAGTGAGGGTGACAGAGCGCTGGAACAGGCTGCCCAGAGAGGTTGTGGAGTCTCCTTCTCTGGAGATCTTCCAAACCCGCCTGGCTGCCACCCTGTGCCACGTGCTCTAGACGACCCTGCGTGTGCAGGCGGGTTGGACTAGATGACCTCTAGAGGTCCCTTCCAACCTTAAGCATTCTATGATTCTATATTCTATGATAGTTTGGGTATGATCCAGCACAGATCTAACAATGATAGAGTTCAAGAGGTTCTCGCTACAGCCTATATATACCCATAGTTTTGGTTATTCAGGAATATGGCTGCAATATTATTGCAAATAAAATAAATTACACCCCTGGAAAGTATACGTTGTTGCTGAATGACTTTGTTAACTACATTTTATATTTTGCATTGCACTGTAATAATAACTAAACAGAAATCAAGTTTTGTTTTATTTTTTTTTCTTGTAAAACAAAAGCATTCACAGCATTTTCAAATTGAAATACAGCTAAATTGCAGTAATGAATCACTGAAATATGACCCATATAGGAACAATGAAATTGGTGTTACCATAAACACAATGAGTTTTGGAAAGCCTGAGAAAAACCACTGTCAGCAAGGAAGATATTTCATTGGGACCTGATGCTGACTTTTCAGTTTTCTGGCCCTTTCTCCCCACGTTTCCTCTTTTCCATCTCCCTCAAAAGGTCTACATGGAAAATGTAGCTCGTTGTTAAATGATCTGAGCAAACAGATAGAGAAAAGGCTAATTTCACTTGTATAGATGAGCAGACAGAAAAACAATAACAAGGCAATCAATTGAGCAAACAGAGGCTGTGGCAGTAACACAAACCATTATGTATACACCAGTGTCAAAATCCGAAATGCAAACCGAAATTTGTATGGGAGATATTCATCAACAGATTACTCTTATCAAATAACTTTTCTTATCAAAGTCTTTTCTTATGCACTCCTATAAATCACTGAAATGTTAAACAAAAATAATAATATTATTCTTTTATGCAAGATTTTTAATAGAGCTGTTTTTCCTCATTCAAAACTATATTGATTAAGGCTAACTTTCAAAATCCTCTTTGATATTGTATGCCTGGCATTCTTAGGCATCCTTGTGGCTAGACCCCTCCAGGATCTAGCTCAATTCAGGAAAGCATTTTAATACAAGCTTAGGGACTACTGAAACAAGCAAATATTACATTTAAAATCAACAACATGTCATTTTTCAAAAAACAAAAAATAACAAGCCAAACCCATTCCATGCTGTGGCTGCCAGATCAGATTAGTTATACCTAGAACTCGAGAAAAGTTTGTCTAATATCTTCTCAAAAACCTGCCAATGATGGAAATTTGGCAGCCTCTCCAAGCAACCTGTTTCAGGGATTGTCACTACTATTAGAATCTATTCCATAATGTATAACCTTAATCTTCATAATTATTATTTAAGGACACCTCCTACCAGTGAAGAAAAGGTTCTTCCTTCCTTCTTTAGGGACGCTTTTAAGTATGGTAAATTGGCTATCCCAGTCTTCTTTGGTAATAACTGTATTTTATGCATTTTTCCCCTTATAGTTAATTTGATATGGTCTTTGGTGATTGTCTTTGCTTTCTTTCTCTTGATGGGTTCACATTCTCCTCAAAATTTTGTGCCTAAGTTACATGCATTGGGGTTGTTATCAGAACTGCATACAACAAGTGGATTACTTATCTCAAAGGCTGCAGTTTTGTTAATATTCCCCAGAACGGTTTTTGCCTTTCTTGCAGCTGTATTTTGTACCTATATGATTTGTACTTGGTTTATTATTTTTAATACTATTATTATTTCTATTTTCTCTATATTAATATAGGCAGCTAAAAAAGTAAAGATTGAAATAGTTGTCCTACTGAATTTGGAAATAATTTTGACTGCACAGTAGAGAAACTGCTCATAAGAATACCTTTACCCTTAAGCAGTATATGTTTGAAGTCCTTTTCTAATTTAAATTATTATAAAGTACTATATGCACACGCTTATATTTACTGCAACCAACTCTACTTTCTACTAAATATTTGGGAATGAAGATGTTAATTAGTGGCACACATACATTTCAAAGAAAGCTACTGATTTATATTTAGAAGTTATATATTGTTATTCTATATACACTTTCTACGCCCTGAGGATATTACAGATCTTGAAGGAAGTTCA
>NW_010586241.1:455222-461354 GCF_000705375.1 Tinamus guttatus | reverse complement strand
CCTTTACTGGTGTCTGGGGTTATTCCTCCCCAGGTGCAGGACCTTGCGCTTGGCCTTGTTGAATTGCATGAGGTTTTTCACCGCCCAGTTGTCCAGTCTGTCCAGGTCCCTCTGGATGGCAGCGCAGCCCTCTGGGGTATCGGCTACTCCTCCCAGTTTTGTGTCATCAGCAAACTTGCTGAGGGAGCACTCTGTGCCTTCATCCAGGTCATTGATGAATAAATTGAACAGGACTGGACCGAGGACTGACCCCTGGGGGACCCCGCTAACCACAGGCCTCCAACTAGACTCTGCACCGCTGATCACCACCCTCTGAGCTCTGCCATCCAGCCAGTTCCTAATCCACCTCACTGTGCACTCATCTATCCCACACTTCCGGAGCTTGCCCAGGAGGATGTTGTGAGGGATGGTGTCAAAAGCCTTGGTGAAGTCGAGATAGACGACATCCACCGCTCATTTGTGGTAGCCTGCATAAGAAATGGCCTCCAGCATCACGCAGGACTTTGTCCAGGGGCGAGGCCAAAGGTGTCTGTCATCTACATCTGACACAGAAGGAAATGAAGATGTATAAGCATTGAGGCCCATGAAGATACCAGCATGTCACAGATTCAGCAAGAACTGTATGGAGAGTTGGATCTGTATGGCTTGTGGATCTGTCTAAACAGATAAAGGGTTAACATGAAATAATTAGAGATCTAGAGGTAGGCTTAGCAGTTTACTACTAACCACTGTTACTCCAGCAGATATAGGAGAGTAGCAGGTAGGTGGATAGGAATGCATTCAAATGGAATTTCCTGCTTCGTAATACCTATATAATCATCCTGTCAAGATTTTAATGCTAGAAAATTGAGACTGAGAAATGACCAAACAGAAAAAAAAAGTTAGTGATTGAAAAATAAAGGAAAAACACTGCTATGATCAAAATATCTAAAGAGATAAATGAATCCAGTGTATTTTATGTATGCTTGAATTATAGTTAAAACATTTCCATTTTATAAGCAGTTGTTAAAATGGGTGTAGGGCTGAGTACCTGAAGCATTAAAAGCAGACCCAGGCTTCCTTGTCTGAAATCCAGAGGGGGAAGGGTCAGACCTCGGAGCATTCCTCCTATAGATTTAGCACAATACTTTCACACCTTTCATTGCTAACTGCTTGGGAAGGAAATCAGGCTGGGATCTTCTGGGGAGAAAGACCATGATCTACTAGATTCTACTAGAAAAGAGCAGTTGTTATCTTTGATTCATAGCCCATCCAGGCTAAATCCCAAGGGAGAGCTAGATTCACTGTATTGCAGAGAAATTGTTGAGTCTTCTGAGTTTTGATCTATTTCTTCCAAGAAGATGGGAACCCAGAATACCCAAGTCCCCATTCTGACTCAGTTCAGGATGAAACAAGACTCCAGGCCCTTTGTCTGGGCTTTCTTCATCAGCCTCCTGTTTTCGGCAAATAATTTTACTAGAGTTTTGGGTTACTTTAATGCCAGTACAAACATGACATTCATACCCTGCAGTAAATTAATCGTATCTATCTCATACACTGTATTGGGAAAATAAAGGATTTGGACTGTAGATATAAGAAAAAGATACAAATAAATTGTTCCCAATCTGAAACCAAGAATTAACATCTCCAACAAAAGATAAACTGACAATAAAACAAACTTAAGACATGGTAAAAGACACTGGGAGAAAATAAAGCTACACTAGCAAAATGCACAGTATCTCCTTTAGCAAATAAAAAGTTTGGTCCTGAAGTTGGTGATAACTTCAGGAGAGCAGCAGTTCTGGAAAACAAACAAAAAAAGGTCCATATGTTTTGGATGAGGGGCCAGTACATAAAACAGTGGGACGTGAATCTTTCTAGAGCTTAAAGAATGCAGAAAGAGTAGTGCTTACTAATTATCTTTTAAATTGACTAATATGTCAAGTGATGAGTATGTGCCTCTGCTGGGCCATCTGGGAGTTCAGTAGCTGCACGAGACATTAGGTTACATTACAAAACATGTAGGAATTCATTATCTGGGACAATTCTCCATCAGACATCAAGCTTTTTCCCTTACTTGAAGCCAATGAGTTTGCTTTCCCATGAAACTTACTCTGTATTCACTCCCTAAAATAAGTACCAATTAGCTAAAGATAACAGTAAAATAAACCACTTCAGTTAGGAAACAGAAATTGGCTGTTAAACATAAAAGTGTTTATGTAAATATGCTGATTATCCTCAGTGTTTGATAAATCATCTCTTTTGTCTTCAGAATGCAGGTATTTCTTCCTCCCAAACCATGTGAACATTGCTATCATCTGAGTGCCTTAATTAGATAAATTGAAAGGAGTCCTTCTCCCCACTCCTCTCCCCCCAGTAATTAAACTAACATCTTTCTGTCTGTTTGAGAGATTCTGTTTTCTGCCTTGTTTTCCTTGGTGGTATACTTCTCCAAGTATATTTGGTCAAAACCTAGAAAACAAAAAATCCGCCTTTTCATTCTGTCTTCATTATTAGGAATGAAAAGTGAAAAATTCTAACACAGCAAGTTAAAAACTGTAAGAAACATTGACATTACTTTATTGATATTCTCCCTTCTGAGTTTCTCGCTTTGAACCTTCCATTGGACTTCAGGCATTTCATCTGGATGCAAAAAAACAAATCTTTTTAATCACATGAACCTGAGAATTTCAGAACTATTCAAACAAGCCACTGTAATACTTTTGTGTCTAAACCATAAAATCACCATAAAAGCATATGCTCAGGTGAAATGGCTCAATTTCAGGATCATTTTCTAAAGGAAAAACATTATACCAAAACATTTTCAATCACCTTCACTCTCCGATCTTACAAGGTCACTCACTGTGAAGCAGCAAGGTCCTTGAGTAATTATTGTCTCTAGACCCCTTGGTTTTATTAGCACAAGTGTCATTATTGCTGAGACACTCTTCTCCATTTTGTGGCAGAATTAATGTATGTAAATAGGACAATAGGTTACATCTGCTTGGACTAAGCTTATCTGATGGTGGCACTGATCTCTGAGGTACTTGAGCACGTATTAAATTTTAAATAGCACAGAATTCACACAGCTTAGCAGGTACTTTACTGTTGCAGGGCTAATGCCATTCACAATGGCTCTTTTTTTTTGCTGAAATGAAGATGAGATTAGCACTGAAAATGTAAGTGTATTTATTTTGAAAGGGAAAATCCAAAGCAAATATTGAGACAACTCATGTAGATTTATCATAGAGTGGGTGATAGTTGTCTTAAGCCATACCTGTGAACTTAGGGCCAGGCAAATATCAGTTCTACTTTAATTTTGGTTAACAGCTGGTGACCTCCTGTCTGCCTTACAATAACTAGGAAGCCCTTAGTGACCATGGCCCTAAGGCTGTCTATGCCCCTCTCTGGGAGAGCTTTCAGCCTGCTCAGGCAGCTGGTTGGAAGAATCACAGAATCAGAGAATGGTTAAGGTTGGAAGGGATCTCGAGAGATCATCTAGTCTACTCACCCTGCACAAGCAGGGACACCTAGAGCACGTGGCAAAGGTCTGCATCCAGGCGGGTTTGGAAGATCGGCAGAGACAGAGACTCCACAACCTCTCTGGGCAGCCTGTTCCAGGGCTTTGTCACCTTCACAGGCAAGAAGTTCTTCCTCACATGGAGATGGAACTTCCTGTGTTTTAACTTGTACCCATTACCTCTTGATCTGTCACTGGCCACCACCAAGGAGAGTTTGGCCCCATCCTCCCTACATTCACCCCTCGGTACTTATCCATATTGATTAGATCTCCTCTTAGTCTTTTCTTCTCTAGGCTATACAGGCCCAGCTCACTCAGTCTTTCCTCATAAGACAGATACTCCAGTCTCTTAATCATCTTCATGGCTCTACGCTAGACCCTCTTTAGAAGCTCAATGTCCTTCTTGTCCTGGGGAGCCCAGAATTGCACACAGTACTCCAGGTGTGGACTCATCAGAGCTGAGTAGAGGGGCAGGATCACCTCCCTTGACCTGCTGGCAACGCTCCTCCTGATGCAGGCCAGGATCCCATTGGTCTTCTTGGCCATGAGGGCACATTGCCGCCTCATGGTTAGCTTGTTGTCAACCAGGGCTCCCAAATCCCTCTCCGCAGAGCTGATATCTCATGGGATACAGTCCTGATGAGAGGAAGGGCCCATTAGGGGAGCTGATTTTTGAGGATTACCTGCTCCAAGCTCAAGAATGACCCATGTCAATTAGAAGTCAAGTAAAGGTGACAGGAGTTCTGCAAGCATAAATATGGACTTCCTGACTGAACTCAAACATAAAAGGGAAATGCACAAGAGAGGGAAGCAGGGACAGGTGGTCTGGGGGCAATATAGAGCATTTAGGAATGAGATTGCATGTGGATTGCAAGCTCCAGTTGTGGACTCCCCAGTACAAGACGGGTATAGACATACTGGAGTAAGTCCAGAGAAGGGCCGTGAAGATGATTAAGGGATTGTATTATCTAACATACTGAGAGAACCCAAGAGAGATGGATTTGGAGTAGAAAAGGCTAAGGGGGATTTTATCAATGTGTATAAAATGTCTGATGGGAGAATGTAATAAAGACAAAGCCAGAGTCTTCTCCATGGACTCCAGTGACGGGTGAGAGTCAGTGAACACAGAAAGAATCACAGGAAAATTTACTTGAATATAAAAACAGTTTCAATGAGAGTGTGATCCAGCATTGAAACAGGTTGCTCAGAGATATTGTGAAGACTCCATTCTTGGAGTTATCTAAAACCCAACTGGACAAGACCCTGAGCAATCTGCCATGGGTGATTCTGCTTTCGGCATAGGGGTTGGACCGGATGATCTCCAAAGGTGCCTTCTAAACTCAGCAATTTTCTAACTGTGTGCCTAACCCTTTTGCTCCTAAAAGAGACACTGGCATATGAGTGCTACTTTGGGGTCTTGCTGTCTCCTACTATAAACATAAAGAAAACTCTTTAGTGGAATTGATTATGTAGTAGAACTAATAAAAAAAATTTGTATGAATATGACTGAAACCCCATGAAATTATTTTTGACCAATAAAAATGCTTTGAGGTTAAAAGAAGTCTTATTCAACCAGATATCTATTCTTTTTGAGTATACCTAATTACAAGGACATAATTATGATAAAGGAATGGAGAAAGATTTTTTTTTTTGCCATTTCTGTTCTCTACCTTCATTTCTTTTTTCTTACTTCTGTGCCAAGGCACACACTTAATGTAGGAAGTCTGCATCCACATCTTACTTGTCCCATGAAGAGAAGAGGAACCAGTCTGTGTAGAGAAAAGGAATTGGTCTTCCACCTTTTGAAAATTGTCATCTGCCACTACCCAGCAAAGTGTGTGCTGCAACAGAGTCAGAGAAAGAAAAGGCCTCCTCCTCACTTTCATGTGTAAATGTAAACAGATGGCAAGGCCTAATAAACATAAAAAATTGAGCATTACATGGCCATTATAAACCTCTGTAGTCACTGTAGACTTCAAGAATGTTGTCTTCAACTCTTCATGGAAAAATCTGTAAATTAACATGAAATCTCTCTGTTCTCTGTTATATCTTGCTTACTTCAAGCTTGTAGCACCCTTTATGAATTCTTATAGAAGCTTTTACTTTCAAAATCCTTAAACCAATCTTTATTTGCAAAAAAAAAAAAAAAAAAAGGCAAAAACCCTGCTCACAGGGACAGAGGGAAAGTACAGCAACAGGAAAACAGAGTAGAACTCTTGTTCATAATTGCCCCTAGAAAAATATCCATTAGAAACTGTAAAGTATGTAACATAAAATGCTTTCACATGTTTTCTGGAATACAAGTTGTATAAGAGGTTAAAAACCCTTGGAAAGCTACACATGCTGCAGTGTGCATTTAGTGATGAGGAAGTTCCGCTGGAATGAATAGAGCTATATTTTCAGCTGGGTAAACTGTTTTCCATAGATTTGTACCATTTTCTGGGGTCTGTACTCCTGTTTCCAATTATTTTTTTTTTATCCCTCATTCTAGCGAAGGAAGTGTGTTCCCAGCATCAATGTCACAACCAGAGTTGATTGAAAAGTTCAAAAATCCGGGTCAATAAAGAAATTGAAATAGATTTGAAAGAATCCTATTTCCAAACCAACTAGAGAAGTGATTAAAAAACAGACTA
>NW_010586241.1:417722-450222 GCF_000705375.1 Tinamus guttatus | reverse complement strand
ATCACTAAAGGTTTTATGGCTATGCCAAAAATGAAGACTCTGTTTATAAATGTTCCCTTATTGCTTTGTGTAATAAAAGGATTGTGGGAAACAGAGAAACATAAATGTTGAGAAGGGAGATGAATCATATGGCTTAACCTCTGGATCTGATACTGGGATCAGTAGTGAGAAGGGGAGATACATACTCTGCTCTTGGCTGCAGCAAGCCAGTGCCCAGGGAAACTTGCACATGGAATGCTAAGAAGAAAGCATTGCATTCATGCAGAATTTCTTGCATCAGATACACCTCCCTTTGAGAGTTATGACTCCAAAGAGTGGATTCAAACTTTTTGTCTTCCTTCCTCCTCCTAATACATTTTTTTTTCTCACATTGCCGATGGAACATAAGGCTTGGTGGGGCTGTAAGCAAGGATGGCACCTAGGAGCTGAAAGCGTGAGGCTCAGCCAACTGAAGTGAAAGGATAAATTCATTACCTCAAAGGTTGTGACAGATTCAAAGTTTCAGGTGAAGTCTCTCCTGGGAGAAAGACAGAGAGGCTGTGGTAGCATACATTACTCCAGTGTCTCTGAAAAAGAAGAAAAACAACTAGCATCCTTACAAACTGATGATGACTGTGTTGGATATAGCTGAGATGCAGAAAGAAGTCTTTTAAACTTGAGGTCCTCCTGGTGCAGACTCAGCAACTATAAAAACAATCACAGAAGAAGACCTCATTACAAACCAGATGTTAACCTTGAACAAAGCTTGTGCAGGCATCTATTTCTTACCATCTCAGATTTGAACAGTGATGCATCTAGACTGATACTTTTTCTCTAAATACTTCAAATAAAAGGATAAGAAATTCTTGTTGTTATGGTGGAATAACCTATTAATTCCCATGATACATATAAGACTTATGACTCAAAACAGTATAAATTTATAAATGTAAATCCGCAAATGAAATTTCCTACTCTCATAGCAGTGATGGCATTGACATACAGCCTATTACATATTCTTCTCAATATTTTAGCAAGATTTCCATCTTTCAGGAACTGCTGCATGTTACCAGTTTTGCAGTGCAATAAGATACAACAGATCAAGTTTTCTGTCTGTCCTGTTCACTGTATCTGTAGGCAATACTCCAGACAGAACAGCTTCCTGGGGACCAGGAATTGCCTGATAGCTTCAGATTTCTACAAACCACTTCCTGTGTATTTTTTTTTATAGAGTTCATTGATGAATACAAATATTCTGTATATAGTAGGCCATGTCACTGACATATCCTTGATGAAAAAACAAGCTAGTGTCCCCCAAACTCTACTCTTTTGTGAAAAGGTGTTGGCCGTGTCAGAAGTGTTGAAGGTAATGGTGTCTAAAGAGAGCCTGCATGAGCAGGCAGAGCCTGCTTCTTTTATGAGCACTACCTGCATCCACGGCATTATTGCCAAAGTATTTCTGATGAAACCTAAACGGCTAAATGCCTAAATCAGCTGTCTTTGCTAGGCAAAATCCTTGTGGGCTATTTTCCCCTGTTGACTGCAGGAGTGCGTATCCTCCCCCACAGGGCACCCCATTCCGGAGCAGTGTCTTTGTCTCCCTGGTTCTCCTGGCCGTGGCCAGATGCTGTCCATCACCACTGTGGTAAACTGTGAAGCATCATGTGGTGGGCTGCTGACGAACAGGCTCTCGCTGTTGCAGCCGGCTCACCTACAGCCGGCCAGAGCCGCACTAACCCCGGCAAAACGTGTTTTGGCAGAACAATGTCGCCTTTGTTGGGTGCTGGGAGCATTTTAACAGCTGCAGCTCCATTGCAGTATAGCCCCCAGATAGAGTGCGGCTGTGTTTAGGCCCAAACAGAATCCCTCCTTCACACCCAATTTCAAGGGCTAAAGATTGAACCCGGTATTTACATTTCATCTACAGGCAAGACGTCTGGAACCCTTATGAAAACATCATTATATTTATAGTCTGCATGTGCAGAACCATAGGTTCATTATGTCAAAGTGATGCCAAATCAGAGACTAACACCTATGCCTGATTATGAAGCAATAATATTTTTTGCTAAAAAGTATTTATATTATATATGGTATTTCCATCATGTGTACAACAGCACCAGTGATCAATTATAAATCTTGCAAAGCTTACCTATTCCTCTCGTCAAGAGGATTATTGTGAAAAAGTCCCTAAAGACCAGCAAGTGACATAACTTATTTCACATTAAATGGAAAATTGATCTAGTGGCTAAAGAAACTAACTTTGAGATGTTTTCTGTATTAGAAATCTTGATTTTTCAGCTTGCTACAGCTTAAAAAGGAATCTAGTGTACTCCATAATGATATTATAATATTTTCTAATGATTATTGCTATGAGAAGAGAATTATTAGCATTCTTTTTAGCATTTGTAATGCACTTACACTGAGTTTACTAATAAGCTGTAGATACAGATATATAGATAACAATAATTCCTAAGTATTGAACCATCTGTCTTCGATTTGCTTGAAGCATTTGAAAACTCCCCGAGAGGTTTTCTTGTTTCTGTGATCTGCTGCCATACTTAACATCTAGTTTCAGTACACTGCTGCTTTCTTTCTGACACAAAAGCACAGCTCTGCACTAACTCGGTGACCTTGGGAAGCTCTATTAACAGTGACACTCCTTTGCCTACCAGTGTGTCTCAGGCTGATTCTCTCACTAACTCCCTTTGACATATGGACTGTATTCAAAGCTTCAGAGCCGGATATATATTTTTTCAAATGTTTTTGCTTTCACTGTCAAAAATACATGGGATACACAGTTTAGGAAAGGTGCGGAATAAAACAAAATACTGTTTCATAAGTTAAGGATGAGGGCATAATGCTGGGTAGTTTAGTGATCATCCAGTGACCATCAGGGGGCAAAGAGGATATTTGAGCATCTGGCTTTCTGGCAGTGACAAAGACTGCAGATTTCTGTTGAGGCAGTCTGTCAGTGCAGCTGGTAGGAATGAAGAGTTTGTAAATATGTTCATAACTTTCCTGTGTCCTGACTGCTATATCCTTGAGGTCTCATAATAAACATTTAATCTATAAAACAAGTGTTACCAGAAAAAACAGTGCAGCATACAAGAGCTCTCTCTAGAAAGATACGTTGTAATGTATCTTAGCAAAAGAACAGTCATGACTTTTAAATCTGTATATGATTTAATATTTACAGCACTATTATACACATACCCAGTGTAAAAGAATACCCCTTGGTGAAACATGAAACAATAATGACTCTTAACAAGTTAGAGAGAATCACATATTTCTCAAGAAAAGCCCTCTTAGGATCCAATTAGATGTTTGAAACTTTACCTGCTTAAAAATGTGCGTACTTAAATCAATGGCGTGGCTTCCCCTACCTGCTCCCAAGCTGCAGCTCAAACAGCTCAGGCGCAGCCTGAAGAGCTCCTTATTGATGGGGTCAGGCTAAGTTCTAAGCAGTTTTAAAAGCATTTCAATCTCCCTCTGTATTCTGGTTAAAGAATGTTATTAAAATTTGATCGTGCCATGGTTAGATCTGAAACGTAACAGCCACTGTTTTCCTTAGAAGTATTTCTGCCGTTTAGGTAGGACCTAATGAAATACAGCTTGTCTATATGATCTACGTTTTTGCCCACCACCACAATATCTCAGGTTCTGAAAAGAAGGATAACTTGCCAGATCACATTTCATTAAGAGGTATACTTCATGCCTAGCAGAACTGCAACTCTGTATTTCACTTTCCACAGTTACTTTCTAGTTCTCATTTTTTTTGGTGTATTTGAAAAACACTTCAATGAAAAGAGTATCATATGTCAAAGAAAAAACAAACAAAAAACACAAAATATTACAACAGCCTTTTTTTTTGTCTACTGCACCAGAGTCACAGTCTAAGATGTGCTCAGTGCTGAGTCTGATGTTTAGATGATGTGTTTTTCTGGATGCAGATGTCTTTCTCTTATAGAATTCAGACTCTACTGTCTTTCTGCAGTGCAGTTATTGTTATTTACTATTATGCATGTGTAAGTGGTTCACCTAAAACTGGAGAAAAGTAGCTGAACAAGTACAAATATAGGAAGATTAGGATGAGGCATGTAAGTGAAAAGATGCTGGAAGTTGCTTAAATAAACATTATACACATTTTAGCTGCCCAAAGCCAGTGTCAGCCATGAAATATGTCTTCTTTATTATCCATAGCAGGATAAACAGCTGTTTTGGTTGATATGTGGCACTCTCGATGACTGCAGTTACCGAGACAGCTACTTTTCATGAAGAGTCATGACTTTTTTGCTGCACATTTTTCTGCTGTAATGGTGTGGCAGCAGGGAGAGCCTCCCAGGAGGATGCAGCCCTGTGATTCCCACAAGGATCAGGTCTGCTAAGCACAGTGCAGTCAGTTCATCAGTGTAGGTGGCTGGTCCAGCAGGTTTATCATCTGCTGATAAACCAGTGACATGTTGCCTCTCCTGTGCTTGTATAGCAGAGGGCTATTGCTGACTAGGTCAGTGTTTGCACAGTACCTAAACTTGCATGTCTGTTTTGGGAGCCCTTTTTGGTTTTAATATTCTGAGCTGGCTCAAGATGAAAACGTTTTGGGAAGCTACACAATCTAGAATTGCACCTTGATGTCCTGATTTGGAGCTTGTGCCTGTTGTAACCCATTCAAGAAGAGTGTCTAATAGCACAAAGATAGAAACATGGTGACATTGTCCTTTCAAGGCCACCGTGGGGTTTTTAGTTTCCTGGTGGCTGTGTGTCCTAGTGCAAGTTGGCTTCATTTTTTTCCAAATCTCTCTAGATGCCATGTCTTTACTTCAAAGGCTTAAAGATTACTGGGGCGGCATCTTGATAACAATTTATAAAAGCTGCAACAGGAACAGATTTGTGCAGGAATCCATTCATCCATAATTTGCATTTGTTCAGTTATTGAATATCCTTGCTATGGAAATGTCTGTCTGACTGCATCATTTCTATAATAACCTATCCAAGTAGCACTCTTACAATTTTGGCCAATAGGGCAATATGCCAGTTGACAACAGATGCTTCTGACAAGTAAAGAAAAATGGGCATTATCACGGTTGGCTACGAAAGTGGAAGAGAATGGAATCTCCTTTCTACAAAGACAATAAGGGCAAGACAGTAACAACAGGACTGGATGCTTGACTTTGAAGATTTTGTTCCTCTAGGAACTGACAAACCAGTTCAGCGTTACCCAGCAGCTAAGTAGACAGAAACTTTTCTAGTGTAACAACTACCTCAGTCTTATGTAATAACTCAGATAAACTTCTTCTCCTGGATGTGATGGGATATTAAAACAGACAAACATGCTGTGTCATTAAGTGGTATTTTTGATGGTCTCTTGTGAAGTCTTCCCTCCTTTAGATGGCTTAGCATTAATCAGGTGGAACCAAAGTAGCAAATGACAGACTGACTCCAGACTAACTCAATCCTGATCACAGCAGTTGGTTTGGTATTTGCTGATATTCACTTTCAGTCTTTCAACTAATAATGAAAATAAGCTTCTTTCTTGCCAGTAAATTCACACTAAAATGCTACAGCTTTGATATTATAATTGTAGCGAGCAAAATCTGTCACTGGTCATAGGGAAGATTAACACCGTCTTTGCCACAGTGTAGTAAATTAATCTCAGCTAATTTAAATTTATGAAGGTTTACTAGGCCCAATAGACACCCAGAAAAGCCCTTCCATTAAAAAACAAACAAACAAACAAACAAAAAAAACAGAAGTATATGTATATCTGATAGGCAGGGATCCTCTTGCTCTTGTAATATTTATGGTTATATGCATAACCAGAAATAACAAAGCAAAAATGCTGTTCTGTCATTCTCCCTGCTCTTCCTTGCTTTCCTTTAGCAGAAGTGCTTATATTTACGCATCTAATTTGGCAGTACAGCATATCAGTGCTGTCTGCCCAAGCACTGCAGGACTGTCCTAAGTGACTGGGAGGTCCATAGCACTGCACACAAACATGGGCTCACGCAAATGAATCTGGTCTCAGACTCAAAACCAGACACAAGTCTGGACTCACCACACACATGCTGTTGAGTCCTCCATGTGCACACACTCCAGCCATGACCATGCACAGCAGTCTTAATGTACTTGGGATAGAATCTTCTGCACATTGCTTGGGAGCTGGTGCTGATCGAAGGGTTAAGTCCTGCAGATGGATGACATAAGATGCTCTGTAGCATCCTATATACGCTGTTGCAGACCCTGTTTTGCAATGACCATGGAAGCAGGTCTACTTGCTTGGTGAATCATCAGCAAGAAGGGTCAGGCATCACCAGCTTCCACTGCACTTGGAGAAACTTTCTGACTAGTCAGCATTGCTCTCAGTGAGAGAGGAGCAATGATCCATCTGGACCTCAACCATCTTCAGAGTACAGCAGAATGTCAGAAAATTAGTAGAAAATTTACTTTAGAACTAATCAAGAAATACATAGTGTACCTATGGTGTAATGCTCTCATAGCTTATGCTCAGTTCTCCAAAGCAGTCTTCAAAGCAGGAACCAAATCCATTTCGAACAGATGTCAAAAGAGTTACGTCTCTTTCTTAGGTGAGGAAATTGCAAAACCTCTGAAGCAATGTGAACTGACCAGGAATGGCAAACCACCTCTAATGACGGTTTTATTTTCTGGAAGAGGGGACATGACAAGGTCCAGCAGGCAGATGTAGAAACTCATAGAGAAGCTATAGACAGCCTAAAAATCACCATCCACTTGCCAGTATAAAAGGTCTCTCATGCAGTCAATTCTGCTTCTATGAAGTTGATGAAAGAAAGTGCAAGTAGTGAAAGTGAATGGAGAACTTTATTTATTTCAGTAATATTTCACTCCCACTTCAGAGGCATGCAAATGACTGCATAGAGCTCAGTGAAAAACAGAATGAAAAATCAGGGGCGTGAGATTTAGACTTCAATGTCAAGTGAAACTGCTCATTCGTTTCTCTCAAGGTCAATGTACCTCCTGGGATATCATATGAACACGTTAAAGGTTTTGATTTCCAAAGAAGGGAATCATCACTGCTCAGATTAACACTGTTTTTCCTACTGCCGTTTTTGTTGGCAAGATTACTAAGTGCTGTGGCTGGCCTAGACTTACTTTTGCAAAAGGAAAGATGAATATTCATACCAATGTCTGGGAAGCCACACTTATGCCTTCTACTCTAAACCCAGCTGTTACCAAAAAGCAAGAGAAATTATTCCTAGCACTTGTTCTTTATTAAGAAGTCCATGATAGGTTACCTGATAATAACTACTTTAATATGATAAATGTTTTTTTTGTTTGAAAAAGTGACACTTTTCTGAAGTGTGTACAACTATGCATTGCCATAGTAAGTTACTTTTTCAAATAATTGCTCTCTTTCTAAGAGGTCATTCTCTGCAATTTTAATATATTTTGTTGAAATTAAAAAGGCAGCAGAACTGTTTTAAATAAGGCAAATGCTGTGTTTTATGAAGTTTTACTAGTTTCTTTGATATGCAGATTTATATTAGCTGAGCATGAAATAAAAGGCCATGGTGCCTGTACATGAGAGATAAGTAGCATTTGCATATTAATGCTTCACCTCTCTTTTTGGGGGTGTCTTTTGTATTCACATGACTATGGATGCTGTCTGAGGGGCAAGACTGTCACCTGCATTTTTTGGCACAGTGGGTGAAGCATATTAAAGAATTACATATTGCTGCTAATTTCTTTGTAGATTCGCTTTTCAGGCAAATAGACTGAAAAGTATGTCTTTTCAAAGTAGCTATTTTCTAATAGACAGAAACTGTGAGGTTTTACAGGACACTATATTCTTTAAAACACTTTTGGCTTCCAATTTTGGAAATACCTGTGCCTGCCTTCTTGTTGCCTATTCAACTTAGCCCACTCCTTGCATGAAGGCATGGTAATTTTCTATATGGTATATGTCAAACAAATAAATGTGTAAGTATTGATAGGATCAAGGGACAAGTACCTTGAATTAATTAATCATTTGTGTACCCAATCAGAATACACACTCACAGCAGCGCCATTTTACATCCGCTTGGTTTTAATAGTAACTGAACACATAATATTAGTGCATTGAAGAGTGAAGGCCCTAATTTTAACTTTATTCAGCTAAACCGTTATATACAACAAATCCATTCCCTGGCCCATGAAATTACTTTTGTTCTCCTGCCCAACAAATGCATGGGAATGCATAATTTCAAAGGTCTGTTTTCACTTGAATTGTAAACAAATATCCCTCAAATGTTAACTTTCAAATAGTACTGATTATAATTACTGAGAAGATCTTTGAAGTGAAGATGCTAGTTCTTTAATTTTCTGACATCCAGAACTCACACTCGGTAAGTAACTACTTTCCCTTGCCTATTTTCCTGGAGGAAAAATCTTAGAAAAAGTTTTATCTTAAACAAAGCATTATAAAATTTTATCTTAAATAAAGCATTATAAAATTTTACTGAACATTTAGGAGCTTGTTTTAATAGCTGTATTAACATGCTCCTAAATGAAAATTCATGAACAGCTGAAAGCAGGTGCTGTAAACTTTTTGCCTTCCATTCAGCTGCTCTCCCATCTTCTTCCATTAAAAGTCCATTTACAGAAGGGATCAAGTAACACCGCACAAAGCGTTTTAACTGTTCCAACCGAAAATTCTCCTGAGAACAGATCTGGTTCTAGTTTTCAAAATCCCCCAGAAAGATGCATGCGATACCCTACATCCATGATAGAGCTTTGTAATATATGTATCTAAAGGATCCAAATTAGATTCATTTAGTGCTCCAAACATGCAAAATAAATTAACAATTTCTTGCAGAGGAGGAACAGTCAATAAACCAGGGAATATATCTAAGTGGTAACTGAAGCAACATGAAAGACTTGTGCTTTTGCGCTTATACAGGGGATGGCTTTAATGGAAACAGAAGCAGGTAAGGGTGGAGGTTTAATTTTTCCACCCTGGCTTTCCACATCTAACTAATGTCCTGCCACTACAAAACACAGGTTGGATCATGAGATGCTGTTGTGGTCATGTAACCACATGTGGCAACTCCACTCACACCATATGAAAGTATTACTTCCCATTTGTTTAAGGGATTTCAGAGACCCAGCAGCAACACTTAGAGCAATTTTTTTTTTTCCCAGTGAAACCTTTCTTATAAGATTTGTTGTCATCTTCTGGACACAACTGAACATTGAAATGTAATTTGGGTTAATTACATTGAAATGTAATTTGGGTTAATACTGACGTGGACATAGCCAGTAAGCCAGTGCACGTTTTTGTCCACAAGATCGTTGACTGTGCATCTATAAGAGAATTCAGATTGGAATTAGATATATGAAATAGTTTTCTAAGGATAGAGTCAGGTGTCTAATGAACTGACTGAATCCATGTGAGTCCAAAGGCACTTTTCAAAATTCCTGGGAGCTGGAACAAGTTTGGCTACTCACAAAATGGCCTTTCTTGTCTGAGAATGGACAAAGGCAGGAAATCCCTGTGAAGGACCATACTGAGGCAGGGAAGAGCACAGCAATGTGGGGAACACCGATTACAAGGCCATCTTGGGGAGGAGAGAATTGCTGAGGGTGGATAAGGCAGATGGGGGCAAGAGGATGTGTAGACATGTGAGAGATGTGAATGTTTCTCTAAAAGATGAGAATTTGGGCTGTAGGGGCAAGACAAGCTGGAGTGGCACTTGCTTTCAAAATCTCATTTCAAGGCCTATAAACAAAATAAGCTGTTTAAACTTTTTTTTTTTTTTTTGTAATTCAGTTCTGAAGAGATCAGTCATCTCATATCTGCAAACATTTCAAATAGCTGAAAGAGTATAATTTAATTAAAAATGTTATTAAAAATGCATTATATCACATGACAAACTATCAAATTAAGAAAGTATTGTATTTATTTCACTTGTAGCATATTTAGAGTAAACTATACAGTAGTAACTTTCAGTGAGATAAGCATATTTTAGGAGCCTGAAGTTTTATTTGTAAGGAATTGCATGCAGAATGGTTCTTTTCTAATGAAAATAGAAAATATGATGAGCGTGAATGAAGACACTGCTACTAGTCTGGGAATAAAATGCCATCTTACTTTTGTTGGAATGTATGTCTAATAGGTTCAAATAATGACTGTGTTATCTTTTCAGTATCTCATGTGCTTCTTTAAGTACTCCCCATTCTCGTTTCAACAGTTATGCTCAGATTGCTGCCAGCATCTATTCTTGTACCTCACTTTTGTGAAACCTCTCTCCTCCCTCTTGCAGATTCCCGCTTACTATTATCCTGAAATTTTAAATAGCAACGCAGGGTTGTTCAAGATCTGAATACTCTGTAAGACCAATATTCTGGCATTTTCAGAAACAATTGACTCTAATTGACTCAATTCATGTGTTGCTTAGGCAAAGACAGGTTAGTGGAAATTTCTGTCTGTGTGTGCCGTGAACAGCATGCAGTTCATTAAGCTAACTGATAAAGCTATCGTCTCATTTCACCATGGGGAAAATGCATATGGCTGTATCCTCCTTTCGGACCAAGGTTGTCCCTGAATGAAAATGTTTATGCAAGTCTTGGAAATGTGCAAATCTCTTAGTGAATCTGAAGTGATTCAATAAGTACCTATAGCAGATTTGGTACATGTCCTTCTGAAAGCAACAAAAAATAGAATGGTATCAAACCATTCAACAAAACATGTGCAAGAAGTACTCAGGATTAGGCATGCAGGGAGGCATGTAACAGAAGTTCAGCACCAAAAATGTAAAGGAATGCAGCATTACGGAATCCATCCTGAATTTTTAATGCATGGGAGAAGATAATGGCTAAGACAATCTTAGTACCATGAAACAGTATGATCCTTAATAGCATGATAGCATGATAGTGTGGTAGTATTTGAAACTAATACATGAGGTTCCAGTGAAAATGTCATGTAACTGTAGGCTGGAGCAAGGGAAGAAAAAAAAATCACTTCTAGGATCCAAAAGATTTTTCTCCTGAAGGGTCAAATTCAGAGCCCAGCACTGAAGTTTGCTCTAGTGTCAGATAGGGCAACTCCCCTCACTGGAGGCAGTAGAGGAGCTTTGCTTGTTTTCAAATATAAATACATTGCATGTGTCGTTTCAGCTGAAAGGAAGAGTAATACATGATAAAAAAGCCATTCCAATCCTTTGCAAGATGTGACTGTGCACAGCCCACTTCACCCTGCAATGTCTTTAGACAGCTGTTGGGAAGCACAGCAAAGTTTGGACCTTACCAAGATTAGTCAGTTGTTGTTTCTTGCTAAACTTTGACATGATCTGAGCCTATAGAGCTGCTGTTCGGTGAATTACTGCTAATGTCATTTATTACCAGCATTAACAGTAATTTACCCACTGTTAATCAGAGCAACCGTTTTTCAGTACTTCTCAATCATTCTGAGTCCTCACTTTGCTGGTTGACTAAAATATTTTATGCTACCATTAGTCACAAAGCCTCAACAAACAGCCAGTAAATTTAGACAGAGCCTGGGATCCTGAAAAGTTACACTCTGTTTGTGTCTAATTTATTGTCACTGTTTATGTTTGTGCCAAGACTTGGGCTTTCCCACCAATCAAGGTTTGAAATACGTAGTCGTAAAGTGTCCACCAGGAGTGAGCCATCAGGTTAGTAGGAGAAAATCATATTCTACTTGGTGAACACATTAGCTGCACATTCATTAAAGTATAAAGTATGTCTTCCTAGGCTGATAGGTATTGCTTGGGTCATATAACTCATTCCCTGTGGGTCTTACTGAGGTTTTCATTTGTTTCTGTATTCACCCAACTTCAAGACATGTTGCATGTGCAGTAGTGGCAGAGGCATCGCCAAGATGTAAGGAAAAGCTGCTCATTAGAAAGGTCTCTGCTCCCCAGAAAAACATCACTCTTTGCCTTGAAAAGAAATTGCATTGCAAAACATTTTTTCTGTGTGTCAAGTCATAACATCAGCAATAATCAGTCTCCCCTAAAAAAGGAGAAAGCAAGCAGAGTAACAATGAAAGGTAAAGTAATTTGAAGTTAGTTCCTCTTTATGTTGTCAGAAAAAAAGCAGCCTAACAGTGATGCATTTGTATTAGAGATGTCCAGCAAGAGGGAAAAAAGGACTAGGTACTTTTGTAGCTACTAATTCACTATTAATTCTTACCAGAATCAGAATCTGTGCTCCCTTCACAAAGGTTTTGTATCAAAAAGCATTTTAGAAGTTGTATGTTTTCTGGAAATCATTTTAAAATGGCCACTGTGCTTAATCAGCATGAAGTTCGGCCCTGCATCAGATTACTAAAGCATACCATTAACCCTCAAGGGCTTAAAATTCCTGCAGTTTCATATCAGTCATTTTGCCATGAGCAATGCAATTCCCATAACATGATCCAGGTCTTGGAAATAAGGGTAGGAACACTTAAAATTATCAACATTAGCTTGTCTGACATAGGCTGCACTGATAAAATATGTATTTCCAGATGTTACACTTCAGAGCATTATTCTAACTGATGTATTGTACAGATTTATTTTTATCCGGTGTTTATAACACAACCTTGTCAGGCAAAATGAAAAACAAAAGATTTATTTTAGAATAAAATGGGAATTTGCTGAAACCTAAGACTGGCATTCTGTCCAGTTTTGATAGTGATTCCCCAAACTCCACGTTGGACTCTACCAGAAATCTTCCAGCTTCTCTGCCAGCTTGCCTGCCTGGATTCTTGGCACCTCAGAGGACAAACGGGTGCTTGGGCACCTGGATGCTTTGAACCCATGGCCTGGGGAGGCTATGGTTCAGAGCAGGATGGCCATGCGAGGCACGGTTCCCAGAGCTGCATGGAGAACAGTAATTTCTTCTCCTAGACAATTCTTTAAAACAAACAAGTTTCATGTTCAAATTGGAATCAAAGCAAAACACGTATGTCCTCCTAAAAATTGAGTTATTCTCTGTCTGAATCTCAAGGACTATCAATTCCTTGTCTATCAGGTAAAAAGTACATTATATCAGGTAAAAAGTATAGCATGTCAGGAGCTACAATGGTTTCAGGATGTATGTACTCACAGGTTTGAAGGGAGAGGTGATAGCTTTAATTATATCTGTGAACCAAGCTGGCAAAAAGAGATATATTTGGGGTGCTCGATCCGTTCCATATATTTGAAACACTAGTCTGTGGAGGACACTGCCTTATAAACTACTTACAGTTACTTCTCTAAAAAGTCAGATCCTTTATAGCTATTCCTTACAGCCCCCTGTGCTTCCATTAAATATATATGATTGTTTTTGGTAACACAAAAGGCTATAATCACTCTGGCACATGTCTGGGATCCTGGGTAGTTTCCCAATGTGATACAGATAGGGAGGACTCTATTCTGAATCTGGATGCTCATACTAACATTGGAGCCTGTCTTCTTAAGTGCTTAAATACCAATTTAGGGGACTAATAGTGCTGGATGCCCCATTTTAGATTGCAGAGGTGTAACATAGAGCTATCTTCATTCGGCATATTCTTTCATGCCTCGATGCATGCAGACACATCTCTTGGTTGTTCCCTCTCCCCATCCAAGACCAGATCTTACTTGGTCTGTGGTTCTGAAGGTTCCTACTTCACTTACTGAGCAGGATGGGAAATGTGCTGGGAGAGCAAGATGTTAAGTGCTCCCATCACTTGTAGAGTTGTGCACCCCTCTTCTTCTCGTTCTCCCCTCACCCCTCCCCCAGGTGAGGAATGTTTTACCATTAGCCAAAAGGACTCTTAATTCAAGCCATATTCAGGTAAAATGGTGGGGGAGTGAGTGGAAAGAATGGATTTTCTTACACAGAATTGACAACACAGCTGCCAGTGTATATAAAAGGCATGGGTCAAGAAGTGAAAGAAAAGAACATGTTTACTCAATTTAATCAAAGAGGTTTCTCTCACCCTTCTGCTGGATGATTTGCTGTAGACATTCCTAAGGCTACCTGGACAGAGATTTTGTCTTTCTGCATATTTTCTGTCTCAGGTTGTACCCACTACAGAGAAAAGTACTTCCTGATGAAGCATATTTGTTTTCACAGCTAATCTTCCTTTTAGATTCCACTGATTTAATCTTTCTCTCCAAAATGCATTTCCTATTTTTTCTCTCTCTCTTTTTCAAGAGATATAGTCTTCCTGCTCCCTCCTTAATTAAAATAAACAATGTTAGAGGCACTCTTCTAAACCAGCTGTCATCTTCTTTGCTTGATTGTAATTAACTGTTGGATGACAGCGGTGTCAGTGTTACTAATGTCTAAACTAGAATTTCAGAGGAAATTGGGAAGGGTCTACCAAAAAGAGAAAAGAAGACAGAAGGTGACAAATATAGGCCAAAGCAGCAGGTAACTCATGTTGGAAGGAAACTTTAAAAAATTTCATCAAGTGTTTTAAATTTGCTGTTTAAATGGGGATGAAAAAATATAGCCTTAAATATCCGAGAAACATCTGCCCTGTGCAGAAAAGTAGTACAACACCAGATAATTAAAAGAGATTGTATTTATCAGGGCTTGAAAACAGTTTGTTAGTCAGTGCTATTTCCTCATGTAACAGCCTATATTCAGCTCTGGTCATTCCTGTCACTAAAAGATAAAATCACGTCCTGAATGCATTAATGAAATGATTGCTGAACTGAAAGCTTTTTATCTGATGTTGGGATGAGAGTTTATATATATATATATATTTTTTTTTTCTTGAAAAGTGAAATATTTTAACAGATGCTTTTTATATAAGCCCTTTTCTTGACTCGCTACTGTTATGACTAGTCTAGAGAAAAGATGTATAAGGTGATATTAAACTGTCATCTAAAATAAATGGGAAGATATGGGTTAGATAGAGGAGACAAAAAGAAAAAAAAAATCGATTGAAAAAGGAGACATTTAAAAACTAATACTTAAAACTAGAGTACTTAATTTCCTTGTGTAACCCCATGACACATACCAGTCAAGAAAAGCAGTTTATAAAAGGCTAAAAAGGATTAGACATGGATAGGTGAACAAGATGAATATCATTCCCTTACACTTGCTAAGATCAAATTTATAAGGAAGCCAAGCTATGTGCAGGCAAATAGCTCCCTGAAGTGCAGAAGAAACTTCCCTGTAGTCATATCATAGTGTTATTTAGCTCGTTATAAGTAGTGTAAGTAGTTTTCACCTTGACTTGAAGCATTCACCATCATTTGCTCTTGGGCATGAAATACTTGATTGAGAATATTTGCTTCCTGAGAGCAAAATGGGATCGAACTCTTCAGATAACTTTCTTGACCTTTTCCTGATGTTTTGCATTTTTTTCTCCTCCCACTGCTTCCATTTTACCTACCACTTTTTGCTATTTCTCTTTTCTATTTTTCCTCCAACAGTACTTCCCATTAGATCTTAGAATCACAGAATCATTAAGGTTGGAAGGGACCTTTAGAGATCATCTAGTCCAACCCCCCTGCACACGCAGAGTCACCTAGAGCATGCGGCACTGGATTACATCCAAGCAGATTTTGAATATCTCCAGAGAAAGAGATTGCACGACTTCTCTTGGTACCTTGTTCCAGTGCTCTGTCACCCTCACTGTGAAGATATTTTTCATTAAGTTCCTGTGGAAATTTTGGTGCTCCGGTTTGTGGCCACTTCCTCTTGTCCTATTGCTGGCCACCACTGAAAAGAGGCTGGCCCTATCCTCCTCACTCCTTCCCCTAAGGTATTTGTATACAGCGATCAGATCCCCTCTCCACCTTCTCTTCTTCCGGCTAAACAGGTCCAGCTGTCTCAGCCTTAATTTGTTTCTCTCGGTCCCACTCCAGACTGTGTGGCCCTTTCAGCAATCCGTGTCAGTATATCTTGCTGATCATGTATATTTATCCTACTCTTAATGCAAAGCAGTTTTCCCTTTTTTGTTGCTGTGTTTCACATACACACAGAGACAATCTAGTAACATGTTCAAGCAAGCACTTTGTGGACAGAGATCAGCAATACCTCAAAGCAGTGAACCACTACATGTCCTCTGTTTGACCTCCACTCTTAGAGGAACTTAGCACATGAGGACTGTCCTGTTTTTGTTTCATACGGATCAAATGGATCATCACATGTCAGCAAGCCCAAAGAAAAACAGCTAAAATGTCTCAAATTTTGGAATGTAATGAGTGTCAGCCAAGGGCAATCAAGTCTTTTGTCCTTTTGTGAGCTTCCACCTATTGGCTCAATAGCGTTTAACAGGTACCTAGTCTTTTTTTAAACAGTGGTTCCCCTAATATTCATACAGTGCAGATAATCTTCATGTCTATAGATGCCTGAATTCCTATCTTGATAGTAACATCTGGAAGTGCATTGGAGACATAAGTATGAGATGAGAAATCTCTTGCTGATGCATTACCAAGTCCATCCCTCTTTCAAACAGTATATGTGGAAGCAGCAGCTCTGTAAGAGGAACAGCAACTCCAGCTGCTAGCCTAATGGAGCTCTATGGCTCTGTCTGTGAAGGTTTACCTTTATCTCTAGTATCAAAGAGAGATTGGTCCTGATTTTTGGCCACAGATGAATTGTGCTTGGAGTAGTGCATGTGCAAGTAGGGTGGGCACTGTTGGCCAGCTCCACTGGTGTCCTGCTGCACAGGAGGGTATAGTGGCTCACAGTGTATCACCATGTGAATGCTGTTCCCCCCAAAATCCTTGCACCTGCTGGGTCTTGGACAGCTGAAAGGTATGAGCGTGGCTAGCATAATGAGAGAGTTTTAAAAGACCACCATAAAGACAGAATGAACTGCTCAAAAAAGTAAAGAAACCTTATTACATACATTACAATATAGATATTAACTGGTAATCATTCTTTTGATGCAATTGGGTAGGTTGACCCATGGAGTATTTATTTATTTATTTATAAATTTCCATTGAAAATGAAAGGAAATGAAAGCTATAGAAAGAATAAAATCATTCTGACTTTGAAACTGAAATACTTCCGCTTTGGAAATTCATGTAGTTATTGCAGTAATGATAAAGTATAGTAATACACAGATGCATAGTTAGTATTGTATACAGCACATTCTACGCCAAGTATGGGACAACAAATACTCTTTAAACTACAGAGGGAGACATTCTGTCACTTCACTGTTTTGTTTCAAAGAGCCAATTTGCAAGTTCCTACTTCCTTCATCTAAAAGTTCTGAGACTCAAGTTATCTGTAAAGATTCACTTTGTCCAAATTCGACAGATTTAGAGATTAAATTAAATCCTGTCAGTTTCCAGGTAGATAAGAAGGGAGCTCCTCACCCATGGAGGTTACAATCAAAGGGTGGACAGATGGACAAATGTAGGGAGGGGAAACTGGAAACAGGATTTCTGACTGCCCCTTCTCTTCTCCTTTCGTACATCTTTTTCAGTATCTGTTTCCTTTTCTTTAGCTATTGCATGGCTAACCAAGTTAGTGTACAAGTGTAGGTGCTTAAGGCAATTGCTAACCTTAAAAGGAATTCCTACCTGCAATCAGTGACTGCCTTAGAGGGATATTTTCCCTACCCAATAATTGGCTTTCACCTATGACCCCTTTTTGGTAAACTCGTAACTGGCTCATTATTATTTTAAAAAAGACAAAAAAAAAGTGCTTGGAGTAAGAATGTGTTCCATTAAGTGGGCAAGTCTAAGCAAGTGTCTAATACTAGTACTCATGAAGTTGATCAGAGGAATGCTGATTGATTTTCTTTAAATAGACCAGATGAGAGGTAAAGCATTATCCTTGTCTAAACAATATGCAAGTCAGCATGGAGCTATCCATTTTCAAGGAGAGCAAAAATGGATTTGTGCCAACTGCACAGCGCACTGCTTAGAATAACCTAGGTGTAGGAATTCATGTTCAGTGATGAGAAGAACCGAGGTATAGGAATTTAGGCTCAGACTTTTAAAGGCATAATTTCTCATTTTTCATAAGGAAATCATAATATTTTTAAAATCATGTCATTAGCTCCTGCATAAAACTTATATTACAAAGCTTCTTCTTTTTCAGTGTCCAAAAGAATCTTAAAATGATTGTTAAATGTTTATGATTAAAGAATCCTAACAGAAAGCTGAATTGAATGAAAGTCAGTTTGGTCCCCTAAAACTATGCTTTTAGTGATTTTAGTGTTGGAAGATACATTAAACAGGTTGAAAATTTTCAAGAAGTTGGAAGGTGTCTTAGGCAGCAGTCTACATCTTTATGTGTTTATGTCCTAAAGAGAGTCAGAGTCCAGGATGCTAAAGTCCCATAAATTCATGACTCCTTCACCTCCCAGTAATCGTAGATTAGAAGAGCACCTAGCAAAATGGAGTTTCCCATGGAATGGGAAGACTTCCATAATTTGCTTCAGTACCTCAAAACATTTGACCCTGTCACAATTCTAAACATAATTGACACATGTCCATGGTCTACTCCAGCTCTCTGGTGGTAGTGCTACTCTGAAGCTCAGCATCTGGAAACCTTTACCTCCCTTAATTCTCTTCCCATGTTGTTGGGGGCTCTGAAGTTTACAAGCTTCCTGTTTCAGGGTATGGCTCCACCTCTCAGGATGAACTGGCAGAGAACCTGGCAGGAAACACTTGGTAAAAGTCTCCATCCATTGACATGCATATTTAGACTTTTTTTTTTTTTTTTCCTAATTTGCCCTCAACTGATAGGGCAGGAAAGCCTGACCTAGTTAACTTTGGGGATAGAGTAGCAACTGCTCTGTCCAGAACACAGTTGTTTGCTTAAACTTTTGGTCAAGGATATTTGGTGAAAACAGGAGTTGTGTTTTTAAGAATAACACATTTGGGTTGTAGTTCAGGATGTAGGTGACATTAGAAAATCTTTAAAATATATTTTCATTGGCACGTTTCCCTGGCACAGAGAAAGGTAAGAGCCTAAAGCTCCATTCTTCTCTCCTGGACCAGCACCCACATACTGCATTTAGCTGCACCTCCTGTCAATAGCAAAAACCCAATTCAAGGCTGCACAGATAAATCACCTTCTTTGCCTTAAAATATAGTAAGACCAGTTCTCATTGTGTTGCAATGGAGAAGCACACTCAGTTTATTCTGGGGCATTTGGGAATGGACTGGCTTACGTATATTGTCAGTCAGTTATTCAACTTCTGTTCTGCCCTTGGCATAACTCATAGAACTAATATTTTATAAGTACAGTAAGAACTGTACTTACAGTAAGAGCTGTATATCAGCTTTTTGCCTCCCCCGTTAACATGGACTGTGCTTAGAATTGCATCAATAGTAAATACAGGGTCAGATCCTCAGCTGGCAAAAGTTGTCTCAGATTTCCTGAGCTGCCCAAAGGTAAGAACATGGGTCTGTACTTCAGCAGGCGCACCAAGCTGGGCAAGGAAGGCAAGGAATGGGGATGGGAGGAATGCCATTCCAGGTTAAAAAAAAAAAAAGGGAAGGAAGGAAGTTCATGTGTAATAGCAGCTTTAGCACCTTTATTTACTGAGCAGTATGACAGCAGGGTGCTGGCACAGCAGGGAGGGAAATCTTGGTTGAAGATTTTCATCTAATAGCTAGCCCCTTGCAGGACAAGAATGGTTAAAAGTGAGCAGCAGCTACATAAGTGACACGCCTGAAGAACTCTTTGCTCTTTAACTGTGGGCTATTTGTGGATTCCTGCTGTCACTGCATAGCCCCTCATGATGTTGTGCACACATGCATTTGTTGTGACTACAAGGAGCAGTTCCTAAGTAAGTTTGCTGATTGGCTGTTTAGTCCAGACCAGAGATGCGTCTGTGTTGCACTAAGATCAGCCACATGCCTCATTCTTGACACTGACTAAAAACCTCTTATCTAAGGCTCAGTGTGCACTGTAGACTTTCAAATGCACCTTGATTCATTTCAAATAAATCACCTTCCATGCTAAGATAGAAGATAATTTAGACTCTGCATCTATAGATTGCATCCACTATCATTTTGGCCTAAGTATGACACAAAGAGCAGAACTATGTCCTAAATGCAGGGTGCAGATTTAAATAAAGCCTGATTTTCAGAAGTGTGGATCATCCCTGGCATATGGATTCCAATATGGTTACTGCTTTTGGATAGTATGTGCTTTTTGCACAAACACTCTGAAACAGGACCCTTTGGGTATCTAGTACAGACCATGGTAATGAGTATTTTTTTCCTCTGTTTAAACAGATCACAATTCCACAGGCTTTGTTCTGCCACAGTTTGGAACATCATTCTGCCCCAGTTTGGGAATCCCATGTCTGTTGACTTTCCTGTGGATAGTGTCTAAGCTCTAAAGGTGATAATTTGTTCAGAGTTTGTGGCTTTAACAATTGTAACATCAGAAGTACATAGCTGAAGGTTGCTTTTTCTTCCTTTGCACTTGCCAAATTCACTTTTCCATATTTCTCTTATCACAGTCAAAATTGAAAATAATTCATAATGGTTTGAAGATGCCAAAGAAGGCACATTTAGATACCCACAGAAGGGGACAGAAATGATTATAAAGAATGAGCTTTTCCTACCTTTGAATTTTATCTTTTCTAAAACGTAATACTATAAGGAGAGAGTTCACTCTATTATGTTACATGATTTAGGAAATTCTCTACAGGCATTTTTATTTTTCTTTCTTCTTTCTTTTTTTAGAATTTTTTTTCACTGAGATTTCATCTTTGTTGCTCTGTTTTCATGCACTGCTTTATTATCTGTCGCCAGCTGCTCAAGAAAAACATACAGATTCCTTCATTCAGGACTTCACAGGTATAGGCGGAACAAATTTGCCTTAAGGCTCTTTGTATTTACAGGTAATTTATTTCTGTTTCTTAGGGCTATCAGCTAGACCAACATTTTCTCTGGCACTGCACTCATTATCACTGACCAAAGATCCTAATCCGCATAGCTGGGTTACCTTGACCTGGGGTATTCAAGAGCAAATTAATGACTAATATCTTGGTTTTGTTAGTTTATTTGTTTGTCAGTCTTTTATTTTTACTTTTATTTTCATTTTTTTTCTATGAGTACAGATCTTTATATTCACAAGCAAGGAATGAATCCAGGCCTCGTAAACTGAAAAATAGTCCTCACAAATTCCCTCAGGTTTACAGATTGCATTCTGCTGTATTTAGGAATGATAAAAAGACAAGCAGTGAAGCAGAAGACCTTGGCAAAGCCCTGAGCTCTATGACAATAATGCAGCAGAAGCTGGGTAGGTGAGATCACTCAGAATTTGGAGAAGGGGCATCTTAGAGATGAAAATTACTCATCTGCCCACATACAATTGTTCTTAAAAATTCAGTCATTTCTTACAGCACATAACTTTCATATAAGATTGCACACTTCAAATATCTGTTTGTGTATCTCTGTCTTCTTTCAAAGCATTTATAGGTTTCACCAGAAAGCTGGAAACTCTTTACCAAAATGTAAAATGAGTTTTTCACATATCTTTCAGATTTGGAGCATCTTTGGGCTGGGATATTTTAAAAGCATTACTCACTTCCAAAAAGATTTAAAAAAAAATCTGAGTTCTCAAACTGGCCAAGTTCTCAGATTTAAATTTACTTTCTTTTCTGAGATCTGCTTAATTTCTCTGGCAAATCTTCTTCATGGCCTGAATAGCAACCAAAATGCAGAACTCTCATTTGAGGGAGAAACATGCCTTTAGAAAGTCACTTGACAATATACACCTGCTTACAGTCATGCTACCTATAACTGGCTGATAAGAAAGTAAATTCCAGTACTTCCTGAGATGCTATACTTATGAATTGCAGTATGGATCCATCTCTGTGTGTTCCCTCCACAGGGTTTCTCCAGAGCCTCAGTAGCAGGAAAAGTTTAAAGGCATCAGTGAAATACTGAAGTTTCACATAGCTTTTTCTCAGCATCTTTGTTCTATTAGAGTTCCTGGACGACTCTTGAGATTGTGTGTCAGATTTTCTTAAAGTCTGATAGCTGTAGTAAGTTGAATGCCTGTGGCCTGTGTACTCCATAGCTATATCCTAGATATGGAGCTATGATGCCTGCTAGCTGTGTGGTGCAGACATAGACAGTAAGTAAAACGCTTCTGGGAAATGTCACACTAGCTGCACTACAAAGTGCCTCTCCTCATAGACAGCTGATCTGGGGGCACCTAGGAAAGATCTGGTATCTGAATATGGGCCGGACATATGCTGCAAACCTAGCACGTTTTGAAAGCATCAACAGAGTATCTGTCCAGGATGTTTAGTGATTCCCAGAAGGGTTGGACTGACTGAGAAAGATGTACATATGTGAGGATTTCTTCCTAAACAAATGCCAGTTGTTCTTTTAGCAATCCAGGTTTTATGAACTTTCCTTTCAAGGGCAGTATGCTAATAGGTGCCTGAGAGTGTGGTGGTGGAGATAGAGGTAAGATGCATGACTTTGAGGAGAATCCAAGTGGCAGAAGTTAATGCAGCGCACCTGTAATACCCTCAAGGAAACCAGCCCAAGTGAGGGATTTTTCCTATATAAGGGAAAATATAAAGTATGTCACATTGGTTATTGAAAGATAAAAACTCAGTAAGATATAAAATGTACAAAATGACTGTAAGCATTATATATTCTGCAGAAAAATCCATTCTAACGTGACTCTATCAAAATTTGCTGCTTCAATTAGCTCCATTAGTACACAAGCTAATGTACAATGTTACATGACTCTGATCCAGACCTACACATACTGAAAGGTATGGCAATAAACTTGGCTTGGCTTTAGAAAACAAGGTTTGTTTTTAGATACAGCATTACAAGTGTATAACATCCATGACAGTGCAGAAGATGGTTGGACTTGGTGAATAACTGTTTGCCATAGTAATTCAGACACAAAATACTTCAGGCATATGCTCATCCCATTGAGGGGATCATGGGCACACACAAACGTATACACACTTGAAAACAATTTCAGCACATATACTACAATCCAATAAACTGAAAGCAGGGCCAAGGCTGTAGAAATATCTGTTGTTGCATTACTGCAAGCTACAAAACCTGAATTTCTCAGCATTATTCATACAAGTTTTTCTAATGAGCAAAAGGAAAAAAGCCTCATTTTTTTTGTTTAGCCTATTTTACTGCTTTCACTACTGCTTGGTCTAGACCTGTACCAATTTATTTAATCTTCTTGGTTTTCATTAGTACTGTGAACTGACTTACTTGCATCACCATCATGATACAGGCAACAAATTGGACCGCTACCAATAAAAAGAAAATCTGAGGCAATAAGTAAGTAATTCAGTGGTGCCATTCATTCCGCTAGATTCTTTTTTATACTTCTTCTCCAGGAAAAGGCACCTAAATTGTTCCACCCTAAAGCAGAATGTTGTGATCTTTATTTGCATTGGGGATTCCAAGGTATGTGAGCAGGTGGCTGGTGCAGAGAAATGCTAAACAGTGTAAACTGTCAAATTTAAAGACATATGATCAGTTCTAAAAAAAGGTCTGAAGAAGCAGGAAACAGTAAGGGCAACACCTTGATATTGTATTCAGGGTTCTTTCGAGCCATCAGTTAGCAGAGGATATGACCTCTGCTAGAACAACAGCATTTTAGCAAAGGTTAGAGCAGCTGTAATGAAACAAAAGGGTCTGGAAGGAATTTTTGTGTAAAAAAAAATCTATTTTTGTTCTGAAGTTTACATACTTCTGCCCTCAACACGGTGTTTTTAGGGGATGTACTGATAAAATCTGCAATCTTTCTGGTGTTTACTGTGGTCTCCATGGAAGCCTAAGAGAGAGCAGACTAAGTTGAAGAAAGGGAGTGCTGCAGTTTTATCAGCTGCAGTAAGCTCTCAAAGACAATCTAGAATGGTACAAAAGTGTAAAAACCACAGTTCAATCAGTATTAGAAAGCCTAGCCACCACTAACAAAGGAGTATTTCATGGGAATATGCTCTTAGTGATTTTAAGAACTTGCTCCTGTGGCCAGTAGTGTATCTTGCTTATGTATTGAGAGTTAAAAGTTAAAGTTTTTTTGCAAACAAGAGGATATTTTCACTAGTTATAATGGCAAGGACCTCAATTGCCAGGATCAGCTGGCCATTTTCACTTCACAAATTTCTCAACATTTCTTAGTTTTATATTCTGTCTTCTTGTAGGATGTTATTCTGAGATATTTAAGTTGTTCTAGAATATTTAAGGTTATTGTAGGGTGTCAAGGAGGGTATGAAGTCTTTTGGTATGTGGACAAGAAGTGATCGTGTTGATGCAGGTGGTTTCCTCCTGTCATGTGACTTAGCAAAGCAAACTTAGACGAGTTAAACGTAAAATTAGTGGGACACCTGGAGAATCACTCATAAAAAATTAAAATTAACTTAAAAGGACTCCCCCATTTTGATGCTACTCCTAAATAAACAGGGCTACAGGTGCTATATTTAACCAGATATACATCTTTGTTTAAGAACCAGATCTGACTTCTATAAGCCATGGCTTTTCTGCTTGGTTGATCACATGAAAGCTGCAGTTAGAATTACTCATTATTTCAAAACTCGAAATAGAAAAAAAATGACCTACTAGTTTCTCAGTAGGGTTATTACAGCAATACTCTGGACTAATCTCCCAGTCATTTTTAGAAGAACTATAAAAAGTTTGTTTAGACTAAGGTCAGTGAGACTACTCATGTGTTCAAAGGAGACACATTGCTGAATTCAGACTCCCTGTGCTACAGAATTTGAGATTTGCTTATCTGACAGACAGCCAGTTTTGTTTTATGGAGGTATTTATGCTATTGGTCTCCTGGCTTAAGTAACAGAAAGCTATTTTCAGGACAATTCATATGAAAAGTCCTGGCTCTGAACTCACTCTCAGACATAGTCTGAAGGAAAAAAAAAAAAAAACACACAGTTTTTAGACCTGAAAGTCATGCTGAATGTGAATCTTAATTTATGTTCAGAAGGACCTACAAAGTCACACAATGGTAGCAGAAGATATTTTAATCCAAACAATTTAAAATTCAGAATAGAACCTGTTTGGGTTAATCTATTTTTATTTATTTCATGATGTTACATATATAAAAATACGTAAATATATGTATAGATATACATATAATAGAATCATATGCATCTGATCCATCTAGTTGATCATGACAGGCTTTATAATGATTGTAAGTAGGCCTAACAAAATAACTAGGAAAACCATGGTTCAAAATTGCCTGAAATAATAGTCAAGTGATGAGTCAAGCAGCTTGTTTACCTCTTTGTTAATCAAAAATATTGAAGAAAATGTGGAATTATGTTAGAGAATCAGACTGCATATGTAAATAATGCCTTCTGATTCACCCAGCTTGCTGAAAATAGTAGTCATCACTGATGAACCTGTCCAATAAACAGATGCACATTTTCCTCCTGACTACTTTTAAGCACCAAGCAATAGTTCCTCCCCCTTCTACCCAAACTCCTAAAGCACAAATTACATTTCTCGTTTTTAAAAGAATACTCCCACACAATAAATCCTAGTTCTAATGAAGAGACTTCAAGGCCTTCTGATGAAAATATCCAGCACACAATTTCCCAGTGCTTTATTCAGGGAACTCTGTATGCGTTAAACCAGAGAGTTTTGTGGAGAACCACTACAGAACACAGCCTTGAGAACCCATAAAATACATATGGTTCATTATCTAGATTCCTGCTTGTAAATGAAGAGGTGTAGGCTTAGGGCAGAGAATGATGGGGAGCAAGTATATTTTTTATACTAGTTTTAGTTGCCATGGCTTTGATTAGGACAGCCAAAGAGGCCAGAAGCAAGGTATATTGAATTTATGTATCTTTTCCATATATTACTTATGTATATTTTCTGTGGACACAACCTCTGCCTGGAGCTTAAAAAAGGTATTAAAGCAGTTCACTGGTGGTTTTACATTTGCTGGGAATTTGCCCATACAGGTAGGATCCCAAGAGTCTTGTTAATACAGCTCTAATTTTTCCTCATTTTTAAAAAAATGTTCATTATCTGCGCCTCTGACCCCTTTCTTGAAAGAGCATAAAATTTATTATCCCTCAGCTGGAGTTTGGCAGGTGTTTGTCTTCTGCATGAATAAACCTTAGTATTCACCTGCTAAAACATTTGTTTAAAGAATATCTTACTTCACTGAATGTGGCATACAAATACGCACACCAAGAAAAACTCCACCTGACCCTTTTCTTCAATTTGTGTAACAAAAGAAGTGTATATGAGAACTGCGGCTTTAATGTATGCTCAAAAAAAAAGTTCGTTTATTATTTATATAATTATTTGCAGAGGGCTGTTGCCATGGAAACTTTTACACACAGTGAGATAAATCCTTACACACACAGTAGTCACGACTACAAGCACAATCACATGCAGATAAGTCTGCATGGACACATTTCAAGGATTGCCAAATTTTTCTAAAGTAGTTATTGACATTAAAATAACTTCCTTCTGCTAAATTAGAGAGAAGATGCTGTTTTTAGCCTAATTTCCTTAAGAAACAATGCTAGGCAATCATGTTCTCCATCCATCTGTCTGCTTGTCCCCTCTTAATATCTTTAAAATCTGTTGGCAAAATTTCAATTACATTCCACTAAGACACTTAAAAGATGGTTAAATCTGACACATTTGATAAAATGTGGTTGAAGGAAGGAGTGAGAGTCCTAAAATAATGTGTCACAGAGGGAAATGTTCCACTGCGAGCTTGAAAAAGGTCTGTTGGTGAAATGGCACCAAATAGGACACAACATGTGTTATTGTCTTTCTATAGTTAAAGGAGCAGCATGAAACTGAGCAGAGGTGGCAGAGCTGTTGCAGGATAGAAGAACAAGAAGTTCTGGAGATGTTGCAGGCAGGATGTCGGGGAACAGAGGATTGTTATGGTGCTGGAGGTGGTGGAGTTACAGGACTCAACCTAATATGAAACAAAGACTTCATTGATTCTACTGCTCAAGGACAATTCCTACTTGTAGGTCTGGACATGTTGATTCCAATATGTTTGCACTTGCCTTTCAAATAGTCTGCTGTGTTGCATCCCCTTACAGCAGACTGGAACATTTTCATCTGACTTTTTTTTTTTTTTTTTTCAAAATATGTCAATTTGTTGAAATATCTAGAGTAAAACCATTCCTTTCAGAAAATTTTATGACAAAAAACAGACCATTTTTTGTTATTTACACTGATCATATTCTCCAAATCCCTAGCACAGGGGCAGCATTGCCATGGGGGAGTCCATAGACAACAGCTGTTAAGGAGGCTTACCATGTGGATTGCTTCAGAGGAAGCGCTACATCAGGTCAGCCACTTAGCACGACACAGGCAGTGAATAACCATGCCAGTTCTCATGCCATTTTCATTTCTGAGTGTGCACCATCTGGCAGTGTCAGAAACCTAGAAATTCTTGAGGCTTCCTAGTTTAGGTACCTAGGACTTTGTGAAGGCTACATCAGCCTTACATGACTCCTGGAGTATTGCTCTTTTCTCTGAAGATATCGGAGCATGATGACTTAGGCTGTATGTGCTCAGGTCAGTAAACCTGCACATCAGGCAAGCCAGGCAGCCAGCTGGCACCATGGCCTGGTGCTTTACTAGCCATGATCCAAGACAGACTCTGGGCTGAGACAACTTGGGCTGAAATAGACTGGAATGAACCCATGGACTGGAATTGGCCGAATTCTCATCAGTTTCTCGGCTCCTTACATTTAGTATCAATAACAAAAGGGGCAAGAAACTCATCAGCTTCCTCCGCAGCTATCAGATTCTGAGGAGTGTGTTTCGTATTCACAACATGACTTCTTTTGGAAACACAGTATCATGACAGATATGAAAATGTTAGTTTCTATAGAGTGAGAAATTGTATATATGTGTAGGCATGAATGCATAACATTAGTTGCTCCAAACTAGCAGGACAGGGGGAAAGAGACACATTTTATAACTCCTTAAATCTTGCCAGTTCCAATCATAGTGATCTAAAGGAAGTGAAAAATAAGGCCAATATTTTTTATCATAGTGCCCAAAAGTATTCTGTGTTTTCTATGTATGTACACTAGATTATTGAAGGTTTTGGCCTCCTTTTTGCCTATGATGTGCTCAGTATATTTGAAAGTCATTCTAGCATTAGGTGCCTGAATATGTTTGGTGTCTGTATTCAAACATTTTGTTATAACTTCATTATTATTCACTATAGAACAGGTCAAAAGTCTTAAGAGTAAATGAGAGAACTGGACAATAACTGTATAATGATATTTTTTGGGGGGCAGCAGCTTTAATAATGTTTTTGAATTAGCTAAGAAACATGCAGTAAGTTTTGTTTTTATCCTAACCTCAATACAGCATATGAAAACAAAGAGATTAAATTTTTTTAAAAAAGTATTTTAATATTTTCAAGAAAATGGTTTTCAGAAGCCTCTATTCAGACTGCATCATAAATGTTTGGTCCTGTCAGAAGACAGAGTGAAAGGCAGATCCTTCTTTAATGACTAAATTCTTCATGTGCATCTTTTTCTGTATGTGTAGATAAGACAAAAAGGACTAAAAGAGTTACAGAAAAGTGAGCTCAAATTCACAGAGCAGATCAGTAATGGAAGAGGACCATTTTCCTCTGCATCTGACTCTGACAGCTTTACTCCCTAAATTCTGCCTCATAGCATTTCATATTCATGCTTCAACACTCCCTCTTTTCTACTCTAAAAGAAGCTTGGCAGTCAAGGATGAGAGATTCAGGCAATGCCTGATTTCTTCAACAAAATTAAACTTCACAAATTCTCAAAATTCAAAAGGAATTAAAACATTTTCCAAGAGCACAAACTGGTCCCAACAGCCAAACTGCAATGAAAGAGATTTGCAGGCAGTGCAGAAATTGCCAGTGAAACCAGCCAGTCAGTGCTGCCAAGAAACCAGATGCTGTAAGATGAAGCACATTTTTCATAGCTTTTGATCAGTGTCATGCTTCCAGTTGAGGAAAGAAAAAGGACACTCTGATGGTATTTATTTATTGCTACTGGTGATACCTAAGTATATAATTTCTTAAACATTTTTCTTTAAAGTGCAGTGGTAATTTAATAATAATTATAAACACCTCTGACACGTGGGTCTGATTTGGGTAACCTCACACATAACCTCATAATGGGGACTTCCCCATTACTTTGTGTTACTTATCCACCATACATCTGATCATAATTCATTCATAGGAATTTTCTGATCAAGAGCGATCCAGGACTGAAATGACAGGATTTTGGAGATCAAGCTGTAGGCACCTAAGCAGGCTTTCCTCAGTTGCTCTTCTATCACTTGCCAGAACTATGCCTGATTTGAGCTAGTATTGATAATGCTTCATTTTCATAAGCACCATCTTCACTTACCATTTGTCCACAACAAAACAGTGCGTGTAATCAGCAAGGGGAAAGTACCTATCTGTGAGCATTTCATTCCCCTCTGAATAAAACTCAAGGACTTTCAGGAATGTGCAAACAGAATTAATATTTTGGCATCGGATTTGTGCAAATGTTTCAACAATGTACAACAGCAGGTAATTTTAGCCTGTTTTTTGAGTAGCTATAATGATAATCATAATATATTTGATATCATATATGCTACTGAGAATGTCACAAAACTTAATGGAAGGAAATAACAAAAAGAAAAAAAAGAGGAAAGAAATCAGATCTACTTGCCTGTTCTCACAAACATGACACCTCATTAAATGTGATTGCCTCATAAGGGGCCTGCTTCCTTAGCAGTACTTCTAAGGGAAATCACAAGGATTCTAGGACAGTGAATATCACTCTGATAAATCAAGTTTGTTGAAAATCAACACTGCTTTAGGAAAGGAAAACATTCTTCTAAATCAATGATCTTTCTCAGTATGTCAATAGATAAGGTATCAAAGGTGGACATATTTCCTGGACGCATTTGGCTAAGACACCAACTTCCTTTTTCCTCTGCACAGAACTTTTTATATGGACTTTGTAAAGCTCCCAGGAGCGTTTGGATTCAGACCTGTCTTTTCCTAATGAGAATAGATTCTCCTTCTTACAACACTCATGTTAGTATAATGAGGACCACTTTCACTGCTAGAAGGCTTTTAGAAATTATTCACTGAACAAACCACTTGTAACCCTCAATTAGGTTCACAACTCCTTTATTCTGAGCGAGAAAAATCTTATTATAAAAAGGAGAATGCTGAGGGAAGAAGAGAGCATACCTACTGAGCCAGAGAAAGTAGAGCAAAATAAAGAAGAAATATATTCTGCCTAATCCTAGCTGGGCTGGGTGTACACCATCACAATTAAGCACACAACATTATAGGTAGCTAGAGAAAGAGTGGTGTGAATTAAAAGCAAAAGCATGCTGCAGAAGAGAAACATAAACTTCTTGCTTGTGTATTCTGAGGATGAAATATTCTTACCTTTCAGTTCAAGGGGACGTCTCAGGTACTTTTTAGCTTTTTCAGTCTTGCTCCAGTATTTGACTTTCTTATTTCAAACTACAGGAAAAGGAAATTATCTTCCTTTTGTAGATGATGTATGTGAAGTTAAGAGTAAATCAAGGGCCTAATCTAAGTGAAAGGCCAGCAGAGAGTGATGATGAATCAATTAGTTCATTTTAGCAAGATAAGGTTTACTTTGTGAGAGATAACAGAAAGATATAACTCTTCATATCAACCTCGCAATTAAGAAATTAACAAATGTAGAGAAATGGCTTTTGTTTTCTTTCCCACCTTTCCACTACTTCCAACATTCTCAGCCTTGCATTACAGAGCACTGGAAAACTTTCACTTCTCTCCCCAAGAGAAAACCATAGGCAATACATGCCTCAGATTTCTCATGTTGTCATGTCAATGCAAAATAGTAGTCTCAATTGCTGTTTTGTGTCAGTTAAATCAACAAACAAGGCTGTCTGCCTTCTCAGATATTTGGAAAGCTATTCTGCCTAAAGAGTGTAAGGTCATTATGGTGTGTTCTGCCCTTCCTATATGCCTGTTGCTATAGCCATGCAACAGGTTTGGGAACAGCAGGAGAAACTAAGCTACTCAGGCTGTCCTTGACCACACCAAAACTTCTGCAGAAGAGGCTGTGATGCGTTTCAGTATAATTCTCACCTCTTTCCTGAATGTATACATTGTGTGAGTAACCCACCATTTTATACAAGAAGGACATAATCTGTCAGCTGGAAAAATTCTGTGGAAGGAGACTGCACTCACATTCACCTCCCAGAGCAGTATCTCAATGACTTCCAGAAATTGAATGCTGCCAGGAGTGACACCAGCAGCCAAGCGTGTGTTGCTGAATTATAGGAGGCTGCCTGTTGCTATCTGCTTCTCTGCTGGAACTAAGCATTTCTCTCAGCATTCACTGATGCCTTTGTGGGATACTGGCAAATTCTAAGGTAAACAGAGTGTAACCTTTGGACCCTGTATCAAAAACATACAAATGTCTAAAACCATCAAAAAACACCCAACGTATCAGCAGCTCAGGCTGAAAAGCTGGATTCTCAAAGTGAGACACATCATAGACAAAGCTAGTTGGGAACTCACTGTCTCAGAGCATTGTTTTTGAGTGAGGAGATTTCATTAAATTACGTCTCATAGGATGCATTGCACCTCTCTTTTTTACCCACCCTTGTGCTTCCTTCAGTGTATTTCCATTATGGGGATGACTCTACTATGCAATGAGGAACCCCCAGGCCGCCCCAGAAGGAGCTACAACTGCTACGAGGCACTAGCTCTGGTGGGTTCAATTCAGTGTTGAACTCCTATGTGTGGAAGTGTATTTGCTAGTTCGCCTAGTGCAACTCCTCTGCCATAAGACACATAAGTGATACCTGTTGGCAGATGCTCATCTCTTGTGTCCTTGAAGAACCTCTGTCTTCCCTAGACAATTCAGCACATTTTCCTTCTTTCTTAGGAAAGACATTATTTCCCCCTTCCTGTTTTTTTAAGACCATTACTTCTTGTCTTGACTATGGTCAAGGTTCTTCTCCTTGTCCTTTCCATAAACTTTCCATCTTTGAAAATTGTTACTATAGCCTCCCTCAGATTCCTCTTTGTAGGTTAAAATGCCTCAAGTTCAGATTTTCCTTTTAAGTCATGATTCATTCTTTTTTGGCTTGACAAAACTGAAAAGGAGCATTTGATGCAGGAACTCTGAGAAATTTCCTTTGAAACAAAGGGTTGGTTCAGTGTTTTCAAAATAAAGTTTTGGGGGTGTTGTTAATGTCATGAGTAATTTATGACTTTATATCCTGAAATGGATTGAAAGCAAATAAAATAATATCAGAATTTCTCATAGGAATTAAATTTTAGTATTCCATTGACTATTCACTGATTCACCTCCCTCTGACTGGAGATCAGAGGATGATGTACATGTACATGCAGGTCGTCAGGCTAATCACAGAAAGATGGAATGAATTACTGAAATGTGAAACATCTGTTCTCTTGATGCTCTAATAGGTAGGTTATCATCAGTTAAAAGTACCAAATCTGTTTCAGAGAGATCTTCTCAATGTGTGAATCTTGTATATCATCACTGTATACGGATTAACAGCACCAGCCAAAGCTGTAGTCTTGCAGCTCCCTGGGGTTCACATTACTTTTGTATCTGGGTCAGAATCTTGACTTTGGG
>NW_010586241.1:322282-417690 GCF_000705375.1 Tinamus guttatus | reverse complement strand
ATAAAGTGACTTAAACAGCTGCTGGCAGGGCTGCTCCCACCCATATAGATCTAAATTCTGGGCCTACGTAAGGTGAGGGCACAATCTTATCTTGCCTCTTTCTTAGCATTTAACATCAGCAGTTAGGAGAAAAATGCTGCAAGTTTTCTAATTGGCCTTCTAATCCAATGACCATCAGTAAGGTGAACTGGCTGGGAGTTATCATTTACTGATTTTGTTGTGTTAACCTTCAGCCCTGCAATGTACAACTCTTTTGTTCACACAGAAGAAGGGCTAGAAATATGGGGAGGGAGAGAGAGAAAACCTTTTCTGGTGGAAGACGAGAGTTAATCGGTGACCTCCACCCATTTAGCTAACTACCAGCTGCCACAATTTCTCCTTATTAGGAGAAGCTTGTTGCTTCTTACTTGTGTTTGGCCCTTTGCAGAGCCCCAGAGCCATGTGCTAAACCAGCAGAAGACTAACTCAAAAAAAAAAAAAGTTATTTTGCTGATTTGGCTCAGCAGAGGGTTAGGGGATTACTGGAGTTGTACAAGGAAGGGATTGGATGATAATACAAAGCAAGGGAGTCAGCTTTGGCTTCTGTGATCCTTCAACTATGTATCCAGGGTGAAGCCAAACCCAGTGCTTCTACACTCTCTGCTACCTCAGGGAGAGCAGCAAGAGCAAGACTACTTTCTGGGGGCTCCCTGTGTGCTGTATGCATACGCTAGCATACAGCTGATCACTTTGAAATACCCTCCTTCTCTGTGTTGTTTTGTGCTGATTTTGCTGTGAGCTTTCTCTGCTTCCCAGCTTCCCATTTGTAAACAATACTTCCCATTTCTTCATTTCTTACGTATCCCTGGACAACATTTAGTTTCAGCATTTAAGGACTCATATGCCACTTCACATGATGTCAATTGACTGCTGTGCAACAATTGAAAGAAATCTTTGTAGAATTCTAAATTAAATATTAGCAGGTAGCTGAAAATTAGCAGTAATGTGTTGAACCAAGACTGTGCAAAAGAGGATGTGACTTCACATTTATTGCTTAAAAAAAAAAAAGAGCGGCTAAGATTTGCTACAGTGATTTTGCTGCATACTTGTAATTTCTTTCTAGATATGAACAAAACTATAGGACAACTTGGGGATTTATCCATCAAATGCTGATATGCTGATTTTTCCATCAGGGCTAGATACTATAGACCTTCTTTACAGTTAATAAAGAGATATGACCTTACCAGAATGCACCTGATAACATCCTTCATTGGATGTGTAATATAGATCATCTGAATTGCACCTTAAAAATATGCGGGCTATATAAAGAACTTGTAGCTACAGCTCAGATTCACTGATATTTTGCTGCGCAGGTGGTTTTCCAAAGACAAATGCAGGCCAAGATTTGTTAGTAAAGCCATTCATTAGGCCAACTAGCATTGTTGGAAATATTAGGCCAGCTTTTGGACACGTGATTCCTTTTCAGGTTCAAAATAAAACAAGAAGATTCCAAAGGTAAATAGAATCTGAGAAACAATTTCTCAGTATCTAGTTAAACAGGCAGAAGAGATGCAAAATTAGTATAGTCTCTAGCCCAGGTTCTTGCTCTGCTATTAGGTTACAACATCCTACATAGCCGTGAAGACAGGAGGAGATCCTGTGAAGTCGAAGCATCAGCACCTTCAGACCAGTGCCAGACTTGTCAGGAGCATTGGAGAAAAAAAAAACAGGGCAAAGAGAGCTCACAGAACGGTGCTCATTGTTTTATCAATGCTAATAAGAATGCCAAATTAAATAATGAAGTGCTTCGTGAAGGGATTTTAATTCTTATTCTTTTCTTTCCTAGTAGTTACAGAGATGTTTTTATTTCAGAGGCTGTGGTTCTGACTTCCTGGGTCACTATGTCCCATATGCAGGATATTAGATAAAACCAAGAAATAACTGGGATAAAGAAGGCTTCCCTTTCCCAGTGGTGTACTTCAACCAGTAGCTACAGGTCTTTCTGTGAACACTCCCTGGTCATCCTCATGCGTCTTCTCGACTCTTTCCTTCTCAAGACTCATTGTGGAGATGCGAAGTGGTGCCTGGGGCTGAGCTCTGCAGCAATTCCTCCTCCATCTCTGCCTATGACAAGACTAGGAGAAGGCCCAAGGAATGAATGAGCTCTGGGAGAAATTGAGGAAATTGAGTCAACCTCCGGGCACTGCAATGGCTCTGCTTGGTGTTAGATGACAAGACTTGGAAAAAGAAAAAGCAAAAGGCCTTCCAGAGCAGACCCACAGAGGTACCTTATCTCACTTATCAACACGAAATCACAGGGCTTTATGATTGGCGCTGAGGCACATACTAGGGCAGCTCTGTGAAGTGGCACCCAGGAATTGTTCAGGGCTGTGGTTGGGTGAGTAGAGCTCCCCTTGCCCAGATGGGACCCTATCTGAAACAGCTCAGCACTCCCTGGCTGTTCAAGAGAGAGCAAGCCTTTACAAAGATCAATATACAATGACCTTTCTGAGTCTATGATCCAAGTTACAATATAATTTACATTTAATGAATATTTGTCAATTGTTAATGAGAGAACAGTTGGCAAATATTAATTATTTAAGGCTTGACAAATATAATTTGATGGCTACTTGGCCAAATTTTCAAGGGAATAATTATCCAGCTAGTGAATTAAGAGAAAGCTGCATGCTTTCATCCATAGAAACTGGCTAATCAGATGGCTACCTAAACAATCCATAGGTAAAAATTTAACCACACATATACTTTTAGATATGCGCAGTCTGTAAGAAGATTTAAAGCTTGCCTTTAAGATTATAGTCACCTAGGATTTGACAAATATATCTTAATCTCTATAAGTAGATAATTTCTCATTAGCAATTTTTCACTTTAGTAGACTACATTTTATAATATAGTTCTTTATTTCATTATTCTGTAAGAAATATATTCTCAAATGTAAGCTATTTGTTTTATATGAAATAAATATCTTAGTAAATCTAAATTAAATGTACTTAAAGCATGTAAGTGCTACTAAAATAAACAGGCAAATAAAATTGCATTTAAAGATATAATCCAAAATAAAGTTTATTTTGAGTACAGTTTTGTTTAGATTTTTACCATCCTTTTTGCATACTAATGTTTTCGATGGGATTTAAGAGCCTGCCATATACTCATTTGAGAAACTGAGTATCTTGTACAATTAATCTTTTACATCTGCTAACTCTATAATTCCACCATTTGTTCTTGAATAATGTATTATGCTTTTCCAGCTCCTTCTGTTTGCCAGATGAGAGCTGCAATGGTTTCTTCATGTTCATTTATTCTCTACATTTGAGCAATTCCAGCCACAATGCAACCATTGTTAACAACAACAAAAATAATAAATAAATCAGAGAATGGGTCTAGATTTGGTTTTCCACATAAATCAAAGAAAGAACACCTGGTATCCACCTACTAACTTATTGCTTCTAATGTATATCTGCATGGATATGAAAACACCAGTTATGATATATGGAGAGCTACTCCCCTATCTTCTCCTAAAAAGTTTTAATTCTAAAAGCAGAGAACTCAGGTGTTCTTAGCAATAACCATTGTTGCTCTGTGCTCGGATCCACTGCTCTGTCTTTTTCACAGTTTCCAAATAAGTTTGCATAATGCCCAGACCTTTGATCATTTAAGTTTTGTAATGGAAAGCAATTAAAGAAGGAAAAAATCCTTTTCCATTAATACTGTTTTCATTGTAATTTAGAGACTTAAAGATGACACATGCGTATTCCACTACCCCATTGCTTGAAACTGAGGCTGCACATGTGGCATGAGTAAGGTTGATAGGTATTAGGGGAAGCTAGTTAAATTTGGTACATGGCAGAGACCAGTCACTTTGTCACTCAGCATATTTGTGCAAATAACATTGGGATTCATTTAAAAGGCTACTGTAAGTTAAATTTTGGAAAGCAAGAGTATGGTCAACATGGTTGTGCATATTAGAAGTGAATATGTCTTCTAGCTAAAGGATTAGGAAGTAAGTCTGAAATTTCCTAAATGCTGTCAAGGAAAAAATAGCTTGATAGATAGATAGATAGATAGAAAGAGTAAGCGAAATGAGACCTAGAGGTGATCGTAAGGATGTAGGAACAGTGACAGATCAAACAACAGGAAATTTCAGACATCGAAACAAAAATATCATAATAAGACACCATGAGAAATACTTAAATCCTGTGACCAAAACAGGATACTTTTCTAAGAGAAAAAAAGGAGCTGTGTTCATCCACAGAGTTAAAAATATCTATTACTGTGTGTAAAGGTATTAATCTTTTGCATGAGCCCAGCTAAAAGATTTCATGAAATCCTAGTGCAGCACAAATAATTATCAGTGATCAAGAAAAGAGTAGCAGAAGTCCCAGGAACACCCATTAAGTCACAAAGCAGAAGGGAAGAGGACAGCCTATATATGCTTTTGAAAGCCTAATTTCATCAGTGACTAATCTCACAAATTTTATTTCCATTCAGCATATGGCATTACAAAAGAAATGTATTTTTCAAAATCTAATCTGAGCAAAGCGAACACTGGTATATGCGACTATATCACTGCACTGCATTAGCATGGATAATCAGTAATGATGGCCCCTCTTCAAGGAGACAGAAAGACCACAATAAACTAGGGTAAAATGTGCTCTTGGGTCTGAACAAATTTTACAGCTCCAGAAACATTCATCACTGGTAACTCAAGACTAATAGCTGTGAAATTTCTTAAGGGAATATTTTGCTTCAACATTCAAATGACCTGAGGTTTAACAATGTTTCATTGAAGCTGAATTAAATGTTTTGATATCTGGAGAAATGATGTAAACTTTCCTTAACTCATGCTGTGTTCTTTTGGGAGATACTCTGTTAGTTTAATGAGATTGTGAGATGTTTAGATTTTCTCAAAAAGAAAGAAAGAAAGGCAGGCAGGCAAATACAACATTCATATGCATTTCTGTTTCTTTTTTTTTTTTTTTAATGGGAACTACCTCCAGCTTAAAAAAAATCTCCAAGGAAACTGTCAGTTGTGGGGATTTAGGTCACTACATAGTCCTGGGAACACGTTTTCTAATTCTGCTAAGTTAAAGGAAAAAAAAAGATTTTATGAAGCCATCCAGCTAATGTGTACATTTCGGGGATGATAAAAATCTTTGGAGTGATTCTTCAGTGTGTTGAATTCAAAGAAACTCTTTCCAGGAAAATGCAATGAAGCTAAATGATTGTCATTTGCCACAATAGCTCATCAGACTCAAGGGCACTATTACCAGAGGGATGACTAAGGGCTATTATTAATGATGAGCATTTGGGGGGAAATTTACACATCCAAGACACACTTGACACAGGCTCATATTTATCATTGCCTATCTTTTCTAGGCTTCATTAATTTAGCATTAACACCTTACAGAGAGATTAAATATGATACTGAAATGAAATAGGTTGCAGCTCCTTAAACATTCTATTGAAGCCTCTAGCTGGGCAAGGCCAACAGGCAAAAGGAAAACCAGGCATGATGTCTCATACAGGTGTCCTGTTTTCAGTCAGACCTTGGTAATTAACACCCAGCTCTACTTCTGTAAGTTAATATCTCCCACTCCTGAAGTTGTCCTGGATAAACTTGTAATGCCAAATAGAGGCTATAATACAACCTTGCATATACAAGTGTGACAAAATCTGACCTTAAGAAAAATATCCATCTTATCCCTTCTGCCTTCTCTACTCTTTCCTACAGAAAAAGACATGTACCAGCAGAACCTTTTCACCAAAACTGGGAATCTTTCATGGAAGCACCAAAACAGGATGTAAGTTTGGACAGTTGGAAGGACTTTTTTTGTGTGTCCTATTTTTCATAATCACTACACTCATTTTTTTTATTGTTCATAACATCACAATATCGAGTAGAGCACTTCATGTTTCTTAATGAGGGCTTTGCATTAAGACTGAAGTCATTTGAACTCTGCATGCCTCCTTTCAGCACAGCATGGAGCCTTGGCAGGTAGTCTACTGAGCACTAGGGAAGACCGAGAAAAAAGTACATTAGGCCAAATTAGGGCATGCTGGTGGAAGCTAAGTTTTGTCTTCTGCCACCAGTGAAGACTATATTTTATTTGCTGAATACATCAAGCTGTGCTGCTAAAGTAGTGTAACTGTGTATCTGCATGCAGTTCCTTTTCCTACAAACTCCCTCTCATATATAGAAGCTCTATGGAGTAAAATAATCCAGCAAACCTGGGGCTCTAATCAGCATGCATAAGTGGGGAAAACAGAAGAAAGTCAAGTCATGTTTTCTTCATAGGATTCAAGTCTATTTCCTGTGAGATGCTATCCTAAGAGGATTTTCCCAGTGCCCTGACTTCTCTGTAGCATTATACCAAATAGTGACCATGCTGACCCATTTAAATTATCTTGCAATTTCTCAAGGAACTGAACTGAGAGCACTGCTGTAGCCTAGGGATTTAATAATCTTAATTAGCTTAATTAAGTGATTCTTCTGCGTGTAGAGCACAGGAAAAGGGACAGCATAATTGCATCTATTTTTACCCCAAAATTGTTTATTTAGATGCTTTTCAGAAATATGCCAATGATACAAAACTTTTCACTGCTATTAGTTCTTGGAGAGAACCTCATGAATCCCAGGCACAAATCTTCTGCGGGATCAAGATTCGAATGGGTTGATAAATGACATCTTTTTATGGACAGTGTAGTATTTTAAACTTTTACATTGTTAATCTGTCCCTAACATTAAGTCACATCCAGGATATGTTGCCCAGCCATTTCCAAGGGAACCCTTGAGTAAGGATGGAAAGATTTTATAGTTTGGCTCCCCAGTGGGCAACTTTGTTCCCAGAATGAGCTGAAAAACTATAAACATTTTTTTTTATCATCACTGATGGAAAAAGTGATGAAACAGATCAACTCTTGCTACCTTTATAGAACAAGAATGAGGGAATATGGCTTCTTTTTATTATACTGGCAGAATTTTCCATTTCTAAGAACTTTTTTTCACCAGGAAAATGAGCTAGAGGGAATTCTAGATCAGGTTTGAGTATTTAACCATATGGGTGGGTTATATAAATCCAGCCACTAGCTCAAGCTTATCATGAAGTATAGACTACTCCAGGGTTTCTTTTGCATTCAGATGCACCTTAGTAAGAATCATTTTGTGCCCCCATTTTCTTGACTATTAACTGCCTTTACATTTTTCTGGTTTCTGCCTCAGCAGGCCAAACCTTTCTTGAAACTCTTTGTCTAATTGTTAGACAAAAAATTGTGAGACAAAAACCCACTGACAGAGGGTTTGAAGCAGAAATTGGGAGAAAAAAAAAGCTGACTTAAAAATCATGTTTGCATTAGATTTGAATCAGTTTACTTTAAACTAGGACTGGCAGTGGAGCTTTACAGAAGGCATCACTCTCATTTAACATCAGTAGCAACCATATTATCTAGGGAAAAGGATAAACCACAACTCATTACACTCCAGGATAAAGAATTGCAAGATGATGAACAGAGGAATTTGAGGCAAATCCAAGACAGATGTTGGAAATGTAGTCATAAATTAAAATGAGACTTAACCCAAAAACAAATAAACAAACAAAAAAATTGAAGCACACATACGGCAAGCAAAGGCAGAACCTGGAAAAAAGTCCTGAAATGGCAGAAGCTCCTAAGTGACCTAATTTTGGTTCTACTTTAAGGATTGTGGTTTCAGGAGACAGTCTATCAAATTCTTGTGAATATGAGTGGTCAGTTAATTAAAATGGCCTGTTAAATGAAAAGTGTCATTTTCTAACATTGCACTGGGAGTGTATTACAAAAGCATGCAGTGTGGATACAGAACAGAATTTGAAGCAGTTTGTGCTTATTGTGCCTTATTGCGCCTAGGTAGACATGACTGTCAAAGGTGTAAGACAAAACCCCTTTCCAAAACCAAACAGTAGTTTCCCTTCTGCCTATTAGAAGATGCTAGGGAACTTTGAAATCTCTCCTTCTTTATAGTTTCTGCTTATTTGTCTCCTTGCTTTTTTTTTTCCGTTTTTAAGAGAAAACAGAGAGAGAACGTGAGAGGAGAGGAGAGGAGAGGAGAGGAGAGGAGAGGAGAATTCTGAATGCCATAGTTTTTCCTTGTTTTTTTCAGTGTTAGGCCTGCTTAGACATTAGAGAATGCCACATGGGAGTGACAGGTGCTTAGAAAACACACTTTTTCTGGGAACATAACAGACTTTAAGAGCTTAATCTGTTTAGCTTATCATGAAGAAGACTGAGAGGTGATTTGATTATAGTATATAAGTACCCTCATGGGGAGAAAATACCAAAGGGCTCTTTTATCTAGCAGAAAAATCTTAGCAAGAAACAGTGTTAGAAATGAAAGCCAGATAAATTCATGTTGGAAATAAGGTACCGTTTTTTGAACGCAAGGATGTTTAAGGACTATAGCAAAGTCCCAATTGCAGACTGGAGCTGGAGGCTCCATTTCTTAATTCTTAAAGTAAAAGGGCATATTTCTCTGTAATACAGGCTTTAGGCTGTTGGGCAGAGTACAAGGAAAATGGAGTGAAACATAACAGGCAAGGTACATGGGAAATAGCTTCAGGCTTTAAAGATGATATATACAGGTGAGCTAAATTAAAATCTCAGCTTGACCAGCCTCTGAGCCTCTGAGCCAGAGCTGGCTGTTCAAGATCTCACCCTGCTCTCACAAGTCTTTGAGGAACCTCATATCAGTCAATACCTCCCTGCTGTCTCAGCTGGCACATTAGCCTATGTTGGTGTACAGGCTCCAAAACACCTTGCTCTGGGGCATAAGTAACTTGTTCCAGGGTTGGTCAAGCAATCTCTCCTTGTAAAATGGCCCAGAGCACATGCCCAGGAGGTGGGCACCTGGATTGAGGGCCATGACCTCACCTTCTAGGTGTCACAGTCATCACAAATCCAGAACAGGACCATATTCAGGGTCTGAAGGTGTCTGAGCAAGGCACAGTCTGACTCTTCAGCTAGTGAGTGTTTGCAGACCTTGTGATGGGAGAAGTTCCAAATCTTCTTCCCCATGTGCTTTTGGCCCTTGGGCCAATGAATTTTAAACACTGAAATATAAAAGCATTTCCTGAAGCTGCAACTTGGGATTCCTCCTCTACTCCAGCCAGACTCATTCAAATACCCACACTATACCTCCTTTGTATAAGGAGAATACTCGTTTGTTGAGTTATGCACAAATTACTTCTGGTGTGCAAAGCAGTCCTTGAACCCGTTCCTAAAACACCAGACCACAATAGTCACATATTACACATTGCTCCACACAGTAGCATACAATGCTTTATGGAGGGAGAAAAAAAAAACGTTTTATAGGACAGCACCTTTTCTGGTATAACTTAGAAGGCAAGATAATTGGTCCAGTGATATCTAAGTTTGCTGTTGTTTTCTGGGACTGGAATAATAATGGATTGTCAGAGACTGGGCACACGTGGGCTTCATGTCCTTTCCCATTCAGTTAATCAATAAAAATAACTATGAGAACAATTCCCATGTCAAAGAGAGATTGTATTGCCCTTTTCTTCTCAAATATATCAGATGAGGGCGTTACTAGAAGGCGGTAACTTTAAATTATGAAAAGAAGTAAATGGATGTGTTCAGTTTTGGGTAAGATGACAAGAAAAAAGGAGGAAATGAGAACAATGAATCAAAACTGACTCGGCTACCTTAACTGCTTTTTGAAAGAAGCATGCCTCACCCTACACTTAACAGAACATTGACTAAACCTCCCCCACTTCTAAATCCCGCTATAACTACTGATGCATGTGTAGCACTCGTTACTCCAAAATCATGTTCCTTTGCAGGGTTATTTTGGTTAATACAATCAGATTTCTTGAGGTAGTCAGACTCACAAAGGTGAGATAGAAATTTCCTTTCTCTGTATCCCTTTTGTGGCCAGAAGTTTGGGTGAAAAGACATGGATCAGGTTAGGAAGCTGTATTTTTATAAATGGGATGGGATGGGATTGGTAACGTTTGTCTGCCTCACAGATTAGATGCTTGCAACAGGAATATACTAGGACAGTAAATAACATCATATTACTGCCAGTGGTGGTAGCAGAGCTGTAATTGGGTAATGGTTTGGAGCTTATTAGAAAAGGGATAGCATGGAGAAGAGGTGAAACAAGGGTTAGATGAGAGAACAGCTCGAGTAGGGTAAAGCTGCTACAAGGATAGACAAGAAGTGATCCTCTACTGCTGGGTTTGCAAGTTTGGCTGGTGTAATGAGAAAGCAAAGGGATATAAGCCTCGAATTGCTAGAAGGTGTCTGGATAGTCCTGTGTGCTGCAATAGAAAGTGCCCAAGTTTGGGAGAAGGACATGTTTTAGATATAATGAGTCAAGAAGCATGTCAAATCTCTGAAAATAGCTGGAAGTCTTCCACCAACAAAGAACGTGTTTAAAAGAATCTAGTTACAAAAGGATGTCCTGTCTATCTTCTGCTCTTTCAAGCAGGTTCATCAAATAAGGACTTGATGAAATAAAGAAGCAGTTTTATATCAGTCCTACTGCAGACATGCTCTCCACAAGAGGCTCTCCTACAGCAATCTGCCAGAACATTAATCTTCTATCTCTGAATTTCATCTTGTTTCTCCATAGATGCCTACACTGAGAGCTTTAGAGTCTAAGTTAGACATCTGATCAGCAGAGAGAAATAAACAGTTCTAGGACACAAGTCATCTCCTTCTAAGTGAATAGCTAAACAGATCAGATGAATCATAAGTCAAAAGTGCCTATTTCTCTTTATTGTCTATAAAGAGATGTAGGCTAAAATACAGGTGATGCTATCCGTATTCAGTTTTATGAGCTATGCTCAAACAATTTACTAATCAAGCTGTACCTACCCTCTATTTATCAGTACTAGAACAAATCCATTTTTTTTTTTTTTAGAGAGATCAGATATCTGGTTTCTTTCTGATTTGGAATTGAAGATCAAACTGTTTGAAATGACCTGAAGAAGAGACTGGAGTCCTAAGGGTGTATTAATGCCAAGGAGCTGCTAAAAGGACTGCCAAAGGTCTGAGGAGACAGACTAGAAAAGAATCAAGCTGGTCATTTCCATGCCATGCTGGGATACCATCACAACAAAATTTTTGATGATTTGCCATATTTCATGGTATTGGCCTCACTTCATGGGCAAAGTTCTTGCTTGGTCACATTGATCGTGCACATCCTGTCTTTGCAGATGCACTAGAGGAAAGACTTTTAGCTGCAAACCAAATGGCACACAGCTATGTTCATTTTGTAAACTTTAGACCCACATCTGGAGTGTGCTACTTAAACCCATGGTCCACTTTGGTTGGAGTACAAGTAGAAGTACTAGTTATTCCTAGTGCCCTTAAACCTCCTTAGTACTGGCTTTTCTAGTATGACGATGCACCTGACTATATTTTTACATGTACACAGTAACCTTACTTCTCTGGAGAGCTGAAAGACAGAGGAATTGACAAGAGCTGCAGATATATCATTGATGAGAAGGCCTATTCATTTCTCTATATTCCTATGAGCCTTGATTTATTTCAGCCTATTCTCTGTTGTGCAGTGGCTAAGGGGTCCTACTGTGTTCAGTGGCATAGCCACATGGTCTTGCAGACCTGAGACACTGTGAGCATATACAAAACTTTAAGATGAAGCTTGTCCCTGTAACAGAAAGCTAGTGACTTCCCTGCATTAGGATTATACCTTCTGAAGGACCCTCATCTTGGAGTTCTAGAGCATAGACATTGCTTCTAGCTCCCGAGGCACCACTGTCCTGAGGCATCCCTGAACAGTTCGGTATGGCATGGAGAAAGGAGCAGTGAGGGTAGGAAAGAAAGTGTCATATGCTGCTCCCTGACACAGCCATCTCTGGTATCACCTTTCAAGGGTGGCCTGTATGTCACCTACAGTCTCCCTGTTGTGGAGTCTTTACTGGGATGTTGTTCTCTGGAGAAGTCTGTTGATTTAGGTGGGGAGGTTTAGAAGGAAAATACCCAAACTTTCTCCCCAGAGCCTTGTCCGGCTCTGAAGGGGAAACTGCCTGTCAAATCTCAAAGAGAACTTTGACCATCCTATAGACTTTATGGATGACTATGGCATCAGCAATCAGATGGAAAGTCAAGAGTCAATTAACATGTATATGTTTTGCATCAGCAAGGCAAACTGGTACACTCAGTCTCAGCAAAGAATTAGGTGCTGCTTCAAGTCATGTTGTGACTGAATTTTTCTTCAAACTACTATTTGAAAGCTGAGATCAGAATTTAGAATGATTCCAAATCTTCTATATTTCCCCTCTTCAATCTGCCTTTTGAGATGAAGAAGTCTTTCTGAAGAAGAAGCTCTGTTTTCAGAAGCATGGTGTCCATTGTTAAACCTTCTTATCTGCATACACAACCACCTTCTTCAGCAACCATTACAGGTCAGTGAGTACAATTAGTAACACAGCTTGTATATCAGTGGAATAAGGCAGAAAGTCTTGTAAAAGCTTTAGAGCATATATTGTGACTAACATGGAGAGGAAGAGAGGGCACCAATGCACAAAGGGACACAGGGAAATCTTGTCAAGTCTGAGTAATTCTCACAACCATCTGATAGGTGCATGGGGATGTCATTTTTTGGGAAGGATATGAACTCAGCTCCAACACAGTATACTACAGCAGTCCTGACTCTAAAGTAGAAGTAGAAACACCAGGACAGGAGACTCTCGGAAAATTATCCTCCCACATACTCTTTTTGTCTAGATAAAGTACTTAACTGATAAAATGGTTGTATTTTTCCTGCAAGTGGAGCTATTTAGAGTAAAATGCCTTAACACGTGGCAAGTATTTTTGGATATATGAATTCAAAGGAGAAAGTCTAACCATACTATCATTTGTTGAAAAGCCATTTTTTAAAAGAATTCCCATTCTATGGTCTCTTTCTGAGGTATCCAGCTGACCCCAGAACAAACCTTTCCAGCAAACTTGTGGACCATATATGAATTGAACAGAGAGGCCCTATATATATATATATACACATCCTAATATCCTTGAAAGACTTATCCTTGAAATACTTCTCGTAGTCAAACATTTTATTCCTTTTGCTAGCCTTCACAATTTTTTTGTTTGAAAAGGTATTTGCAAAACTTTCTTGAGCATCAAAAAACATGGCAAGTATGTTACAGTAATCTCCGACACATTAATTTAAATAGAATGGAAACTCCTAAGTCAAAGAATGATAATGCAGTTATTTTCTTGCTATTTTGTCTTAGCACATTGATTGCCCTGATGATAAATATAGGAAATAGGACTTTTAAAGGGGTAAATAGGACTTTTTGTTTACATTGGAAGAAAAGAAAAAAAAAAAAAAGAAATGAGTTTTCAATACACAAAGAAAACTGAAGGTAAAGGATGTGACCCATTCTTTAGACCCCAAACACCAATCACCTTCTACTGCCAGGGAGCATCAAGATGGAAGATCAGCCCCAAACCATATAGCACTGCTTGGCAGTTCAGTTCAACAGGAGAAAGAATGCATGGGAAAAGTTAGGAGCTAATTCCAGTGTGTCCTTCCTTTCCAGGTGCAGTTTAAGAAGTCAGTGCAACTGAGTGCTGCACAACAGGAGCATCTGGGGTACGTGAGGGAGTGTTTGATGCAACCATCACCTGAAGGCCTGAAGCGGGTGTCTGCAGCTCTGAGCTCTCATAAATGTGTTTTGGAAAGTACTAATTCCTGTACTTGTTCCTGTGGTTTCTAAGCTTTCCAGCTCCTCCCTGATTGCTGTAACAACTCAGTGTTGGTGAGTCTCCCTCTTGGTAGAAGAGGCACATGCCTGGCTTTGGAAGAAAACTAGTGTTACTCAAATATTATGCATTGCTCTACTTGAGATTCCCTACAGTTTCAAGGGAAAGGAAGGGATTTCAATTTTCAGATAAGAAAGAATTCCCTACAGTTTTCCAAGGGAACCTGAGAGAAATTTTTAAGTCTGCTCAGGGAGACCTGGGAGCTAAGATCTCCTGAAATCGTTGAACATCTGCTCAGATTAGACAAGAGGATAGTCATCACAGACATACATGAATAGATGTAACTGAGGTAAGAGAATGAATTTCATTCTTTTTTTTTTTCAGGTAAATGTTCCCTTTTGAGGTTTGCACATTCCTAAAATAAATACAGAAGAGGTTAAGTCAAAAAAAGATTAAAAAAAAATCACCAATGAAAATAGGTGAAAATGGGTGGCTTAGCAGGCCAGAGTCATAACTCTGTTGACCTCAGGGAAGAATTTAGATCTTTACTACTGACAGTAGCTCTTGTTTTTGTTCTCATAATAAGACATTGTATGGGAGCTGAATCATTGGAAACAAGATCATGACTCTTTTGAAAATTTTATGAGCTTTTCAGTGAACCACCACTAAATTTTGTAGGTTTTAGGTGAAACTTGATATTAGGGAGCAAAACAGGAAAATGAGTTAATATGTGCCAGAGATATGAAAGCAATACAAGAGCTTTTGGAAGCTTACCAGGGGGAAGAAAGAAAGTCTACTCATAAATAAGGAGGACATGAAATTAATAATGTCTCAAAAGTGACTGGGATAACTTACAGTGGTATCAAGCCTGTCACCAGGAAGAACATACATCAGAAAGACTGAAATATTAGGAATGGAGAAAAACTATCCAGATACCTTGGAAAATATGAATGTATACAATCCAGTTGGTCTTGATCATATCTTAGGGCAATCATCCCCTAGAGTTATGTAAGCTGTCGGCCTCATCTACAGTTGAAAGTTACAGCAATAAAATTGATGATGTGGCCCCATAATTGTGTGTGATTGAATTACTGCAGGTAAGCAAGTTACTACATCTCAGCTGAGCCATGGTAACTGACTGAATATGCTCTCAGCTAAGTAAAGTCTGCTCACTTTCACTAATAGCATAATGGTGTGATTTACACCCATTTAGAGAAACTAAAGCTAATTCTCTGAGTGGGTGCTCCTATTTCAGTTTAAGAATAGTTTATTTCACTTTGACATAAGTTGATTCACAATTTGTTTCAGGTAAACTAAAATGTTGATATAGTCTGAGAGAGAAAAGTTCTTACATAAAGGTAACTTGCTCAACAACTGGATAGAAGTAAATACTGTAGTGATCTTCAGAAGTGGAAAATATTCTCTTTGGAAATATTCTGTCAAAAAGATTTGTTTTATCACATTTAAATATGGAAAAATATAATGTATGCAAAATGGCATATTATATTTTAGGGCTAGATACATTCTTCCACATTTAGTTTGTGAGTAGATCTCTGTATTTTATTCTATTTATTTTCATTCAGCATTTTGTGGAATAAAATACTTTTCAAATCAGAGAATTCATCAAAATATAGTTTGAACCATGAACCGTGTGCTAGACACTACATGAACAAATACCAGCCATGAAACTTCTTTTGTTAGCATTATTAAGAGCCGTGGTAACTGACTGTGCTAAGACTATCATAAGGAGCATTGCAGATATTTGTAAATTTAGCTAAGCATTAAGTAAGTATCCTATTTCACAAGACATTATCTGAAAATGAGTTTCAACAGCTCTGGATAGAAGCCATTATCTGGATGGAAACCTGGGAAAGAAGTGATAAATGCCAGAATGAGTTTTAGAAGCACTGTATTTGGATGTTACTGACATTAAACAAGTTTCTTGTAAAAGCCTTACTAATGAGCAGGCATGACTGAAAAAAGAACTGATTATATTAAACAGCGATTTGTACTACTGTTAGTTTACCAGTGTAAAGTGCTGAGGTATATTAAAAGGAATCTAAAGAGTTTATAAAGCCAGATTCAATTGGAGACTATGGCCTGCCAATCTAACACACCTTCAGGATGAGCAGAAAAGATATCTGAGAAGCAGCACTTCTGGAAAATACAGAGAGGTGACAGAAAACAGCGTGCATATGTTTGAAAAGTAAGGCTGCAGCTAAAAAGACCAATGCAAACTGATGCGGTATATGCAAGGATTGGTACACAGCACATGAGATGACATGTTCTCATGCTGTGGCTCAGAGGAACCACACCCAGCTCCTACATCCTAGAGACTGAAGGATGCCAGCAAGTTTTAGGAAGCATAGACCAGGTTATGAGATTGAAGTTTTTAGGAGCGTTTGAGGTGTATCATTTAATGAAACAATTCCAAAACAGGGGAGACAGGGAAAGAAGGGGAATGTGTGGCAACTACTTAAAGGCTACGGAAACCAAAAGAATGCACATGTAGTTAAGAAATGGGAAAAGCAGATTAGACATCAGGAATTGAAATGGTAAATGAGTTTTTTTATTAATACTTTTAGCTTCTGGAATAACCTGTAGGTAGTCAAAGTTCTTTGGCTTGTTGTTTTTTAGACTAGAAGCCAAATTCTTTTGGATGACCAATGTATTGGCGGTGAGCAGGTTAATGAGATCTAACAAATCTTTTTTTTTTTTCTCACTGATTTTATATGTTTTTTTCCTCTCATTCTGTAATCAAATTTCCTCATTGCTGCAGTTACAAGATATATAAAACGAAAAAAAAAATGCTGGTGTTTTTTCTGGATAGCCATGATCTGTGATATACATTGCATGATCTATATAGAGCCTTTCCCTTGTGGGAGAGTGCTGTTTCCATTGGTTGCATAAAAACCAGGTCCTTTCCTCTCTTTTGCTTGCCAGCAGTTTTAGAAACTCTTAACATTCCAAATCCACATTTCATTAGCTTTTCCTCGTTCAGCAGTTCTCTCAGGATCTGAAACCACCATCTTTCGTGACTTACGCGGAGACAGTAGTTTCTCTGTAGTAATGTCTGTGTAACTAAGCTCAATTTTCTCCTTTGCTAGATTTGCCAGAACTCAGTCAATCTGTATGAAATTTCACACACACAATTTTCTGGAAGAGCAGATGTTAAGAAAGTTGTAGAAGGAAGTCAGGCAGGTTATTTATTAGCAATGGTAGCTTGAGAAAAAAATCAAGGGGACTGGACTCTGAAAAAAAAAAAAGATATATTTTTGAGGGAGTATTGAATCTCCAAAATAACTTAGCCTGTTTGAAGCCCTAAGCCTGTTTGATTAAACAAGGTGTGGGGCCTTTCACAAAATCAAGGAATGGTTGAGGTTGGAAGGGACCTCTAGGGATCATCTAGTCCAATCCCCCTTCTCAAACAGGGACACCTAGAGCACGTGGCACAGGGCCACATCCAGGTGGGATAGCATCAATTAGTTATTGAGAGTTTTAACCGTCTAACCTCTCACTTTATGAGATGAATCCCACTTACAGTGCCAGACAATATTCGTAGCTGATGCTCTGAAGATTTCAGCAGTTTATTTATGTTTTAGTTATGTTGGGATATGTAACGTGTGATGCAAAAGGCATGATCAATGATGTCGCAAAATGATATAACTATATACAAGAGCTACATACGGTAAAATTCAAAAGTAACATTTAGAATTTTGAAATCTGTGAATTTTCCAAACATGAAAATGTCAAAAAAGTTTTTTATGAGAATTTTTGCAGCATTATTACCAAGAAATGTTTTGATGAAGCATTTTTGACAGCTCTACTTTTTGACGGAAGTGTAAAATTATACAATATAATAGATCCAACAATATGTTATTTCTGTCAGCTCCCCAGTCTGATTGCTGCATAAGTCTGCCTGTAAACTACAGAACAGTTGGGATTCAGCCACCATGATTGGTAGATGAGTGGTTACTATCGACTTCACCAGCTCTCATGTCTTTTACAATAAATGTGAGCAGAAGTTTGGGATATACTCTGCTATATGGTACATATATTGGCACATGAAGGAAACTGAAGATTAGAATGAGTAAGTGTCAACAAGGAATATGGGGGAAAGAACATGATCTGCACATGGAAAGTGCAGAATAGCAAAGAGGAAACTAACAGTGAAATTTTCAAAGATGTTCAGTTGTCAGCTTGAGTGTTCATATTGGAGTAAGTAGTAAATATCCTACGTGTTTCAAAAGTGAGGGTGTTATGTGCTTTGGAAACAATCCTAACTTACCAGAAGGAGAGAGGGAGAGAATATGAAAGACCTAATTTTACAATCATATGACTTCAGAAGTCAAGGAAATGGGTTTATTGTAGGAATCTGTTCCAAGACTTTCCTATAGTGGAAACAAATGAGTGAAGGAAAATGGAAATTTCTTCCTGGATCTGGAATTTCCCTTTAAATTACCGTAGTTTAGATCTGGAGACCCACTTCAGCTCAGAGTCAATGGTAAAATTAAGGTACAGTATTTTGAATTGCCTTGCAATGTAATATATGAGCACTTACTCACTAGATAGCCACTGGACCATGGAAAATATGTGTCCCAACAGATACATTGCTCCAGGTTGTTCAGTCAGTGGATTGCAAAATTCACTGAACAGATACTGCAAACCATTCAAGCCTGAAACCCTCCCTCCCCATCACCTGCCTCTCCTTTCCTTATCCACTGTGATGCATCTCTGCAGGGCACCGGCACTCTACTTAGATCAATTTCCTTCAAGGTTCTTATGTCATAAATTTGATATGAATCAGTGCAGCTGCTTTTTTTTTTTTTTTCTTCATTTTGTTTTAAGAATGTCCAAAGATGTCTGCTGACTAGAGATCAAACTCTGCGTTTCGTTCTTTTCCTTCTCTGCTGTGAAAGCCATTGCACTCTTACTCCTTGCTGAGACACGTTTGTATTCTTAAATTGCCTGCACTGAGGTTTTTCATGCTCCAGCAATGACATCCAGTTTCTCAGTCCGTAACCACTTTCTAGTAAGACTACTCATAGAGCTCTCCATATTTGTCAGTTATTTATCTTCATTTCTCCTTATTTATTCTAAGGAAGAATTATTCATATTAGAAACAAATAGTAACTTGGGAAGGTTTATTAACAATGTACATAAAATAAGGTCTGGAGACTTATCCTTTTGAGGTCAATGGGAAAACCAATCCCAAACTGAAGCTGAAACAGAGCCTGAAAACAAAGGTAATAGGACAAGAGCTAGCTAGAGGGAGACATGTCCATTAATTACTGAGTTTCCATTCCCTCTCTCACCTTAATAATCTTTAAAAAACCTACTATAGACGGCTAAAGTAAAAATATCCTACAACTCCAGATACTCATTTTACCTCCATACTGAAGACACTGAAGGATAAAAGGTTGGATACAAGCTGATAATTTGGTGAATGTTCGGTATTAATTAGAACCATCTTTCTGCATTAAGCAAGCACAGAGAGTGTCTCTGGGACACTGTTTCCTCATCTGCAACATGACTGATGACATCCCTGCTTCCTTTAGGATGTTTGCTCAGTCAGCTCTTGACTTGGTACCCAAGCCTGTCTCTCAAACTGCAGTCACAACCCACGCAAGGGATGTGTTTGTGGCATTTCTATGATAGAGGAATGGCTTCTTCTTTGTGCATTGTATGTGTCTATGCTATGGGAGGCAAGCAGGGAGATGAGGAAAATGCTTCATCAGTAAGAATCTTCGGTGCAAAAATGTGTAAAAATCGCTGTCAAAGTACCATTTAGTTTTATTTCGGTTGGAGGCAGTTGACAAGAGTGGTAGCTAATCAGTTCAGCATCTAATCAAGATGAAGGATTAATACACATATTTAATATTAATAATATATAGTATACTTTATATAAATATATATTATTCCGTGATTATATATAATAATATATATAATAATATACAGAATATATATATATATAAAATATATAAAAATACCTATATTAAATACCAGCTTAGAAAAGACATGTGAATCAGTAACTAAGATGGGAACTGAACCATGTCTTATGCTGTATAGCAGCATCTGGTCCTTTGAAACAAAAGCCTACAAAAATTTTGTTAGGCAGCTCTCCCACAGTTAAGCCCTCAGCTCTCATCTATATTATAGGAGTATCCTAGATACCTCTAATATTTGTGTTGGAGATATCCTGGGAAACACTGTTACAGCATTTTAACTCAGTAAACATGGTGTTGCCGTTGCTTGTAGCAGGCCACAGGCTTTGTATTAAGCTAACAGCATAGGCTTTGTCTTGACTTGGCTTGGCCTGCCTGGAGATTTTAGTTTGTATCAGCAATTGCCTAATTGTTTTATTTTTTTCTTACCTTGGCATAGCTATGTAGTATAACACTTAATGCCATATATATTTTTATATTACTACCTACCAATAGCTGCTAATAACAAGTAGCAATTTGAGGTAGAAGGATTTTTGGCATTAGAATAAAATACACTACACAGGAATAGCAGAGCCCTTGGAAATAGGGTCACAAGGTGGTACCTGCGGCCCCTGGGCTACATGTAGCTCTCTAATGGTCAATTACTGTCATCAAAGGAATGCAGCCTTGGAGACCTTGTAAAACTGGTTTAAGAAGTAACAAAGAGAACAAAGAACAAAAACTGACATATGTAAAGCTCACTAGATACAGTAAATTTGCATGTAACTTGGACTTGCAGACCAGTGAAGAAAGGTGGAAAAGGTTGACAAATATACAAAAAAATCCTCACTCAAATAATGGGAAAGAAACAATCAGTCTTGCAACCCACCTAGAGAAGGAGGGGGCTCAGGATGCTGATGACTCACTGCACACCCCCAGCTGGCAGCCATCAAGGCAGCCATCAAGACCCATTTCCCAGAGGGCCAGGGGAGGGTGGGTTAACATCAGAGAAGGGAGTAGATGCTAGTAGCTTGTGTATATATATCATTTAACAGTATATAGTTTGAACTACAAGTGTTAGCATTGCTGTAACTGAAGTATTTTTTTTAATTAAACTGTTAAGACTCTAATTAAAATAACAATAAATTCTTGGCTTTGCCTGTACAGTGTGTTAATTTTGATCAAGAAAACTTTGGAGCATAAAAAATAGTGAGAATTCAAGCCAACTGTTTTGTAACTTGGATGCAACCAGCTGCTGACATCATGTATCCCAAAAACTCTCAAGCACCTTTTATGTATCTAAGGATCACTGCCTGCTGCTGCCCTTTCACCACAGTGGGATGTTGCACTCTGATAGTCACAAGGTTCACACAAGAGAAACTGAAAGTTTCAGCAGAACTGTAAGCAAGAAGCAACAGACATTGGATGAGGGACTACTTTTTCTCAGTTGCTATTAAAATAGTGCCATTTGCAAGGCATCACTCCCTAGTGCAGTAAGTAGGGATTAATGTTGAAGGGCAGCCCCATCCTAAATGATAAAGTCTGCCAACTGTGGGCTGCTGCCCAGCAGGCTGCAAGGATCTGGATGAACAGAGCTACTGCAATGAAGTAGCATTAACTACAGAGCGTCATTTTTGGCTCTTCATTCCAGAACAGTATTGATGAATATGGTTCACAAGAGGCTGAACTCATACCACCTTATGGCCTGTGGTTTGGCTTTGGTGAGTTCATTGTGCATGCCATTGCAAAGAGGTGCACAGCAGCATGAGCAATGTCTGGCCAAATGTGCTCCAAGACAACTCAGGCATCATCTCAGTATTTAAGAGAAGTCCCAGGCTCAGATCTGTTGATGATATTTCTAGGAGACATACACTGAAAGGGAATGGAAGGCAGCAGCTATTACAGTGGTGAAAGGTTAAACTCTTCAAAGTCATGCTCACTAGCCTCTACCATTCCAGAATTTCAGAAAATCTGGAGTCTTTTTCTTATGACAAAGTGTCTCCCTACTCTTGTATGAGATATGTATAAGTAGTGTGATGACACTCGCAGCTCAGTAGTGAGAAGCAATTGCTCCCTGTACAGTAGCAGATGTGCTTGATTCATGGATCTCTGCTGGATGTTCAGCTATATATTTGGGTGGCTCAGGTCATTGTGAGATCACTCATTGGCAGAACATCTTTTTCACCATTGCCTGCCGCACATTTCACAAACTGTTCCTCACTAATGTGGCTAAAGGAAGGCCTGGCATACCATTCACCTCCAACTAGTGTAAGAGACAACTGAGACATTGCTTAAGCAACTAAGGCAGTAAAAACACTGAATGGTTGTGGAGGAAGAGACACCTTTGACACTTGCCATCTATGAGAGGGGAGGAGATACACTTGCTTTGGCAGTACCTTTCATAAAGAGTTCCCCATGTCCTGCTAAACATTTACTTTTTTTTTTTTTTTTCCCCACACATCTTTGGCTGCCTGTTGTGCAAATGCAAAACTTTACTCAGGAGATTGTTTGAAGTTCTATGTAACTACCTGATCAAAGTAAGTCTGGGGATTTCCCTATATTCCTGCATTTTGGGCAAGAGCCATCCATGTATTTTCATTGTTTCCTAAGTTCTGAGAATTAAGGCAGATTGTATGTGTTACCCTGGAGATACCAGGAGACCTCATTGCCCTGGTATGCTGTGTGAAGCTGCAAACTAGATGTTATTCAATCAGTGACCTCCTCAGACAAGCTTAAGTCCTGAAACAGTGAATCTTGCACTCTTATTCAGTTTTACTGGCAATAGGAATAACAGTATCCACATCAAGGGACAGGACTACTTATGGAGGGTAAGCTGCCCAAATGCTGTCCAACGCAAGCCTACCTGTAATATGAAGTGTGAGAAAAATGCTGCTCTTTCAAGAAGAGGTAAACTGGAAGAAGGATATGTGACAGTGAGACCACAAGTAACAGCTGTGTTAAAGAGATTATTTGAACCGCTGGAAGATCAAAAATGCTCAGAGAAAGCTTTGAAGGTGATGCTGTCTCACAAAGCCTTCTGCAATTATTTTCTTATTTTGGTCAAGCTTTGAATAAAGACCATTCTTGTTAAAAACGGGTCAGTCTTAGATCCACAGAGACAGCTGACTGTCAAACAGGCTATCCTTGATTAGTGAGGGCAGTGCATATTAGTCATGGTCACAGTCAGTTAGGACTGCTATGGCATCACCTAGAATCTTTGAATTCATTCAGAGCCCTCTAGCTTTCAGTAGCAAGAAAAATAAAGACATCCACTTTATTTATTAACAAAGAAATAGTCTATACGGGAACCAGAAGACTTCTGTGCCATAGATGCATGCATGGGACCAAATGCTCCTGGTAACTGGGCACGAGGTGGAAAGAGAACAGATATTTCCGAGTATGTACTTGATAAATTTGTTCACCAAAGAGTTACTTGGAGAGCAGAGGCAGTGTTAGTTGTGTTAGTGTTTAGTTGTGGTTTTGAAGAGTCATGAGAATGTCACAGAAGGTTGTGAAAGGTGGGATTAAGTAACCTTTTTTTTTTTTTTTTAAGAGAGCAAATTTAAGTAAACTAGGAAAATCGATTAGGAAATTCAGATGACCTGAGAAATCAGGGACAGTAACACTGAAGTGACTTAGGATTTCTTCAGGTCAAATTTACTAAAAGGTGTCAGAAACGTGCATGGCAAGCATGCTCTAGACCTCACCGCATTAGTATTTCCCCCTCCTTCCAAGAGGGTTATTAGGAAGAAGCAAAAATTTGGAAGGAGTGAAAAAAAGCAGGAGTGAAAAAAGCTCTGCCTATGACCACTATGACTGTATTGCTTGCCTGGGAGCATCTCCAAGTTTCTCAGTCTGAGTGTACACCTCTGATATATCCCAAATCTCACCTCTTCTTCGCTTCCCAATACATGCTGATTACTATGCTGAAGTAAGCTTCAACAAATATTTGCTCTGAACCACTGGAGAACAAGATTCTTACCACAGCCTGCTGCGCGTAACCAAATATAGTTGGAATCAGGAAGCATAGGGATGGTCAAGCTGACTTAGGGTTTTTTTAATAGCAGTGAAACAAGAAGAAGGTCTTTATTTGGCTATCAGGTAACAAGAACAAGAAGTGAAACAGGATCACAATGCAATAAGAATGCATGTTCTTGTTTTATCCTTAAGAAGATAAACCTGATGCAAGGCCAATGACCTTCGGAGACAGAATATTGGAATGAGGACAGGGAAATGGAAAACTCTAGAGGTCTCTTCCAATCCCAGCTATTCTGTGATTCTGTGATTGTGATCGTAAGCAAGCTGAAGTGACAGCCTGAATGTTGACAAATGCAGTCCAGAGATTTTTGAACTGATGGACCATCTTGATCTAGAAGCAGTCTAAATGTCAACATACTGTGTTTTCTGGCATAGGGAAGTAGGAAGACTGGTAAAAGGCACAGTGAAATTTTATTCCTTTAAACCTCATATGGTGCACTCTCAGCACTGGCTGAAATATCCCCATTGAACTTCCTATTCAGGGAAGAGGTTACTAACAAGGGCAGACAAACCCCAGAAAGCTGAGTCAGGAGCGACTGTGATACCAGATAGTCTCCATTGCAGAAACCTGGAAGGAATCAGTAATACAAACTGAAGGACAACACCTGAACATTTGACATTGGAAGACTCAGGAAAAAAATCAGTACAAACTTACTGCAGATGGGCAGAGATGGGACTCTAAAGGATTTTTAGATATGAAAGCAGATCAGTTCCAAATCAATCCTCCAAAAGGAGTGCCAATAAGCTGAGAGACCCTGACACGATCCCAAAAGATTAGCACAAGTGTTAGTTCATCAATCAGTGGTGTTTCTGGTTAATTGTGATCCTTTCCACTCATCTTCTTGATTCTTAAAGAATATATTAGAAGAAAATATTAGAAATTAAATATTTTATAAATATTTAACCCATTCTATAGAATGCACAATGATATCATCAGTATAATTTTAAATACATAGAAAATTCAAATAAATCCTAAAATATTAAACTGAGTTCCACCTATTCGAAAACAATCTCTATAGTCCTCTAAGTTTTATCCTTAGAAAATGCTTGTGGAATTAAGGTTAAGACTCTAAATTTCAAGGACCTTTCATGATAGGAAAGGCCAGCATTTCTATATAGTCATTCCACATATTCCCTTACTTGGTAACTGTAAATTTAATTAATTATTAGGTCTACTGAAGCTAGTTTCTGAGAGATGGATCAAACCTATGTGTAAAGAACTCAGACACACTTGTATAGATTGTTGCTACTCAACATTTAGCTAAAGTTTGTACCAGAAAGAAAAAAGTATCACATCTACCAATGCTGCTTTATTCCTTAGCATGCAGAGTTGAACTCTTCACAACCTATTGAATTTTGTTATCACACTACCACAGCTGAGCTTTACTCATATTATTATAGAGATATCGATGTATGTATTTGCTATATATTATCTTGCAAAGTGCTGATAAGCAAACAGTAATTTCCATATCTACATCTTCGAAGGCTACTTTGGCTTCCTGTCTATTAACTAAACCTGGTCAGGGCAGAAAGGTGTCAAAGAATGGCAGGAAGGAGCTTTCAAATGCCAGACTTGTTGTCCCTCAGGTGATATTTGACCCCATCTTTGTTCATATGAAATACCAGAAAAAGTAATTTTTCTGCAAGAACAGAGATCTTACCTGCAGCATTCCAACTAAATTTGGATGTTATCACGATAACGGCAACAAGGATAGAGTATGTATTTTATTAGAAATTAATGTAGTTAAAAAAAAGCAGATGCTTTCAGACACATTAGCACTCTTCAGGTTTGAAACAGAAATGTGAATGCCTATACTCTTCCGACTCCTCAGTGGAATAAAAATTGTTTTTGTTATAAAAGGTAGACCCAGGAAAGACCATAAGAGGTCCTCTTGTTAATGTCCCAACTCAAACAAAAGTCTGACTATGTCAGGATGAAGCAGTATCTGGACTCAGCTACCTACAAACCGAGAGCAACTCTTACCTCAGGAGTCAGTGAAATGTCTCATTTTGTAAGAAAAATCTCATTTAGAGCTAATTCTGGATAAGAGTAAGTAAAGAAACATGCTCAACTAAGAATGTTATTGGTATTTGAGCCAAGTATATATGCAAGATGAAATGTAGCACTTTGGTATACCTACACACCAAAGTCTCTCTTTTGAAGACAATCTTAACCCAACTTTAATGTTTCCCCCTCTCCTCACCTTCTGCTAAAAGCAAAAACGCTTCAAACCACAAAGAGTTATGACATGCAGGTGCGGGTGCGCTCCCAGTGACAGGAGGAGCACAGCAGGAGAAATGTTAATGGTGGTTTGCCAAAATAAAGAATTATAGTAGACCGATTAAAAATAGATGGTAAGTTTTCCACTGTTAAATTGTATTATTGGGGTTTTACTCAGTGAGATCCTTGAAGACAGCCAGTGAGCTGATGGGGAGAGGCAGGTAGGCTGCCCGGGCAGAGATCAGTGGAAGGGTAGGGCTGCCCAGCTGCTATAGCAGATGGGGACAAATTTGGTTTCATAAACCACAGCAGGAGCTGTGGAACCAGTGCCTGTGGACAGATGAGGGCGCATTGCTTGTTCTTATCTAATCTCCTGCAGATGAAAAGATATCAAGCACGCCAACACCTAAAACTATCCTGTGTTTTGTATGTTGAGGGATTAATGTAGCTCTTCTGAAGGTGAATTGGCCTAGAAGGGGTACTTCTATCCTCCCAGATTCTCTCTAGTAACCTCTGTTCTCATCTTCTTGCTGCCTATCCACAGCAGTCAGGTAAGAATATCTTAAAGTAGAAGAGGGAAAATCGGCATTTTTAGTTTGCTTTACTAATTGGAGGCCTAAAACAAGTCATAGAAGAGGCCTTGCAAAGTTGCCAAGTTCCTTTTAGTAGAAATATTTAATCTTACAAGCTGGGATGAGCCATATACACAATGTATGCATTTTGGAGAGAGACATTTTCAATAGCAATTGACCTATTGACCTAGCAATATTACTTTGGTGGTAATATTTGAGAGATTCAGTATTCTGTTCATTTTTTCCTTTTGTTGCAAACAGCTACCAAAATTTGGCATCATCATATTTTTAAACTCATAGTATGTGGAAAAAGTAAAAACAACAACAAAAAAAAACCCAAAACAGCCACAAAAAACAAACAGCAGCCCTCTCTAAGCAGATTTTACAGTTAAAAGATAACTCTGACAGAGATAACAGATTTGAATCGATTACCTACATATACTCTTTTCCTCCTCCTTCCCTGCAGCTTTTAGAAAATCTGTTGCAAGCAGATTTCAGAGACTCTCAGCCCAGCAAACAAATCACCAAGGCAACCTTGACACTGATGTCTGGAATCCAGTATGGATAGAAACAAAAATCACGTTATATCAGTATCCTGAGTCTAAAGCCCATTCAGTATTTCATAGTGCACACAGCAAATCTGGCTTCTTGAACAGTTGCCCATACCAATTTTTTAAACTTTTGTTTCTACTTCAGAGATTGTAGTGACCCTTTGAATGATTCATGGGCTCTTATTATAAATAAAAATCTTGTCTGTTAATCTCACATCCAGATATTAATTGAGAGATCCCTCAAAATCTTTAGCTACTAATCTGCTAGCACTAACATTCCAAATAACTCTATCTGATTGGAAATGCGTATTTTGAACCATTGGAAGACTGAATTGAAAAGATTCAACTCACCTGTGTGAGAAAGTAGATGCTTTAAAAAGGGGCCATTGGACCTACTGAACGGCGTTTTGGTTGTTCGTTTCCTTTGGTTGCATGAAAGATGTTTAGTTTTGTCACAAGAATTCTATCTCTGAATAGCCTCTTTCAAAGAAGCATTTGTTATGCTGTTTAAGTAACTCTATCATTGTTTAGCCAGACTGAAGAAATAGGAGCAGAATAAGAATGCCTATCAATTCACTTTGTCTGTTTGTAGTAGATTCTGTTGACATTATTACATCACATTTGGGATGCTTAAATTCTTTCCAGAAGCATGGGGTTTTGCAAATGCCATGTGCAGCTCTTTTGCCTGTGTTTTTTATTTTCTCTAAAAAGGAAATCAGAGAGGAATTCAAAGACGACATTTGTGCCAAGAGCTTTTTATAGGTGCATTTAAATCAAAGCTTGGAGTATGTGGAGCTTACTTGGACTGACATCAAGAAATTTCGCTTTAGCTGTCCAGGGAATATCTATACCTGCACATGAGCCATTGAATGGCCAGGTCCTTCTGAAAGAAAGACAGGAGATCATTTTGGCTTACAAAACAAGCTCTTCTCTTGATCTGGTCATGGCCTTAATATCATGCTGACATGTTATATGCATCCATGAATCTTAACTTACATACAAAAAGCTCACTTCAAGGGAGCTATACAGTTAGAAGCAATCCATTTCACTGTTCTCCAGTAAAACTAAGTTTCAGCAGTATAGAACTCATTTGTGCAAACTGTGAAATACGTTTTTTTTCCTGTTATTTTTTAAAAAATAGTACAGGCTAACCCTTACAGTTGAGGGACAATCCTTTCAGCTCTCATCAGTGTTGATAGGCAACATGTTTTCTCTGCTGTCATGAAAAAAATAAAAGAGAAGCCAAGAAGTTTTTCTTGATGTCTGGATTGCACCCTGCCACACAAACCTTCCATATAGTAGGTCATTTAAGAAAGCAGCAGGCTTCCACTTAAAATCATCTGATAATTGCTTTCTGTTGAGTGGCTCACACTGCCAGGCCGTGTGCCTTATTGTCGAGCTTTTTCTTTCTTTTTTTTTTTTTTTTTTTTTTTTTCCAAGCTGCCCTGAGTGCTCAGAAGTGAGCCTAAGAAGTCTGGCTGTGTATTATGTGTGTTGTTTGATGGCATCTGTTTTTATGGGATAAAGGATGACTCTTCAGGTGTTACTCTCATTGCTCTTGATGGTAAAAAAAAAGTTATTCTACCCTAGTTCTGCCTTGTTCTTAGAGTTTTCATCGGTCCTTCTATTCAGTAGTAATCCAGTCAGCATCAAAAAAGGAAGAGTTGATAATTTGCCTGCTTTGTGTACTGCAACAGTTTGGCATGTAGGGACTTGAATGTATCTACCTCAGGATACAAATATATCTATACATATTTATGGGTGTATGTGTGAGTGTGCGTACGTGTGTGTGTGTGTCTAAAACACAGTGCAATAGGTCTTTCTATGATGTTCCCATATTGTTTAGGAGACGTTATGACAGTGACTGGGACCAGTGCTGGGCCACTGACACACCACTGAGGTGTCCTCTCAGTAGATAGGGTGGAAGGAATTTGCTTGTCTGTCTGCCCTATATTGACACAATTTACCTGCTTTCACCCTGGGAGCTATTTCACTTCAAATTATCTGTCAATCTGAATCTCTAATTCCATTGTGGAGGCATTTCTCAAGGAGTTAACATTGAAGGACCCCTCTGCTTCCTCTTTGCAAGGAAGACACAGCAATGGACTGATCATCACTGATATTTCTGACTTTTTTTTAGGCAGGTGAAAGCACCTGTATCCCATCACGAGTAGAGCTGAGAGAATTTTTGAAGACCCACACTCTCAATCAGGAGGATTAGAAGTGGTTAAAAAGAAAGTACTGCCCCTTACTCTAATAAGGCATAGAAAATAAACAGTAGGGCCCATAATTTTTAAATGCAGGTTAAAAGAAGTGGTGGACCTCTAACAGGTTTGTTCATGCATGATCATGCCAGCACTCTTTGCTCACTGTCCCTGGTACCTCTCCTATGTTCCCATCATCATTCTTTACACAGTCAGAAATTGGGAAATTTCTGTGTTCCGTATATGGGGCATCCAGTATAAATTTGTTCCTTACAAAATTTTTCATTCCACCTACTCTTTAGTTAAATGTCTTATCTGGAGGGGCTTACCTAATCTTCCCTACAGAATTGCTCAGCAGGACTCAAGAGTGAGATAAAGCTTTTCTCCAGCCAGCATGTCTTTGCTTTAGCCACTGAATTAGCACCTATCTATCTTCCAATTCCCATGTGTAATTGCAAAGTGGATCAGTGCAGGCACTTGCTCTGCTCTGAACCGTTAGCTAGGCATGTACTGCAGTGTGCGAGGAAGAGAGTTGTCAGGGCTCTGCTCTGACATCGACTCAAGGGTTCAATGCTCCCCTTCCTTTCCAGTGATTGATTCCGGTGCTTGAAGTACCGGAAGAAACAATGTGCTTTCCTCAGAGAAGCCAAAGAAGATTGGTTATGCCCCCAATTACTATGACTTTGTCTTAGGGTATACTTCCATAATTTTATTCCTTTCTCAATATTTCCAGGTGACCTGATCCCTGCACTTTCCTCAGTATGGCTGATAATAGCCCAATCACAAGAAGGTAGAAGAAAAATACTGAAGGATAAGGCTCTCTAAAAACAAACATGTCTTTGTTTCCTAGCCGCATGCATTATAGGAAAGTCAGATGGGACAGGAGTGTCATTGGAACTATTATCTGACAGCAAGCAAAAGAGATAGCTATAAATGTCATCCAGATATATACATGAACAAAGTAGGGGAGAACAATGAGTCATTTTGGAGCAACAAGAGAAGCCGAATCTTAGTTATGCATTTTAATGTCATCTGGGGTAGACTTTATCCTTTCTGAAGGGAGGGTTCAGCATTTTATATTGGATCCTCATTTTGTATACAAGTGGTAACTATTACCTTAAGAGGACTCGAATGAAATATTAGCCAATTTAAAACTACGTTCCACAGAGGGATGTAGTTTATGGGCGGCTGCTGTGCCAAGAAAATTTTAATATCTGGAAGCAGTCTGACAGATTGGGACTGGAACACAGATATGCAAAGTGCTGCTTGAGAGAGGATCAATAACACTCTTCAGCTTTAATTTGGTCTGTGGTGTGTATTCTGGCCAAACCTCCTCAAACTTTTATATCTTAATGGTTGAGATCTAGAAATAAAGGTTTTTGTAGCATAAAGGCATATACTCAGTAATTGCTTCTGCTAGGGCTATTTAATCAACATCAGTACAACAGAATTATTCAAATGTGCTTTACATTTACTATATGGAGACTCCTCAAAAACTATTCTGCTCAGAGTTTCAAGCTTTGAAATCTCTCTGTGTTTCACTCAAAGACATGGCCGAGGGTTTTATAAAACGCTGAGCTGGTTTTACCAAAAACACTTGAATATTGATATAAGTAGACTTACAGATAGCACTGAACCACATATTGCTGCAGAAGCCCTTACTGGGTGCCCAACAGTGCTATTATAAGCTAAATATGGATGTGCTTAGGCTATTCTGAGATCATAACTTTGGTGGCAGCAAAAAAACCCTATAAGACAGTAAACATATGTAATCAGAAAAATTCCCTATATTGAACACAGAACAGTTCAGCACAGCAGACCCTCCCTGTTCTCAGGGTGTTTGGTAGGTGGTCCAAAACGTGCATGTCTTGATGTCGAAGTGCTGGCTATCATAGGGAAATTTGCATGAGCATAGCTATGCATAATGCTCAGGTAACCTTCACTGTGCAAAATGGGAGAGTAAATAGCTCCTGTGCATGTCTAATGCTCACCAATACAGTGAATTTATGGTCAGCATTGCAAAGCGAAAGCTATAAGACAGAGCTTTTCTTTACAGCCCACAGGTTTGACATTTACTTAACCACACCCCGAAGTGTTTTCAAAATGAAAGCTCTAGTTCAATCCGTTGCATGGAGTTGGCTCATAAAAGTTAGCAATCCATTTTGCATTTATCTTTCTCTGCGGTTTCTGCTGTGATTAAGAGAACCATGATAAGGAGTTGTGAAGGCTTCAAATAAAAGCTATAACATTCCAGAATCATAGAAATGGAGCTTGTATGATTTTAACCATTCTATACAATTATTGGTATTTTGAGTTAACACTTCATTCTGTCAACACATCTGACAGTGTTTAGTTATGAGCTGATGCAGCCTGGAGGGAACTAGTTTTGCTGTAATGGTTGTCAGCTGTACTCTCTCCTGGCACTCTACTGGACTTTCCTTATACTTGTGATAGGCACCTTGATCAAACCGAGAACACAGGCTCCCATCCATCTTCAACATTGTCTTTCTTGAAAGTTGCTCTCTCGCTCCTTGTCTTTGCCCCTTTCTTTCTTGATGACTGACCCCACCTGAAAAGTCCTGTACATTTGCTTGTTCACTGCTCACATACTACCCACAGTTGCCGCAGTTCCTGAAAGCAAATCTGCTGTCCCTCCTGTCTGCCCGGCATGCTACCATTGCTGTGCCATTGGCAAGCCCACCTTTTTCTGGTGGAGTGCCCATCCATCGACCTGATCTGCATGAATCTGCAAGGATCCCTCTCCTTTGCTGTGCTACTGAAGGCCTAGTTCATTCAGTATGGAGGATCATGTTTGATAATCCATGAGCACATTATGTAGGCAGATTGGAGATTTTTCAGAACATGGCATATAGGCCATATAGGGCTGTAGGGCTCCTGGTACTCTCTCTTGTGTGGCCCTCTTGCTTCAGGATATTGACAACACTGGGAATTCCTACACTCTGTTGCCTAGAGTACTCCTCCATTATGGACACTATATATTGATTAATTTATAAATTTTTGTATTCTCCATATTACCCAGCTTGGATAAAACAAAATTTCCTCCTTCCTATTCCTTTTTTATCTTTTTTCAGAGATAGATGAAACTGTTTAGGAAAATTGAATGAAATTTGTTGTTATTACAAGTGAACTGTACCTTTCTGCAGGCAAATTATAGGTAGGAGGGGATGAATAATGGGTGTGGGTGGTCAGAAGAAAGTGTGAACTGACCTATGCAGAGAAAGACAGAGGAAAGCAGAATATATTTATGAATATTACTTTCAGTGGTTACAGGATTAATGAAGCTTTCCAATGGAAGTATATTTCATGGTTGATTGACTTTTTAATTAAATTATACTAAGGCCGCAACATGAACTTAGCCCTTTTTAGGACACTGGTGAATCCACACAGGAAAGATTACCTGACTGGATTTGCTGATGTCAAACAAGGTAAGAACTAAGTTTGAAAGACTTGTCTTACACTTCCCTTGGGGATCACTAGGTGAATGAATAATCTTCTGTACTCCAATTCCTCAGGAAACCAAGCTACACATGTGATAATTAAAATAGCAAATGCATTTCCAATAAAACCATTTTTACTATGGAGATCTCTTGAGTTACATGTTATAACTCCTTCTGCCACCTTTTGACTGTACAATCTTCAGGATAAATGCTGTATTCTGTTGGGTTTGAAAAACATCTAGAATATTTTCTATGAAAGTAGTAATAATAATGAAGATGGCTGGATGCCTCAGATCAAGACTTGGGCTTCAGAATCCTGGAACCTCGGTGTCAGGTCTAGGCTGTAATCCAGAACTGTATTAAATTTAAAAGTTTATGCATCCAGAATAAATTCATTACTTTTTGCTGGAGAACTTCTGGGGACTTTAATTTTTCAACTGAACTGCTAAAATCAGCATCTGATCCAGGCTGATAGATACTGCATAATCAGAAAGCAGGAATAAGAGCAGTAAATCACATACCAGAAAGCAGGAGAAAGTTCATACTCTAACTGGAGTAGTTAAGAAACTGTACTATAAAGTATGGGGTCTACTTTAATACTATACACTTCTCATCAGAAAATTTTCTTGGATCTCCTCATGCTTTCCTGCTGCTATGAAAGTTACACTCGCATTTTTCTGTTACCTAGACCTCTTAGAGAGGAGACTCGATCTTTCCCAGAGCTATTCAGAACTCAAGTAACAAATATTTAAGACAGGAATTGGACAACCTTCTCCTGACACAGGTAAAATGTATAACTGTAAAATGAGTCAGTTTTACGGTTTATTGCATCTGTGTGTAAAAGTGGAGTAAGCACATGAGCCATTCCATGTGCAAGCATCTGGGGACAGACTTACCACGTAGGGCACCCTTGCCCTGATTTCCTTTCCATAAACAATGGTACCATTCACTTACTTCAGAAGCAGATTTAATTTATTGTCCCCCTGACACTTCCCTGATTCTGTGGATCATTCAAAAGGCTTTGAATTAAATAAACAAATAATTAAAGTCATCAGGGGAAGGAAGAATCTCCTTGCACCCACCCCCGCCTCACAGTTGCACTAACCTTCTTCCTATTGAAGAGCCTGGGAATAGGAGGGCAGGCAGATGAAAACTTGTTGTTTTATTGATGTGTTTATGTCTCACTGGCATTTTCGGAGAGTGTGCTTGATAGTCCCAAATACTGATCGTTGGCCACACTAAGCAGAATTTTTGTTGCATTGCCCTTACTTTTATTCATGTGTGTGCTCTCAATTCCAAGTGAAAAAAAGAAACCTATAGGAAAAACATGCACACAGAGAACATGGAATGGAAACAAGGGAGTGATGCTTATTTGATGGGTTTTATATTTATGCATCCTGTTCAATATAGCACATAAAACATGCAGCAGACAAAAAACATTGTAAGCAGAGTAGCAAGAATTAACTGCCTGTTCTTTTTTTATTATTCAACAGTATAAATCTGGGGAGGGGAAAAGATCTGTCTCTGCAGTAAATTCCCTTTGCTAATTCAGCTGACTAAAAGTACATAAATCTGCTCTCCCTGGCTGCTTCAGTTTTGCAACAGTGACCCATCACCTCACCTTGAACTTTCTTGCAGTGTAATCAAGGATTATTAGTAAGTGCTCTGGAAAGTAGCACTTAGTAGTGGTATAAAGTGTTTTATGGATCTGCATTGCCTCCACCTTTGCATTCAGTAGCCATTATCCTTCATGGAGAGGTATCTTGTATGCACGGTACAGACAGACTACTTTCTCCACACCCCCTGCAAGAGTGAAGAAAAAAAAAAAAGTATTTTCAAAGATGATGAAGCTCAGATTATGTAGACACACCTAAGTATTATGGGAACTTTTCCTAGTGGCAACAGAGATTTAAGATTATTGAAAATAAGGAGATTTTTAGGAACCTTGATAAAAATGATATGACTATTTTTTGTGATTTGAGTTAACGAAGAAGACTGAGACATCTTGCACAAGACTCAAATCAAATTTCCAAGCTAAATCACAAGGTTACCTGTCCATAAGATAAGTCAGAAGGCTACAAATAATCTCCAATGTATTTTAGTGCCTTTCATGAATGATCTAGACAGAACCTGAAGTTCATAAATATTTTCTTTTATCCTCCTCTTTTCATTTTTAATGCACAGAAGTTTTAACTCTGGTGCATTGGTCTTGATATGTAAGCTGAAATGCTTTTTAAAATGGCTTTCTATGTTTAGAAATATGATCCAGCACAGATATGTAAGCTGAAATGCTTTTTAAAATGTTTAGAAAAGATGATCCAGCACAGCAGTGTACACACAGAATTATTAAATGCACTGGAGTAAGGAAAACATGTATGTCACAGAGTCCATATAGCAAAATATCATTGTAAGTTTACTGGAAGAGCAATTTGCTTCAGTAAATGCAATATGTCATTATCACATGCATGGTCTTTAATACCCAGTCTTGAAAAGCAACAAATACGACCTAGAAGGTGCTGACAGGGCGTTAAAAAATACGTTCAGCTCAAAAGATTGAGGCCTGAGGGCAGGAGGGTTCCTTCCAAAGAGACTTGAATCGTGGAATGGTCTGAGTTGTCATTATATGTAGCTTTCTGAAACAATATTTTCCTGCCCCTAACTATGCTTAATTAGCCTTTTGCTTTCTGTAATGCAGCTCTAAAGAAAAATCATTAGCAAGAGCATGTGAGCTGGTGTCAGCCAAGAAATGCCTGTAGTGATTTCCAAACTAAATATTTCTATAGAAAACTTTAGACTCATGCCTGTGATGCCCATGCAAAAAAAAATGTTCACACTGAATAGCAGCTTAGCAGTTTGATCTTATAGCTGTAACTTTCTACATCCTAACTGCAATGGAGCTGAGATCAGGAATATGGTATTGAGGCAAAGCCCAATGTTTGAAAAGGCTTACACTTCGGGACCACAGGAGAGGCTGACCACTGCAAGCTGGTTGGACTGGTGAGGTGGCCCGGTCCTTTCATTAAGGCCATGTATGCTGTGCTCTGGTCCTACAAATATACCTGCTGTGCTATTTTCCTCATTGCAATGTATGCTGAACAGCCTTGGAGGGTGTGCATCCATATGAGCTTGACAATCTCCCAAATACTGATCCCTGGAGACTTCCCAAGTGCAGAGTATATGTCCGTAACTGCATTGCTTGCCATTCATTCAGCTTTCGCTGGGCACCACCACCTGAGGCCCTCAGTCCTCCTCTGATAATTCCTCTTGGGCTTGGACACAGCAGGGGCTCAAAGGGCCACCTTTACCAGCCCTGCAGGTCTGATCTGGAATAAGTAGAGCCTAGCAGGCCTCAAGCATACAGCACAACCTTAGGCAGTACAGCAGAAGATGTTGGAAGGCGAAGAAGAGGGAATTAGGACACCCTCATCCTCCATGGAAATGGTGAGAATTCAGGAGTCTTCCCTGGAGTGCAACAGGAGACAACATGTCTCCATAAATACATGCTTGTCTCATAGAAAGGGCCAGAAATAGTGGCTGTTGTCAAGGACAAAAACATGTTTGGCTTCCTTATACTACAGGCCATGTGCAAAGCACACAGAGGGTCTTTTCCTCTGTAGACATCATGCAAGGGCTTGGATGAAGAGGATTCTCCCCTGGCCTACCTTGAAAGCGGAGCCCTACCGGAGAGCCAGACCCAACTCGATGGGTGCACAGCAGAGATACCCTTTTCTTATGGCATTTGGGGCTACTTAATCTGGTAAGTAACAGTCTCTTTGCCTATAAGATTTGTTTCTAAACAACACAGAACCACACTAGATGCAGTTTAGGACTGAGGCACTCAGATGAAGGGATCACCATCGAGCACTGTGATCCATGCATCTAGAGGCACTCTGGATAAATAGCAACTTTTCAAAAGACAGGCCAAGCATGAGCTTTTATGGGTACTGGGGAAGACAGGAAGGGAGTACTGCCATCTTGCACTGCTCTTTTTGCTATGTATTGTCTTGTGCAGAGTTTTCCAAACCCAGAGTGTTCATAACATCCATCTTTGTGCAAAATCATCCTGCAGAAAATGACAAAGGTTAAAGCTTCCCTTCTAGTATGCGAACAGGGATATCCCAGAGGGCTTTCCAGGGGAAAATGTGGACAAACAACGAGATCTCCAAAGGTTAAAGGAAACCAGTAATAATCTTAATGCATCATTTTAAAAAGAACTGTGGAGTCTTTTCTATTAAAAACACTTTCATGACCCTGAGCAAGTTTGCAGATCATACCAAACTGGGTAGAGTGACCAACGTTCCAGAGGGCTGTGCTGCCATTCAGAGAGACCTGGACAGGATGGAGAGTTGGGCAGAGAGGAACCTTATGAGGTTCAACAAGGACAAGTGCAGGGTCCTGCACCTGAGGAGGAATAACCCCAGGCACCAGTACAGATTAGGAGTTGACCTGCTCCAAAACAGCTCTGCAGAGAGAGATTTGGGGGTCCTGGTTGACAACAGGTTAACCATGAGTCAGTAATGTGCCCTTGTGGCCAAGAAGGCCAATGGCATCCTGGTCTGCATCAGGAGGAGCGTTGCCAGCAGGTTGAGGGAGGGGATCCTGCCCCTCTGCTCAGCTCTGGTGAGGCCGCACCTGGAGTACTGGGTGCAGTTCTGGGCTCCCCAGTACAAGAGGGACATTGAGCTTCTAGAAAGGGTCCAGCAGAGAGCGACAAAGATGTTTAAGGGACTGGAGCATCTGCGGTATGCGGAAAGACTAAGCAAGCTGGGCCTGTCTAGCCTAGAGAATACTGAGAGGAGATCTGATCAATATGTATAAGTACCTGAGGAGAGAATGTAAAGAAGATGGGGCCAAACTCTTCTTGATGGTGGCCAGTAATAAGACAAGGGGTAATGGGTACAAGCTGAAACACAGGAAGTTCCATCTCCATGTGAGGAAGAACTTCTTGCCTCTGAAGGTGACAGAGCCCTGGAACAGGCTGCCCAGAGAGGTTATGAAGTCTCCTTCTCTGGAGAACTTCTAAACCCACCTGGATGCTGCCCTGTGCCATGTGCTGTAGGTGTCCCTGCTTGTGCAGGGGTGTTGGACTAGATGATCTCTAGAGGTGCTTTCTAACCTCAACCATTCTGCGATTCTGTGATTCTGTGATTTTGCGCTTACTTTTCCTCTAGGAAAAGGTAAAGGAGACCGATAGAAAACACACGCATTAGGAAACAAAACAAAACAAAACAAAAAACCAGCTCCTTTCAAAACTTTTTTTTTTGAAAAAAAGGCACATAAATCTTATTTTACATGCTACCAAGGGATGATTTTTGAGTAGTTATAGAACCAGCTGAGAGATACAACCAGTTTGCAGTAAAATGAAGTGCTGAGGCAATGCAACATAGCTAGAAAGCTCTGAGAGCATAAAGCTAGAGTCAGCATGAAAAGTACAGAGAGTTTGCCTATTATGAATTTATAATGAAGAAAAAATAATCCAATTGTAGAGATCTGTTTAATGGATATTCTCAATACACAGCTGTTCAGCTTGTCTTTGAGATGCTGATCTGTTTGTTTATCTACTTGCTTGTAGATGTGCACAGGAGCTCTGCAGCATTTCATGCTAGAAAGGAATATCCCTTGGTATATGGAAATCTGGAGATATGCTTTCATTTAAACAAAGAAATAAAAATCTCCTGAAACACACCATTACTTACTTACCTTTACATCACTTACATTACATACTCTTTCCTCTTTCTTTTCATTTTTTCCTACAAAAATATTCTATGCTGAGAACAATAAAACCAAAATTCTTTGGAGTTCTTCAAAATCCTCCTTGATGCGACTCCGTGCCACATGCTCCAGGTATCCCTCCTTGAGTAGGGCGGTTGGAGTAGATGATCTCCAAAGCTCCCTTCCAACCTCAACCATTCTGTGACTGTGTGAAATTAATTATTACGAAGCCAGGAAAGGACTGCCATGTGAGAACAGAGAGACATATTATCAGACTGTGCTACCAGTCTGTTTACTTTATACGACAACTTTGAGATGACTGCATCTCATACTCTTCTCCTCTTGTTTTTCTGACCATCATTGTCTTGTTTCCTATTTGCATTAGCAAAGCTGCTTTTTCTCAAACTGCGTTGAGACATATCTTCCGAGCTTTTGACTTAGATAGGTTCAACTGGAAGACTGTATTCTTGATTTTTAAGCCATCTGAGCATAGATTGCCCTTTAAGTTGATTGTGTGAGCAGTGCCAAAGTGAGTGTGAGTAAGCTTATTGAAAAGGTAATTCATATTACTCATGCTAATTGGTGTGACCGCCCCAGGCCTGACATGAATAGCTAGTGTAATGTTAAGCTCCATAACCAAGGTCTGTTTTCACAACGTCCAAGAGTTAAGAGTCATACAGCTATTTAATAATTTCAGAGAATATATCTTTTAACCCTGAAAACTTGTCACAAAGTCCACTAAAATTTTGATACAGTATGTCACTCCTTTGGTGTAATGGACAGAGGTGGAATTGTGCATGCAGGGACCTACAGGATTTGGTAGTAGGTATTGGAATAGATAGAACTTCCTCTACAATCAAATTTGGATCATATGTTCTATGCTATATACTGCTACACCTTGTCTCTTCAAGCAAACAAAAACCCGTGTAAGTCAAAACAAGCTTTTATGAACAGAAGGAGAATGATACAGAAAGTCTCACACAAAACAGTACCTTTTTCTGGTAAATTTAATGAGCAAAAAAAAAAGAACATTATTCTGGCATAAGTAGGGAACATTACTTAAGAATCAAAAAATCAGCAAGGAAGCAATTGTGTCTCTTTTGTGTACATCACTGTATCACAAATGCATAAACCAGATTTTATAATGTGTTGACAATCTTTCTTCTGCATAAGAGCACATAGGTAGTTTAAGTGTTTTTGATTGATATATTGCCATTTCAAAAGCTCATTTTCATTGAAAAGTACCCACTTTTCTTAGAAAACCGTACCTCTACTTTGTGTTTTCATTTTTTAGTGGGCAGAGAATGACTTACCTGTTTTTTCCTGAGTGTTAAGAGGAATGAAGGCAGAGGACTTTGCTCATTATCTGTGATCTGCAAGCATAAGAAATGTAAGATAGAAATCTTGTCTGTAATAAATCTATCTGTTTTCATCTTTCTAAAATCTGTATTCATCTCTGTAGGGGGACATTTTTATCTCCTATTTTAGGAAAAGAACTTGGCATATGTTATAAATCAGATAATAGCACAGTTCTCCTGTCAAATCTCACAATCTTATGTGTTGCCCAAATTTGGACAGTGGGATTGTGTTCACCTTACTCTCTCATACTCAGGGATACCCTTTCACTACAATGGGATGCTGGCTTCACCTAAGCACTGCAAGCCCCTCTGCTAATGCTCAGAGGAATAATCCACACTGTCAAAAAATATCTGCTGCGTGCTGTTGTTCTATTTACTGCTAACATTTGTTACGTAAGAAAATAATCATTTTCTATTATTAGGTGATTTTACTTCTTTTTAATGTTGCAACACTCCGTGGATTTTAGCCAATTGGAAATGTCAGCTGAGTTTGAGAATGAACACATTTTTTGTGTAATGCGTCTAACCTCATCCAGGGTGTGCCTCCAAATGATACTCCTTGGAGGCTGCTTGTGGTGGTGAAAAGATAGGTAAATGTTCGTGCAGTACTTGGCTTTTTCCTTTAGACAGTATAAAATAGGGGGACTTAGTGAAGCACATACAGACTCTTCAACGCTCGTAATAAGATGATCTGCTAAGTGGATGGTGCTAAAGAATAATCAGCACATCTACTGTCCATCCTTTCAGCACTGCTCCTCAGTGCACAGCTTATTTTTGAGGAAAGTCTAGCCAACTGAGGGTTTGCCAGCAATGGGAATTTTGCAGCTGCTTTGCACTGTTGAAATCTCCATCAGTGCCTCTGACTGACCTCCTGCCTCAAGGTCCTTCAGATAGATAATCTCTGCCACCAGATGCCAGCCTGGAGACTAGAGAGAATTAGCATACAGAAATTCTGTTTTGTTTGGAAAACAGAAAGGAGGGAATTCTCATCGAGTTTCCTTGAATGGGTTTCAAACCTGAAATCGCTAGGCCTATTTTATTGCATGGCCCCTTTGTTTTGTGCTTTATAATAAATGATCAGTACAAGTATAGGCCAATGAGTTTTAGACCACGCTGAGGAGAATATCTTCTGCAGTGGCTAAAGAGCCAGCATAGGCCTTGCAATTTCAGAAAATTCTCCATCAAAATTTAAGCCTCTGTGAACACGTGTTTTAAAATCACTCTCCAAAATAATGGTTGATGTAATAGGCATAAAAAGAAGACTTAATATCTCAACAAGCATGGGGTTAAGGGCATGAGATTTACAAAGCTGTGTGCTACATATGGACTACTGGGATACTTTGATTAATTTAAAACATATTGATAAGGATATTAATGGAATGAAGTGCTATTTTCACAGTATAATGAAAGTTTCAGAGGTGACATTGTAGATTTTTCTGTACAAAAGTAATAAACTGGAAAAATCTATTTCTGAAAAGGAATGGCCAAGGGCAATAAAAATGCAGAGTTTTAAACCTAGCTAGATAGTTTTTTCAGTCCTCTCTCATCCTTACTTTTAGATACTACAACACAACTTTTCTTCAGGGGCAGGACATCCAGAAGCACTAAGTGTTAGTGTGAACCTCCTGTTTGTGAAATGAAGGACAAATGGCAGATATAAATTTGCTTAAGGGAAGGTCAGAAATGGTTAGGAAGGAAGAATATAATCCTCAGCCCTTGCATGCACCCTGGGTGATGCTTCTGGGATCTTTCTCCCTCATCCGTCTTGCCCCTGCATCCTTCTTATGCTGGAGGAAAGTGAATTGGGCCCAATACCTAACACTTCTGGAGATCCCAAAGGCATCTATAATACAACTCAATAAATTTTGTGTAGGCACCTACTACAAATAACCTGAGATGAAAACAGAGTGGCTTCATATATACCACCGTTTTATAGTTTACTGTCTTTTGGAAATTCACCTGTGAAACTTAAATTCTTTTAAGATAAGGTTTCTCCTTTGAAGATACTGCTTAAGCTTTTACACTAAAAGGCTTAAAAGACATCTGCATCCCTTTAAAATGTATCTTTTGTCTAAATGGCAATATCTCAGATTTTCCTACAAATGGGATCATCCTGGTGATTTTTTATAGTGTCAAATGTAGACAGTTCATGTATTCTACAATACAGGCACTTTTACAGTTATTAGTAACATGCAGTAAACAACAACAAAAAAATGTAGAGCCCTAAAGACAAGATGGATGTTGAAGAAGATAATGGAGGATGCCTACCTCGAATCTAGGAGACTATGTCCTATAAAATAATATATGAGACTATATCTAGGAACATAGTGCAACTATCTCCTGGCCTCATCATACATGAATATTTATTTATAACACATCTTTATCTCATCAGGATATTTCCATTAGAATAGAAATGTTTTCTTCAGAGACATGGACTGTTTGATCAACCCCACGTTATGTATTTTCTTACCTTGTCCTTTTATTCAGTATGAAATACAAGAAAATATTGAAAATCACATAATATTTGTTAACATATACATCAAATTTTCAGGGAAACGGGGGGAATGGAACACGGTTCCATTTAAGAATAATAAACTGCAGATAAATAGTACTAGCCAAGCAACTTTTACAAAAAGTAGGTCTCCTAGTTATTTCAAAGGTACCTTTCATGTTTGTATCTCAGCACCAGCTTTTTAAGAAAAAAATTCCTGTGCCTACTGCTGTCACCTTGCACTCAAGATAATAAAGATTTTAAAGTCTTGGGCTAAGTTTGGCCTTAAGCTACACTTCTCTGGAGAGATATACCTACAGCCACACAAGGGTGACTTTCACTGAAAGCAATGTGGAGGGAATTTCACAAAGATAGTGCTTTTAAGAAAATATTATTCTCTTCTTTTATCCCCTGCTAATAGCATAGAGAGGAACAGCAGGGGATATACTACCACTAATAGTACTCTTGCTACTAGCTAAGACAAAATATCACCACCCAGTAGCCTTCAAAATAAAGTCAATCTATAGAGGTGACAGAAGGTGCCAGCTGTCTTACAGTGCACAAAAAATGCTATTTCTGTCTATTAAATGTCATACTGATGAGTCATCTTGTCATCGTTAGATACAAAATGACTAAGTTTGTTAAATATGCCAGATAATCTACTAAAGTTTGATTTAATGGTAATCAGTATAATCTATTACACATCACATTAATCCATTAATGAAAGCAACATCTGCAAGTCAGCTGGCTTTGCCATTTTACATAAATTCAAATAGGCAGTGCATTTAAAAAGACTGTCCAATACGATATGACTATTTATCAAACCATAAGTGTTTTATCCAGAGTTTAAGCAACTGCTCATTAATAGTCTTTCATTGTGTACCTTAATTGAAGGTAGATGAGTGGCATACCTATACAGAATGATTAAACAATACTTTTTCACCCACAGTTTTAACCACATCACTTAAATGGTTTAAAGTTTTCCTCTCATAATGGATACAGGCACCTGTGTAGCTTCAGCTGGTGCTGCCAGCTCCAGCTGCAGAGCTTTTAGCTATTTGCAAATGAGCTTTAGCTGTTTCACTCAGATAAACAGTATAACCAGAAGGACTGGAGTGTCTCCTGCAATTAAATGGAGGGGGTATAATCTGTGTCTGAAATGCAGGATACCCAGGGTACTCCTTCATTAAGAAGGGCCTTTTTTGGCATATTTGATTCTGGATGACTGAAAAGATGGGCTGAAAACGTTAGGTTCACCACACCCAATAAATATTTCACCAAATCTGTGCTTTCATTATCGACTACCTCTACCACCATCACAACAACAAAAAATTGGTGCTTTCAGATTATGACTCACCACACTGTAGGTGTCTAAAGTAGCTCACATGAATTTGCCCTAATCGTGCTTGTTTCTCTCGTTTGACTATAAACACGTGGAGTCTGACTAGCTAATGCAAACATCTCTGCTGCAGTTGTCTAAAATGTGCTAGAGCTGAAGACCATGGCTGGAGAAGTGGTAGGGTTGTGACCAGTGTCCATCTTGCACCATTGGACAGCGTCACACCTGGAAGTCAATTCAGGACTGCCAGGTCAGGAAATCAAGTCTGTGACTTTATATAGGTGTGGTATCTCTTACTGCACAGGCATTTTTCAGGGGAAGTGTCCATAGCCCCATAGCACTGCAGCCTCTCAGGGTTGGTCACAGCATGGGATACCTCTTGCAGTTGAATGGTCTCCTTCCTTCAGCATTTCTCCTGCCGTCTATCCTTGTCTCCTAACACCACTCTGCTATTCATGGTGACAGATCCCTTTCATCATCACTCACAGGGAGTGGTATCCACCATTTCCCTTTCTTTGGGTCTGACACCAGCCTTGCAGGGGAAATCAGCAGCTCAGGGACCAGCAGACAGTTTCCAGGGCAGGGGAGATAAACCCCTGGAGCAACAGATTTTCCTTGTCCCAGGTATGACAGTACCACAAAACTCATTCCTTCTTTAGCAGTCTTCTGGATTGCAGGTGCATTGCCAAGATTTCTGCTAACAGAGACCAAAACGCCCCCACAGAATCTCTGTCCCTCCCTTTTCGCCTTTCTCTTTTGTATTCTCTGTATGTGGCTCTGCATACTTTTCTTGTTAGACTGTCTTACAATTCCCACAGCATAGCTAACATAGTTAACAGCATCTATACACAAAATCAGTTTGCTTATTACTGTGAAATGTTTATGGGGAAATAATAATATCTTTTATTAGAACAACTAATGCAGTTGGAAACAATATAGAAGTTTCTGGCACACAGTCCTTTCTCAGAGCTGTTGTTCGGGTTACATATTATTGATGCTTTAATAATAAGGGGAAAAAGCTGCAGAGGTTTCATCATTAATCTCTGTTCCAAGATTTCCACACCTAACCACTTTAAGAAACAATCAATGCTGGCCTGCCCCCACCGCCCTAGGAGTGTATAGTCAAATATAATTTATGTTTCTCAAAAGTAATCTCCTTCTTTTCCTTGCCTTCCTTCCTTTCTCCCTATCTACTATGATCTGCTAGCACAAGAAAGAATTAATGGTTTAATTTAGGATTTTAGCCTTCCTTTCATAAATTCTCAGCTTAATGTGCATTTCAAGAGTGCCAGACATTCAGAATAGGTTTTTCATCTGTAAGCTCCAGGTAGAGAGACCTCAGATTGACTTGCAACTAGTGTAAATTAGCATAACTAAGAAGTGAAGCCTGTGCGAAGTTACATACATTTACTCGAGTGTTTGATCTGGCTTTTTGTCTGCTTTCCTGTCTGTTGGATACCATGGATGTTGTACAGGAAATGACTAGGCAAGGTGGGATCAGCTGTGAAATTTTGGGTAGTGATGGACATTGCTTTACATAGATGATTCGGTGAGATCACTCAACCTAAGCACTCACCAGCCTGAATTTAGTTTTAGGGATCTGTTGATACTACAATCTATATCTATAAGGTAGGTCACTATAAGGAATCTATAAGGTAGGTCACTGGTGTTGCTTTGGCCACAGTTTGATGTTTCCTAGTAGTAGTCTAGCATTGCTGTCACCCTTCCTTTTTCATGGGAGTAGAGCAGGAAGGGAATGAGACACATACACATGAAAATGACACAGATGATATTGTGTACTAATGAAATGAGAAAAAGAGGTGAAAGGAAAGACAGGTGCTGTCACTTACACACCTTCCTGCTCCATTGCTAATTTTCTTCTTCCTACTTCCATCCTCAGTGGACCAAGTGTTTTATTCATGTCACCATTCTTTCTTTTTTTCCCTTTACATCTCAGTATTTGCCATTTATGCTCTCTCTTCCTATGTAACCTCATTGCCAATGTGGAAAATTAATGCAGACCGTTGTGCCATCAATATCCATACTTCATCCTCTGGGGTTCTCTGTCCTTCTGCTGCACTAGGATGACATGCCTGCTTCAAATGCCTGTCTGTTCCATGCATCCTTTGAGGATCACTCATGGATGTCCTACGTTTGTTGACTATAAACTTTGTAAATAGCCTCCCACACTTTTAATAAATGGGGAAACAAAGTTTAAAGGCTACGGTGTTCACTCTCTCAGGTGGGACTACTCCCACTGGAGCTTGGGAACACTTTCCAACTCCCAGGTTTTGGTGTCCACCCTTCTAATGTTAAGTTTCATGTTGGAAGTGCGTATTGTCTTCTCCATTCAGTACCATGATACTACAGAGGGGAAGAAGTTGCAGAGGTATGGAGTGAGCTATGATGTTCTCCAGAAGTCTCTTGGTTTATAGAAGTGGACAAGAACCAGGATAATAATCAGCACAGAGGTGCCTCACAGAGTGCGCCTATCCTTCAGAATAGTTGTGGCCACTCCGGAATAATGGCAAAGCCAAAATAATATTGATATGCTTTCAAATTGACAGCTCTCTGCATGTACACCTACTCTGTACTGGCTTGCTGCTGGCAGGCAATAAATCCTCTTGCAGATATTAGCTGCAGCGGTCAGCTGTTATCAATCACACCAAGGGATCTAGAGCTGGGTTCTACCATAGAAGAACCCAGAGCTTAGTCTGCCTCTTACGACTTTGGTATAGCTTGTTTTATGGATTCCAAAAGTCTGCAAATGGCAAAGGCACAGAAAACATTATAGGCAAAATGTTCAATTCACCAGCCTTAATGTCAGTGCTTTTCCTTCCTTCCTGAAGTCTCTTACCTTGCGCTCAGCACACCTCCTAATAGCTGCATTCACTGCACAATACACATGAATTTCCTGAGTAGCATCTTGCCTGTGTGTTGAATAAAACAGGTGCCTTTGGAAACATAGGATGTACAGAGCAATTAAGACTCATAGATATAGAAAAAGTAAAGGCAATATGAAAACCTACATTTGGAATTTGCTGTTTTACAGGCTCTTGATTTGACAACTTATGCTGAGGAGTTCTTTCAATGTACGGGGTTGGTTTTAGTGTAATTCTCTCTGTTGTTTTAGTAGGAAAGAAGGTAATAGGAAACCTAGCAACACATCAGTGCTTATCATCATCTAAGTTTGAACTTCCAGAATGAATCGTTAGCACTTGATATAGCGAATAACTAAAGGGGGAAGAGAGCGCTGTGATTCTGGGAGGGATGAAATCCCAAGACACGTCTGAAAAGCAGAAGTAGGAAGCATCTTCCCTCTTTCTCTACAGTCTCACAGAAAAGGATTCTCCAGAGTCGTGCACTTCTTCTGGAAAGGGAAAAATCTAGTACTGTGGCTGTGTGATAGGACAAGGAGAGCTGCACTGAGGGGCTGGACCACCTTGCTTCAAAAAGTATAGTCCTGTGTACTGCCTCAATGGCATTATTAGTTTGGTGGGTTTAGGTACCTGGAGTCAAACTGAAATGTTTATGTTCTGTTACTCTTAACATGCTGATACGGTTGGGCTTATAACACAAACAACAGAATTGAGTATTTTTGAAGTTTTAAGTGCCAGCTTAACCTGAAAAGAATTTCATGGGATATTTCTTGAGCCCAGAAGAATTGTTCTTGCACATTTTCAAAGACCCCAAATATGCCAGCAATAGAAGTTTTTTCAGGAAAAAAAAACGTTGCAGGAATCATTTCTAACAGAAAATGGTAGGCAACTTATATTTACAGGTTGTGGCCATCTTTTTTAAAGAGAGAAACATATCATAAATAGAGTTATCCTTGTATAAAACTGGATAAACACAGTGTCAAATGAGCTGTATCTGTGCTGTTATAAACATTGATGTATTAGAGTTCTCTCTTTCATAACAAATTACACTAAAATTGAAACAAGCAAACAAACAACAACAACAAACAGTGAATATTTCTAAGTATCCCCCAGCAGCTGTAACTCAAATATTCTTGTGCATATGTAAACTTTAGTATTACTGCCTATGGTGATAACTTCCGCGACATTACTTCTTACTTTTCAGCTATTTACCATTTTTATTATTTATTTTTGAGTTTGTGACAACAGGCTCACTTGAATATCTGGTTGCTCATGCCACAATTAAAAATAAGACCATTGCATTTGATTGACAAACCTCCTTTCTAACACATCCCCACAAATCCCAAACATCCTCTTCTGCACTGTGACTTAGTCATCTTGCCTCAAGCAAAGACAGAGAAATAAACCCTGAATTGTGTCCTGAAGTTCAACATTTCTCATTAGTAACACTGAGCTAAAATAGGTTTTTGCATCTCATTTCCTTGTACTTCACAAAAATGAGATGATATCTCTTCGTTTTGGAGATGGTATTAGATATAATACTCTGTCTCCCAGGCATTAAATATGACTATGTTAAGATGTTTAGATCTCTGTATTTGCAATCACTATCTATAAAATAAAAGCCTCTATAGGCTCCATCTGGATGATGGCTGTTTTGTAGAGTAAAGCACAAATATCTGGGGTAAAGTTCTGATACAGTCATTCATAGATGTATGCACAACAGCAAAATTTTAAAGTCATATTGGAAAAGTATTGAATTTTAGGCTGTGTTCAAAAGTGGTAAACAAATTAGTATTAAGAAAAATCAAACCTTGTCCTTTTTTAAGTCTAAGCAAGACTCTGTAGAATATAGCAATTGCAGGTGATGTTGAAATGTCCGTACTACAACTGGAATTAAAAGAGCTACAACATGCTGATGTGATTGGTTTGCTTGCAGGCCTTGGGCTGAAATTGCTACTATTACTGTGATGCATGACTTGAACTTTCTAGAACAGATGGATGCAAATGGCCAGGAACTGAATTGCTGAGGGTAGGTACATTTATTGGACCCACTGATTTCAGATGGCCATTCACAGGAGTCAAAGTATCATGATGAAGATGATTCCTGCTCTGATGTGCTGCAGTTTGGTTAATAGACAAAAAGGTCTTCACAGGAAAATAAAACAAAGGGTAACAAAATAGGACATGCTACCTGCATGAGCATCAGGTTACAAAATTCTCTACAGTGGACACAGGCTTTTTAAGGAGATTATTTTTGCTTATTGCAAAATTCAGTGCAAAATGTGAATGCATAATACATTGCAAAATGAAAATGCATAGGGCAATTCTTGTGATATTCTATTCATTAGCTTTTGGGTGGCTTTGGGAAAAGAGTGTCTGGGCCCTGAGGGCACCCCCAGCCCTGTGTGTCCCTGGCTACCAGCACTGGCCCTGGGAGTGCCTGGCTCATGGCACCCTGATATATAGCATATTTTCTTAGGCTGTGGTATTTGGGAAGTGCTAAACAACAATAAAAAAATTCATTTAGAGATATTTTTTCCCTCATGCGAGTCAGAAATATTTGACTTAAAATGAAAGTGCATCTTCAATCACAATTATGCCATCACTGCTGTGAAGCTATAAACACAATAAGAACAATTGCTGCATAAATCCTATTACAGAGGAGTTCATTTGAGCCTATTAATTGAAGAAAACTACTGAGCTGTAGAATCAGAGCTTCTGTGATGAAGAGGAAGTTAGTAAAATGTTCAGTGTCTTTTTCTGTTTACTTTCAACTTGCGTAGTAGTTTGGACCCAAAATCAACCTAAAATATTACATGAAACACCAAGAGAGCAAAGTTCTTTGTCATTACCAAAACTGGTCGAATTTCAACCACCAACCTCATCCAGTCTTCCCAGACTCTTACAGCCCCAGGGTCCCTTCAAACTGAACACTCACAATTTCCTACTCAAGCAAAAGCTGAGCCTGAGCATCAGCAGGTTCTCACCACCCAAACGGCATTGCCAACTGAGCCACAGAGCCCACCAGGCAACAGTCATTACTGACATTTTGCATGAGAGATTTAATTATTTCTAGTCATTTTGTGCCGTGGGAGTTGCAGAAAGAATAACTGCTCAGTGTTTGCCTGCCTCTCCTCAAAAGGCAGCTACATTAAATTTTTTTAGAAGCTGAAGATTCAGTTTTAATAACATTTTGCAGCTAAAGGAACTCCACAGTTAGCTGCAGAGCGGTGTCTGTTTATCAGTCCTATTTCCTCCCTCTGCTCTAGCTTTTGGCAAGATCACTATCTTCTTACAGTGATGAAAGAGAATATTAAGCACATACATCAAAATGAAAGACACGATAAGTCTTTTTTTATCTTACTGTTTATTAAGACTCTTCATCCCTGATTTATTAAGAGTGGTGCTTTTAATTGATAGCAGTGCAAATTAAAGCTCTGTAGTAATAGATTATATCAATATCTGCTTGTATCCAAGACTAAAACCTGAAAACAATTATTTACTTCTTGTAGAGAACACCAAACTACATGTTTGCATACGAGAAGCTGGTCCCTTAGGTTGTACTTGCAAAATGACAGTGGTGGCATGGAAATGTAGGGTGATATTCCTGATATTCTGGAATAGTGGGAAGTCATATAGGAAGAGGAGTTAGGAAGGCTGAATAGTGAACATTGCTGGGGAGAAAGATTGTGTCACAATTCCCAGGCCGTTATGCAGAGAGGCAGATAAATTTGACCTAAAGTCATCAATCTGGCTCTGCGCACCACTAGGAAAGCAATCTCAAGTATTCAAGCTATTGTCTTCAGGTAACATTCTCCCTATTTCCACTCAGATTTTAAGTCTAGAGTCTGTCAGCAAAAATAGTGCAGATGATCTTTCCTAGGAGAACAGGACTTGAAAGAAAATGAATTTGGAAAACATCCAGAGCCCAAAGTATTCAGGGATTTATTTCAACACACAAACTGCAGTTAAACAAACTTCAGACCCGTGTGCCTGTGTTTGATGTGTACAAAATTCCCACTCTAAGAGAAACAGCAGATACTTCCACCTACACGCATGTCTAGGATGCAATAAAATGATCTTTTTGTTTTCCAGCACTGTTTCACTGGACCTAGAGCTCATGTGGACTTCAAATCTTCAGTGGCACCCTTGGGTTACAGCCAGCTGACTAACTTATCTTTTGCATAAGACTAAGACAATTCTCATGAGCCTACTAAATCAGTGAGCAAATGTTCCCTGGGGAGATCAGGGAGCACTCTTCCTCCCATTCAAAGCGTATCATTGTTGGGTGATAACATGTAAAGTGACCTTAAATATTGATTTGGTTATTCCCATTTTTACCACTTCCACACTATCTTGTCACTGAGGTCAGTCTTGTTTCATGCATAGAGTTTTCTGCTCCCTTGGAGCCTGGCACTCTCACGTTTATATTCAGGCTGATTAAGTACCTTGTTTGTGAGTATTAGCACTGGATTTTGTGAGGCATGTGAAAACACAGAAATATGCTGAGATCCCAGCTTCTCCTGCTTCGAGGAGCAGCAACCTGCATTATCCTAGATGAGTCTTCGTTGCGTCATTGAATAAGGACCATTCTTAATAGAGATTCAGCATGTATACTGAAGCAGGCTTCTATCTTACTACCCAGCAATAAGATATGAGTGGCAATATCCCATGGAAAGAGAGCATATATGTTTTCTGGTGAAAGCAGCCTGTTCATAGGAACAGAACAAACAGGAGAGATCCTAAATCATCATGTCTACTGCTTTTCTGACACAGAAAAGCATGTCATATAAAGAAAGGCAGCTTTAGGCTTAGTCAACAAGCAAAGTGCATATGGCAGCAAAGAGCGCACAGCCCCATCCTCGTGTACTTTTTAAGCTCTAGGTGATTACTTCAGTCCCATACTATGTATCAACACTTATTCTCTGCTCCCACTGCTGCTATTAGGAGATGATGCAGGCAAAACATTATTGTCTGGGGGATTTTTTACTTATTTTTTGAAAGGAATAATTAAGACAATAATTGTCTTCAATTCACAGAGACTTCTAGGCATGGACTCATGCATTAGAGGAAAAAGAAAGGAATAAAATTAAAAAAAATCTTAAGTAAACAACTTTCTTATCCCACCCCAGGCTGAAAAACCTACCTTCCTCCTTTCCTAGGCTCAATTGCCCTTATTTTTGCTATGGGTTACTCTCAGTCCCTCCAAATTCCTACAGTGAGGCTGTGAGAGGCACAAAGGTTGGAATCATATGTGTAACTATGTCTGTCTGCTGCTCCATGTGTTTCAGTTTCTTTCTGCCTGCTTCTTATTGGTTTTCGTTGGCTCTGGGACATGTTGCCCACAACTGCCAACCCTTGGAGGTGTCACTGGCCCTGTGTGGGTGCCCCCAGGGGCATTCCAACTTTGCTTTGGAGCACCTCCTTGCAAGGATGCATCCCCAGCAATGTCTCCTTAGTCTCCCCCTCCCGTGCCTGCTGCCACATGTCTCCAAGAGCACATCCCCATGAGTCTCCAGATGGCCACTCTTTTAAATATGTCTGAGCTGAGGGACCAGGTGCTCCCCGACGAACTGCAGTTTTGGCTGGTGGTGTGCTGTCCACACCAGTTTTGGAGCTGATTGGACCAGATGTCCCCTGCCAGATCCTGGCCTCCTCCACACAGGGCACTCCTGCTGCCCCCTCTACCCAAACCCTGGCAGTTGTGCCTGGTGCAGGAGGCTCAGGAGGCTACAACTGCTTCCTCCTAACTGGCAATATTTTTCTCTCTTCCAGCTAATATTTGTTCATGTAACAGCATTGCCCTTTAGTTTTCAGGTTTATGCCCCCTCCCTAGTGTTCAGCTGGGACTAGAACCAAGTGGAAGATAAGGAACTTTCCAGCAAACACCAGATATTGGGTTTTCTTTTGTCCCAGTATTAGTGCTACAGGCCTTTTTTTTTTTTTAAAAAAAAAAAAAAACTGCTTAGTTGTTGCTACACAGTGGTGTTTATGGTGAGTTATTAGCCATTTTCCATGTATAGTGTTTAAAATAGGTATTTATGGTATACTTTATGGTAACAATTCAATAGGGCTGACCTTTACTGAACTGGTAGGATGGTCCCAGTGGAGAATATTGCAGTAATTAAGTAGCATTAAGAACAAGCACTTATGACTGAGGGATCTCCAAAAATAAAAGGTTGGTCACAGTAGCCCTGTGGCTCAATATATATTCATTGAGGCATTATCACAGCCAAAATTTGAAAAAGAAAATAGAGCAGATTAAATGAAAGTATATCTTTATGAAAACTGCTGAAACAACCCAAAGAATGCCATGCTGTTTCCCCTTTCAGATTTTCAGCAAAGATATGTATTTACATATTCTGCCTTTACGAATGACTTCTTATACCCAATGACAGTGAGACATATCTTATTGGTCTTTCTTGTCTTTGCTTTTATATTTCATTTTGCCACTGTATGTGAAGTGGAAAAATATACACTGACATAGATTGTGTTTTCTATTACTTGTGATTACTCACCAAATCATTCTGAAGTGTTTTTTTTTTTTTTCCTAATTATTGGGTTGGAGCTGTGCTCGGGGAATAGGGCATTCTTTTCTGTGCTGTCCTGAAAATAATTGCATTTGCAATGATTGCTTTCTAATAACAGTTCCACAGAATAAGTGCTTTGGGGCCAAATCCAGCTTTACTTATGAGAACAACAGAATTTTCCTTGAATAATAATAGAGTAAGACTTGGTGTGTAGGGTCAGTATTTGTAAAACATTTATACAGCCCATGACAGCTACTATGGTTTTCCAGTGCAATAAAGAACAACCATCATGTCAAAGGAACAACTATTATAATACTATCATCCAATTTGGGCAACATAGTGCTTTGGTTTGAACATGAAGCTTTCATGGGTACTTATGAGATTTGATGGCTCTGACGGGAGATTATATGAAATACAAGACATCATGTGATATATACCTTTTTTTCTTTTTTTTTATTAACATCCCTACTTGATTGAGAGCCAGGCTATGACATTTTCAAATACTGAACAGCTCATGTCTTTTCCCAAAGCATGCTCATTCATTTTATATGCAGAGAATTCAGTGATATAAAAAGCTAACGAGTAAGAGCAAGAGTCTTAGCAATTATTTGGGGGTTGACTAATATCCAGTGATAATGTGGTTTTTAAAGCATTCCAGATTGGGCCTGGGTATCCTGCAGTACTACCCTTCCTGACATTCATTGCCAGCACAGTTCATATCAGTTTGGCCAGAGGCTTTCCTCTCATATTAATGGTGGGTCTGAGCCTGTAAATTCTGCACAGGACAAAGACATCATCATTCTCCATCCCTTTTATTCCTACACTGCAATTAACATTCATAGTAATCTTTTAGACAATGCATTCTTCATTTTTAATTTACACTTTGTGGAACACTGAGTATTGTCAGATGGATACTTTTTCCGAGTTTCTCTTCCTAACTGCATAAATCTAGCATGCAGGCTTTGTCCTTTATCATTTATGCCATGACAGTGCACTAGTATAATTTTTCTAATATACTCCGCAGGTATAATTCTTTCTTTCTGTACTTCAATTGCAAGAGTTTTGCAATTGCAAGAGCTTTAAAAAGTTAGTTTTAGAAATAGTTTTTGCTTCTGTGAGGAGCCAAGATCTGAGTATTATAGCTGGAGAATAATGACCCTGGAGAATTATTGTGATGTGCTGTAAAGTAAATAAGCAAATATCAAACTCTCTGGTTTTGAGTGTGGGAAATAAAACCCATGCAGGCAGAGCTGCATTGATTCAGTTTTTCCGGTGGTGCCAATTAATAGAAACAACTACAGTGATTAAATTCTGCACCATCTGGTGACAGGACATCATTACTCTCTTAGGGAGTGATTGCCAAATTAACATGCATATACATACATGTATAATACATAAGTTACATACATTTACATTGTAGTTCTGGTTATCATCGTAATAGCAGTTCAGTGATTCTTAAACTTTTCAGTGACTAACCCATTCTGAATGCAATACATAGATCATTACTCTGACATTCACTCGCAAATCTGCCTGCACAGCCAAAATTCACAGATCTCGTATTACATAGATTAATGTGTCGTTGTCTCTGTTTAATAAGGTGCAGTGACTTGTTCAGGTCATCAGAAACTCAAATGGAATTAAAACTTAATACAACATTAAGGTTTAATACTAGCCATAGTCAGCGTCTTTTCTACTCTCTCTCCAATAAATCTGACCACTCCTCTTATTTTGTTCTGATGCCTTTTAAATGTGCTTCTCTTTCTCTTGCTCACTTTAACAAATCCTTTCTTCCCTCATGTAGCAGGCAATTATAGACCATAATAATAAACTTGGTGTTTTTGGTTCTTTGGTAAGACAACTGTGATTAGTGTTCATGAGTGTTCTACAAGAAAGGAAAAGGACAAGATATATACCCATTTTTTGGCTAAACAATTAGATACTTAAGTATGTCTTACTCAAGTAAAACTTCCACTAATGTTGCTTATAGTTTAGTACAAATTGTCTAATAAAACCAGAGGAATAATATTTGAGGCTTTAGCTGAATCACTGGCATCGTTTATTACTGCAGTGGTCAGAGCCTTGCTGATGCTCAACTTTTGATATTCAACAGCCTGCTGGGTTTGGGCCCTAAACAGTGTGAAATGATGTGATCATAAATTCCCTTAATCACGACTGACCTCTTCTTTGGCCCCTCCAGCACATTTCCTTTAGTTATCAGCCCTGCATGAAGCTGCAATCATAAACTTAACCTCTTTTAGCTCCCAAGTCCAGACCTAGCTCCCGAACCCCATGATTAAAAGCATCCTGTTTTACAGCTTCATCCTCTGTTTTATAGCTTATGCTATATTGAAGGAGGCTTAAATCACATAATTCAGAGAATTTGTAATTATTTCTAACAAACAGGCCTATTCTGTGATTTAGATAAAGCAAGAGACATAGAGGTCAATCAAAATAATAAACTTTTCTGTGACTTTACTGCAATTTCCTCACTATTCTAGAAATCCCTCTGGGTTAATGTGGGAGCCATTTCTTGTGTCCCTCTACATCCACTGAAAGACACTTCCTCTTTTCTGAGGGGATTATACATTTTGTCATTTGTCTCCTCGATCTTGAAAAAAGATTCCCCAGTACATGAACATTTCTGTAGCACAGACTATGAGGATACAACCTCTGTCTTTGTTGAAGAGGGCTCCAGTATGAATAGTACAGTATCAAAGTGTAACTGTAGTCTGCTGTCAGCAGTGGGTAAGTGGGAATATTTCTCCCCAAATCCATGAATCCTGCAAAACAGTATGGAAGCATTCACACTCCAAAACAGTCTTGGAAAGCTGGCTTGTTTTTAGCTCTACACTCAAAATAGTCTCAGAAAACAAAATAGGGCTGGATGTTTGAATAATTAGAAGTATGTTAACTTATCAGATGACATACTGAACAAGCAAAACCACTCACACTTTTATGTATCATCTCATTGAAGGGCTAAAATACACTATCCATCTCAATTTCCTGTTTTTTCTTTAATATTGTAATTTATTCAGCAAATATTTCTGGTACTTTTTGACCATATCTGTACCTAGTCAATTACTATTCACTGAATAATTTATTTGAAGGTTAATAGAAAAACAGATCAAATAAACTACATGATGAATATTTCTTCAGTGTACTCTATAAGCCCTAAAACCTATTACAGGCTTTCATTTATAATATATACAGTTCTCCATATGATAAATTAATAAAGACTATGAATTACAGAGTTACAATTTTATTGGAGGCTTGTGGGGACATCATAAACCTCAAAAATGAGGCTCGAGCAGTTTGGAGAGACACTAGTATTCCAAAATGGAACAATAGCCCCATAATTCAAAATGCACTTGCATTTTAATTAATACCGGATTTCAGAGTAGCAGTAAATCTTCCCTCCATTTATCTTCCGCTCTCTATCCCTCCCCTTTCTGGTTCAGTTCTCCTTTGCACCAACACTTTTCCTCTCTTCCTGCCAGTCCTGAAGTCACTCCCTCCTAGCTTCCACATTGGAATGATCAATGCGCACCAGGGCTGATTTAAGCTCCACCTGAGAAAAGTGCTCAAATGCTCGCTTATTTTTAATCATAGGAGTAGTGCCATGAAAGTCAGTGCACCAACGGCACCCTCAAGCACTCTGAGGACACCTGAGGGACATCACACGGTGTGGTTCGCTCCAGGGACCCTGTTGTCTTCGCCGTTCTTCATGTCCCTTTCACACGCTGGGCACACACTACAGCCCACGGGGCCATTTGCACATGTGCTCAATTATTATAGAAAAACAGGGATAAATGTTTCAGCTCTTGCATGGCAATTGTTTTTCACTAACCCTGGCTTATTTTACATTCAGATAGTAAACACAAAAGTTAAAAAAATGAAGGTAGATTTTTTTTTTGGTGCAGTTCAAAAAAGGTGATTTTCTCTCCTCTCTGACTAATTCTAGGCTTCTGAATATTTGTCATTTTACCTGTACCCAACCAGGAATCATAGCCAACCTCAGGATTTGAGTTTTACATTGTCAGCATGCTCACAGAACTGTAAATAAAGTCTGGAAAAGAAACTTATCTCCTGAAAGTACTCAAAAAAGAGAACTCGGTTCCATCCTAGGAGATATGTTTGTTTGGACCACATTCAGAAGAGCACTTTGATATTATTGATGTTTTAAAAACTACACTTAGATTCCTGTCCTCTATCCGTAAGTGTTTTCAGAAAATAGTCTTATTTTATGGATGGGAAATCTGAGGTATAAAGATATGAAGGAAGGGGCAAAAATTTTACCAGCCGTGTTTGGCACTCACTAAGATTCCTCCTCCTACGCCCTTTGCCTTGTCTTTAAACCCACAGGTTCCTTCAGCCTCTCTTTTCCAGCTGGCTGAGGTCAAACCTATTCAAGAATTAACCACAGGCCTCTAGACCACAAGTACAGTGTCCCATGGCGTGGAAAATGCTGCTTCCTAACCTTAAAACCCTTCACTTTACTTTCCATAAAATGGTCTACCTAGGGGTCAGAACTGTCAACATAGTTTAAATCTACTTGGAAAGTTATTTTTTTGTACACTGAGTTTGACCACTAGCTGGAGTTCTGCAGGTCCTGTGATATATTTGCCTTCTATGCTATTTGCAGAGCTCATTTCATAGAAGATCGTGTGTGGTAAGTGCTGTTAATTCTGAGAGTGTGTGAGGCTGGCAAGAAAAATAAAAAGAAAAGGCAAATCCATCTGTAATAACTTTCTAGTTATACGCATTCTTCATCTAATCAGCAGTTTTAGCAGCAGTGAAGCTCCTGTCAGAATGTGTCAAGCTCCTAATGTGACTCAGATTTCCAGACTAGTAAAGTTGCAGAAGTCTCCAATGAAGAGACTCTGCTCTCTTTCGTTTTTCAATGTTCCAAATTTGATTGCAATGCTGAGGACTTGGAAGGTGGCACACATTTCCCTCTTGCTCATTTCCTTTAAAGAAATTCAAACCTTGCCTACGTGTTGGCTAGTGTAAGAAAAAGTAGTAAAGATAAAACAGTTTTGGGTAACACATGAGGATGACTGTGTTTCACAGGTGATTTGACCTAACTTGTTTGTGTTGAGTGGGGCAGTTGGACTAGATGAGCTTCAAAGGTTCCTTCTAAACTGAATTGCCTTATCAGTCTATCATTTTCTTCTCTAGTAAAAAAAAACTGTTTCCTCTTGCTGACAACTCTCTCTTGAAGATGGTTCCTGGAATTATATAAACTCTGTTTTTTTCATCACTGAAGGTCACAGATACAACACATCTCTGTTTAGGACATATTATATATATATATATATTTAGCAGATATTTCATTGTTTAAAGAATATAAATGCAGTTCTTTGTACCACTGATACAAAAGAATATGATAAAGGTTCCTTGTACCTATGATATAAAAGATGAACAGAGCTTTATTCTCTGAAGTAGAAGATCCAGTAAACTGAGCAGTAGCAATACTGATTGAAAGGACAAAAAGATACACGTGCCTGCCACAGAACCCTGGCAGCATTTTATCAGTTCCTTTATCCTGCCTTTTCTCCATCATGACAGGGTAGACTTTAGAGAGGAAAACTATAGCAAACTGATTTACAAGCTCTAAACAACAGCAGTGGGTCTTATTACTACAATACACTGCAGGATCACTACTGCCACAGCTAGTAATTTGCGGTGGTTATTTATTTATTTATTTTTAATAGCAGAGGGAAGGTTGCTATGCCTTTTGATATCAATGTTCATCAGCACCAGGCACTATGAGTGTAGGTTCCAGCTGCAAACATATGAACTTTAATTCTTCTGAAGCTTTTTTTATCTTCTGACAGTTTTGTTCCCTTCATTTCCCTTTGCTCTGCTCCTTTTAAAAGCCCCTTTACTGTCATCTGAAATGCCATTTCACAAACTAACTGACAGCAGACATTGAATCCTAAGGCTCTTCCACCCAGAAAGACAAAAATAAAGTAGAACATTCACCCCCAAAGCCCCTAAACTGCATAAAAGATTTTGACTATGGCAGCTGTCTCTTATCTATTGTATTTTTAAAATAGTGTGCTGAGTTATTTTCTTAAAAGGGTAAAAAAGCCTTAAAAGGCAATTTAACCTTCTTGCCAAGGTAATCTGTGTTGCCATTCCTGGATGCTTTGCCTGAAATTGTGCCATCCAGCAAAGGATGGGGCACATGAGGGAGCCAGGATTAGAGGCCTGGCTGCCCTTCGAACCTTTGATGTGGCTTTTGGCAAGACAACCCTGCCTGGCTTGTGCAGACACTGAGATCTACAGAGCTTTATGAGTGGTTGACTCATAGTGTATCTCTTGAGAAAAGCAAGGGAGCTCCAGTTTTGATGACAGCCATGAGGCTTCCCTATATTATCAATAAATCATATTACTAATACAGCCAGAAAAAGGGCAAATTTTGAAACCAAAAGTGAAAAAAGTCCAATTGCTCCTTCCCCTCTCTCCTCCTCTTCCCCTCCATATTTAGTGTATTGAAGAGCTCAGATGGAAGAAGCTGCTTTTTCCCGAGGCCTTGTAGAATTGAGAATGAATTAAGAAAAGCTAACTGATAAATTAAGACTTTTCAAAGACTTTCTCAACCTCAGACTTGCCTGACATCCAGTTTATGAATCCACAGGCCTGTGTTAAGAGAATGCCTCAGTCCAAGCCTCAGAAAGCTCTTAAGTGGCAGGGCTGAAGTTTCTCTAAATGCCCTGAGGACAAGACAAATCAAGCCTGGCCAGGTCTGAATCTGCCACAATCACAAGATTTCCTGAAGTGGACTGTTCCTAAGTGGAGTGCAAACTCCTTCAGCCTGAGTGGCATATCCAGAAGGCATCTGGTCTTAGGATCCTCAAACTCATACTGTCTGTTGGAAGCTTAGTCACAGGTCAGTGACAGAAAAAAACCTTGAAGAAGACGGCCTCTGGTTTTCCGAGCCGGGAGAAGGCAGGAGCTATGGGACCTAGAATCTACAGATACTGAAGAAATGACTTGAAGGAATACTAACTTAGAAGTTCATTGTCGCAGACTGTAATCTGGTCCAATTACACTTAACTGTGGTCACAGCTAATTTCTCTGTTTGGTCTAATTGCAGTAGAAAGCAGTGGAACTAGGTAACCATGATGCTCTCTGAGTGAGATTCCAAAAGGGGAATGAAGAGGAGGAACAAGAGCGTGACATTTGCATAAACATTAAATTGGAAGAAATTGTAAATATTAGTCTAGAACCATACAAAGGAAACAAAATAGTAATTTAAGAGATTTGTGGTTCAGTTAAGAAGTCTGCAAATTACACTATTAATGTTAAATTGGAGTGAAAATAGATCTCATACATAGTAATGAAGTTGAAGTTTAGCCTGCAGAGCTAAACAGACAAGCCCGTCATTTCATGTTGGCAGGGGCAGAAATCAGGAGGGACAAAAGAAGGATGGACAAAATGATAGTGTTGGCAGACAAAAGCCATTGCAAGCTGTTCACCAGAAATCCAATCGCAGCTGAGCAAACTCACCACCAGCGTGCTCTGCAAAGCTCACAGATTCCCTGCCTTCCACCTCTAGGCTGGGATGAAAGATGTGCAGACCAGCTGCCAACATTTGATTCAGCTATTTTATCTAGGAGTGAGATAGTGGTGCAGTCAGAGAGACAAGAAATTGGTGCAGATCCAGAGCAGAGTCTTCATTCTTCCTCGGAGATTTCTTGGCTGGCACAAACTAATCTTTTCTTACTGGATTTTCACCCTGGAAACCTTTTCTTTGAAGAAAGTTTGCTCAGCAGAGAAAATCGTCTGGACAGTCACAGATCTGAGACACTCATGAAAGGGAAAAAAAACTCTTTGCTGACCAATGGAAAATGATGAAAGTGTCTCTAAAGCCTTGTAACAACAAGTATCTTTAGTATAATAATGCACTAAATACACAGGGCCAAATCCAGCTGTCCTGAGCAAGGGTTCCCTGGAGAAGGATTTGCTGCAAATTTGGCTTTTTACTTCCTGCTCCCTCTCAGCCCCTCCTGCTGCACAGAGCTGGCATTTAGCTTGGAGGAAAAAAAGCCACACTGTTTCTTCAGGAGAGGCTGATTTTTATCTCAGAGGCTCTTCCCCAGCAGTGGATCACAACAGAATTAGTCTTTGAGTACCAGCCTCAGGACTGGCCCTGCCGATGCTGTAGGGTGGTAGGAAGTGCTGATGACTAAACCAGCAGACCAGGATCAAGGGCAGAGGAAGGAAAGGAGGTAATACTGCCTGTTACTGGTGTGCAAGGGGGTAGGAAAGAAAAAGAGGTTTTGATTATGTTGTTGGTGTTTGAAAGCAGTTTATCCTATTTTTTTTCTTGGGGGGGATGTGGAGTTTAACACTCCTCGACTTCTGTTTTTGCTTTGAATAGTTTTTTTTAGTCAGATGCAAATGCTAAAACTCAGCTGACTTTACATGAAGAGAAAGAAAAAATCCCTTTGTTTCACACAATTTTTACACACAAAGACATTGACCAGATTTCTATAAAACCGAGGCCAGGATCTCTACATATTTTTTAATTCATGCAAATCATCAATGGAATAAAACAGGGAGCGCTGTGCTTCAAAAACACTATTTTCCATTTCTCCAGTGACTTTGTAAACAACCATCTGCTTTCAGTTGAATTCAGATTTTTTTCTGGCACACCCAGAAAAAAAAGGACTCCTCACGAAGTAGCCACCATTTCTTTGCACATTTGAACTTGTATTGGAGCCAATTCATACCTGTTCTCTAACTTGTTCAGATAGATCCATCTGTATACAGAGTCTTTAACCACCTACTGATTAGACTTAGCAGAATTTTGTGTCTGCTGCCCATGGTTGTAAATTCTTCTCCAGAGATGAGGCAGAATTCATTTCCCTTGCAACAAAATTATGTCTTTGCTCTTTCTTCACCTGCGTCTCTTCACTTATTGCCAGTGCAAGGTCACTTGAAATTAAAAACTGCACTTCAAAATAAAACTGTTGTTCAAGTTTGACTAGACATATAGAGCACATTTTAAGTTATGTAAGGTAATTTGTCTGTTCCTTATGTTATCATCCTGATCTGAGTATCTGAACAGGTTATATGAGCTATTAAGTATTATTTTCCTTCCCATCTTCATGTCTAATTCTTACACTTGTACTGATGTACTGTATTTTCCTGACCTATACTTAGAAGTGAAAAAATATGATTGCTGAATTTGTATGGCCTTTATCATCCCCCAGAACAAATTAGGCTTATGTTTCTTGCACTGGCATTTGAAATGTGTTATGCAGCCTGCTCTGACAACTGTGCAGGGGAGCAATAAGGCAGCAGTACAGTATTGATGTTAAAATAAACATAATAATATTCTCAAAAAATACATTTCAGATAAAATTAACAGATAGCAACACATTCTCTTTGACATGATGGTTTAAGGTTTTTGTTCTCCTTGGAGAGGTGCCTAGGAGCAATAATCTCTTGTTGTTTTACAATCCAAGATGGGTGTGTAATAAGAGAAAATGAGAGGTCAGAAAACCCTAATTTCCCATAGATCTCATCAAAATAAGGGACTGCTTGCAGGAGACTGACCTACTACATGGGGTGTATGCACTTCTTCTCGACATGGTGGAGCTTGCCCATGGCAGCCCGGCTCACCAGTTCCAGACTGGCCAGTCGCGTGCACAGAACTCCTGACAGGTGGGCAAAAGTTTAGTCAAAAGGTGTGGAAAACATCTAGGAAATGCAGAGAGGAAGGTGTAGGAGATCTGAAATGTTCCTGGAGATAGCTAGGTAGGAAGGGAGCTAGAGGGGGTTTGCAAAACAGGAGAGTGAGGAGAAAAGATCACTGCTGTAGTGCTGGGCGGGATTTTAGGAGCCACGAGAAAATGAGAGGGAGAAAAGAGCACCACAGTGTAGGAAGTACAGGGCCTTTGATATAAATATGAAGACTTCAGGCTTCTTACAAAATACCTTTTTTCTTCTTCCTCTTCCCTACCACTTCCAAGGTAACTTACCAACAGTTTAGCAGTTGTCTAAGAAAGATACCTGTTTTATCTTTTGCTCTGACAGAATGCAGCCATTTCTTCTCACTTGATTTTCTAAGGAAATGTTACCTATGCTATTGGTCCATCTGTATGAGTGCATTTGTGTTTGCATTCGCCTTCATTGCGACTGTTACACTTCATGGCTGATTTCAATGAAAGGGTGGAGGAAGGAAAGAAATCTCAAAGATATTAAATTCTCGAAATTTCATGAAATTTAGCTGCAGGGAAAGGAGAGATGTCTTTAAGGTGTCCTGACTGAGGGAAACACACTAGTGGGAGATGACACAGCCTCAGAGAGTGGAAAATACCATTAATTAGTAAATGATACTACATGGTTGTCTTTGCCACAGGAAAATTTCCATCAGAACCCACAGTCCATCCTGAGAAACAAATCCAAATGAAAGCTAACTTATGTGGAGCTAGTGCACAGAAGACCACAAGAAAGAATATGAAGCTGAGGAGATGCAATTTGTTACAAAGGAGCCCACAATGTGTTATGTGAGAGCACTTTTCTTCCTTATTTTGCTGTCCTTAATTTGAAATGAATCATTCAATGTGTGTCACTTGTGCATGGTAGATTGCACCGGCTAATTTTGATTAAGGCAATAAGGAGAGAAAGAGGCAATGGGATGTGACCTGCACTTTATCGTCTGTATTATTTGTCACTGCATAGGTGCGGAAAGATGGAAGCTCAGAAAGTCCCAAGTTTAAAGGATAGTCATTACTTCCTAAGTGCTCATACAAATGTATTGGTAGATTACATTTGGGAAAAAAATCTTTGGAGGCTTCACACTCATTCTGTACTTGTTAGCTGAGTTAGAGCACACTGACAGATGGGTAGGGAAGATACAAATTTACAGGTTAGAGACTTGGTGACTGTCTAACAGAATACATAAAAATGTGAGTACAGTTTCCCAAAATTTACAGTATTTTTCTTAAGGGCAAGGGTGTTATTTCAACTTTATTTATTGGGAAGTTCTCTTGTAGGGGAATTTAGTCGTGATGCTTATTTTATGAAACTAGACAGAAAATATTTGTTATCTTAAGAGAGTACAGGGTTTATGGGTTTGGAGAAGTGATTATTTTGTAATGACTGAGAAACTGTCTTTGTGAAACTGGAGGGCAAAGTTTATATAGATCTGTGTATGTATAAGAACATAAAAGCAAGAGTTCTACATTTAACCAGAAATCTGTAGCATAATTAAGTGAGGTAGTAGGAGTGGGGAATCTCCAAGAGTAATTGGGTTTACTGTCTGAGAGTTGTCATTTATAGTGATTCTTACTATGTGTTACATCATTTACAATATTTTCTCTGATGAATTAAATTTTTATTTACTAGCAAACAATAAGAGAGTTTCCTTTTGACACAGACTCAAGACTATTAACATCCACATAGTGAATTTTACATATAGCAGACTTGAGTTTTAACATTAAATAATTTCTAAAAAGCCCTGAAATTTAGGAAGCCTAGCCAACATGTTAACAAATAGGAATGGTGAGACAGAAATAAAATGGTTAAGCATAGCCATGAACTAGTATCCCCATTTCAAGGAGTATTATACCTACTCTTTGTTACTTCAGATCCTAAAATTTCCTGGTAAGTCTCCATAAAACACCCACTTTTCCCATGGGAAAGTGTCAGCACTCTCATGTTTTCTTTAGCATGTCTCCACTTTCTAAAGGTGAACTATTTAATCAAGCAATAAAAAATTATACTATGTGAGAGAGCTAACACGATACAACAGCAGAATTCTAAACAACAAACACTTGAAGGCCCTAGGTGTCCCTGCTTGAACAGGGGGGCTGGACTAGATGATCTCTAGAGGTCCCTTCCAACCCTAAGCATTCTGTGATTCTGTGAAGGAGTACTAGCTACAGCCAGGCTCAAATGTGTTTGCAAAAGGCCATTCATCAGCCAAATGATGAAGACCGTGATCAGGTCACAAAGAAGTCTCTAACAGAAGAAGGGACAAATCCGACAAATAAATGGTCCATGAAGTCTGTTTCGATAAACTATAATTATATGAATGAAATCCATTCATCTTTTGTTTTCTGACTGTGTGATAGTCATATGAAAGGAAAAGAACAGAAAGCTTTTAAAATTTGTGCAGGCAGTAGGAGATGTCATATTGATTCTAAGTTGTTGCTAGGTAAATAATTAAACCATGATTTCGCTGTTGATTTTATTTGTTTGCTGTGTGTAAAGGCTACTTAGATGCATCAGTGAAAAATTAATTACTATGTTTCTAGCACTGCTCATATAATGGAAACTTCTAATCCATAAAGATGAAATTACTATATTGGTCTGAAACCACTCATTAATGAACCATCTCAGCTCCAGAAAATCTCTCCTAAGTCTAATGATCCTGACAGCTGAAGCTATCTTTTTCTTTTTCTTTTTAAGGTCTTCATTATGGTTTCTGCAATAAATGGTTATCTGCGTACAGAATATGTAAATAATCAGTCAGATTTAATGTCCTAAGTTTCACCAGGGCTATATACTAACCTGATATGCTCATTGTATCTTCCCTCCTGCCCCCAGTCTGTCCTTGAAGATCAAAAATATTACATGGTTTTATATGCTGAATCGAGGGAAGGGTAATGTTGAACAAGTTGAGGGTAATACACAATGGTTATCATTGACATCCACTGTCCCCTGCCCTGCTTTTCTGCAATAAAACTTAGCTGCAATATGACATGTACCTGCGAACTGAAGCAAAAAGACAAATGGCAGGGAAGGTCTGAATAACAAAGCCTTGGAGTAATTAGCGTGGTAATACCTGAGGCATATTTGTATGCACCACATCCATGCTATCCATGCTAATTGCCCATTTACCAGGCTAATTTAACATCATTTACTTCTGGGTTCCTTCCATCATCAGTACATTTCTCTTGTTACTAAGCTACTGTAATTTCAGTCTCAACTGTATTTTGACTTACATACACTTGTAACCCTTCAATATCCACAAGGAGAGCACAGTTTGCTCTGAGTTTTTCAGTTTAATTATGCCTTATATTTAGAATCTGGTGAATCTACATTTCAGACCCTGACACCAAAAGTACCTGCCAGAAAACTCAGTTAGCATTTCTCCTATAGATTTGGTACTATTTACTTTGTCCCAGAATTCAGTCATTCAAAATGGTCTTCCAGTCATTAGAGTGAATTAGTTTCTCCTGTCATCTGAGAGGCTGTGGCAAATAAGCAATAGAAAGCATAAATTATATTGTGCAGTGGGGAATAGCACTTCATTTGCAAGGAGATTAACTAATTGATCTAGTATGTCTTTTCCATTTTTAATGTGTATGCTTCCATGATATTTATAGGCCTTGGTATTTTTCTTCACCATCTACCAATAGAACTACAAAGAAAAATGTTGTTCTTATTGAAAAGGTTTTGTAGGGTTATTGAGTTTCATTCTTATTGTGGGGAGATGAATGTATTCTAAACATTTATGGAAGCAGATGAAAGATTTGTGATCATTTTAATGCCCAAATATTATGCTTTATTTTCAGTCTGTGAATAGAATCTTAACTACCCTAAAAATCTCAAAACAGAAAGAGGATGGTAAATTTCATGGTAGTTCCTTGGGGAAAAAAATGACTTACAGAACAGTGTGCAAACGGGGTAGGAACACTGGGCATCATAGCTGTATGCCTGTGGGGCAAAATCTGCTGTCATTGAGCACTGGGGATGGAGTAGACATGGCATTCTGGGGATTTCAAGCACAAGCAAACATGCAAATATACAGAACACAGAAATAGGCTGTTCAGCTGCTGCCTATCGTGGAGATATCTGAAACTGAAGGTATTTGAGTTTCTGCTAACAAAAACCTTAAAATTCTGAAACATGAGTCTGCACAGATTTGCCTGACCAGAGGGCGCGGGGAAGTGAACCCTGTGATTCACGCTAAGGTAACTTCTCTATCCATGATGACAGTGGACTAGTGATATTGTCCATATTGTTATATTGTCCATAGGAGATATTTTACAGGATACTTTTTTTTTTGTCCCTGTTTTCCATGATTCGTGTTTTAAGTTCTGTTAGAATTCAAGAGCTGCTTATTCCTGTGGTTACCTTCTCCCCAAATACTGGTTACCCAGAAGAGGTTTAGACAGCATGTGTAAATGGGACCTTAGACCTTAGATGATGCTGAGGCTAGAACACGGATCTCCTCCAGAGGACATGCCAGAATATGTAGCCTCATTACACTGGATTATAACAAAAGGAAGAATTTCAACAGAAAAGAAACCAAAGCAGGACCCATGCCAAGTTATCATCTGCTTGACAGTGGAGCATTCTTATGATGGGTGAGAGTTGTGAGCTTTTCAGAGAGAGATGTGCAACAGTCTCAGGTACATGCCAAAAGAATATACTGAACTCCCAGAAAAACAGAGGTACAAGGAACATCACTATTACATTCTCCAGATGTTATTTGTGGGGAAAAAAAAAGTGAGTTTGCTGTAAAGCTTCATGATTTGTGAACCTTGAAGACACAGAGATGGGTTAGATATGTCTGTCTGTCTATATATGGCTTCCTGCTGGCAGCTCCTCACCCAACAAGCTGCTAAGTGCAATACCTTAATGTATGGCGTAATGATCCCATCAGGTGTAAGGAGGGCAGAGAATCTCAGCAGCCAGTAAGGTATTTTGCTAGGAATCACGTTATTGCATTTAATGAACTTTTTGGCAGAAAACAATATGAATTTTCTTAACTTCACAGAAAACAGCTGCCAGTAATTTCTAAAAGGACCAAAACCTATATAATTTTCTCAAATCTTTGAAATAAAAGGGCAGAATATGGAAGCAATTAATGCTGCATATGGACATGTTTGAACCACTGTCTTATCTGTTCATTTAAATCCCTGGCTTAAATTTTTTTATTGTTTATTTTAATCGCAACTTAATTTAAGAAAAGCCTATGTTCATCTGTAAAACTGGAAACTGAATATAAAGCAAGCTTCAAAAAAACAAACCTGAAAGGACCAGTGGGTGATTATGCCGTAAAAAATTGCTGAAAAGTAGAAAGTAGGGAGGTTACAACCTTTTCCTGTGTTATCATTATCATCAATACAGCACAAAAATGAGAAATGTAAAGTAATTATTGTAGCAGCAAAAAGGCACAAAAAGATATATTGGAGAGCCTAGAATATGTCTCTACATTTGCATATAGCTACTAGAATTACCTTGAAATTTGCTCTGAGCATATGGAGGACTTGATCAAAAGTGGAGCATATATTTTACACAACAAGAGGCTTTGTACAGATGCATTGAAATTGCAAAGGCAATTGAAGGACGTTTCGGACAGACTTGACAGATTACAGGCTGCTGGTGTTACTGTCACAGTCTCTGTGTAAATCTGGTTTAACAACAAAGAACTGGCACTACACAAGGACAAAACTAAAAAAAAAATCAGAAGTGCTGTAGAACTTTTCCCCTTACATAGAGAAATACAAAAGTCCTTAATATAATGATCAGGAATTGAATCCAATATGTGGGAACAAAGTTTAATTTTGCATCATATTTTACATGCATGCAAATGATGGATACATGAAAAAACACACTAGCTGAATTAAAGTCCCTCCCTCCCCTTTTTAAAGGACCTTTTCTGTCAGCTCGGAATCCCTTGAGCAATTTTGGTTATTTTGACTAAAATTTTATAATGGGTGAGAGGCTGAAAAATAAAATAACTTGGTAAAGTGACAGGAATGTGAGGCTAAATTGGTTAGGGACTTAAATATCCTATTCTTGTCATTTACTTTGTTTGAAGCATAAATGCACAGTCAAAGGAGATTGCAACTGCAGTTAGAGATTTTATCTGTCACATTGCATGCAGCTGTGCATGGAGGTATTTGAAGACCTCGAATTTTGTAAGATCTTTAGAAACAAAAGCAATGCTCCCCCTCGATTAATCATTTGCCTCTCCCCCCTTTTATAATGTATTATAGTATCTCTGGATCCATACTATTTCAGGGAAGATACACAATGTGTCATCTGCTACTGATTGCCCTCTGAGGGAAATCTCTGTGGTACCGCTATTTAAGACTCTGTTTGAAATTTTCTGTCTTTTAAATAGTTCCTCTTTCCTTGGGGTTCATTGGCTTCTGCATCTGCTCATCTTCCTAAAATCAAGCTTCTTGAATGCTGTGTTGTTCCCACTGCCAGTCGTAGCCCGGCACAGCCAGAAGGTTTGCTGTGAAATAGCCCAGATTTAACACCAGAGAGCCTGAATATGATTAATCAGCAATTGGTAGTGCTGACTAAAAGATTTGAGATGCTGCTGAAGACCCTCATATGTTCCCTGGTTGGAAAAGGAGAACAACATTATCATTGCAAATAATACTGGAGAAAGCAGGGAAGCAAACTACTGTGTGGGGGTCACTTGGAGACCTTGAGAAAGCAATCATGGAAAATCTGGAGGCAGCTAGAGGAGCTGGAGGAGAAGTCAATAGCTCAACTGTGACCTGCAGGCAACTGAGTGTCTGTTTCAGAATGACTAATGCCTATGACAGATCAAAACTATTTCTGAAAAACCTCTATAATGTCACTAACAGTCATAGGAATAACTGAATACCATATACAGTAGAAATGCCAGAGACTCATCATAGCAATAATTTCCCAGGAGACTTCTCTGTTTTGCCGCTACTGCACATGGGGCACTGTATGGTCTTAGGATGAACTGGTCCCCATGACTCTTGAGCCAGATGTTTACATGACTTCGGCATAACTTCACTGCTTTTGGGACATGTAGTAACCTTTGTGGAATTAGTCCTTTTTGTAATAGCAAAAGATCAGATAGCAATATACAGAAGCTTACTGCATTTATGCTCTAAAAAAATTCACAGGTGTTTGTTTTTTCGTCTTTCCCTCATCCCTTCTTGAGAGTGGTTTAGAAAAGATTTGTATTCAGACTTATATTGTATGGTAATATGCAACGGCTTTTCCACTTATTTATTTTACATTCATTATTTGAAAACTAATCTGGAGCTAATCTATAAATCTTCTGGTTTAAATTATATCCTTTATACGTCATTTGCACAACAAAAGACCCTATTCCTTACAATCTTTATCCTCTGCCCCAAGCAGTTCTTATATTTATGCCATTTTGCATATGTACAAAACAGCTATGATTAAATGAAAGTTATTAAAAATATTAACACATTTCCCGACACAGTAGCAATAAAAACAAGTGAAAGAAGTTGTAGACACCACCGTCTGTTTTATCTGTAAGATGAAAAGCTTACCAAAGATCTCAAAGTCCTCTTTGTTGCAGACATTTCACTAGAATAATTTTGTCATGTTCTTGTGACTCACTAGTACACAATAAAACCGACCACTTAGCTCCTAGTGCAATGCTTTGTGAGCATTTTGGACATGACTTTCATCTTCTAACATCTATTTTTGAGTGAGAAAACATTGAAAGTGTTTTAAAAGAGACTACGAACCTCTCCAGACAATTTAGCACTTTACAACATTATGCAGATTTCAGTTTCCCACAGGTTTGCATGACATTAATGATCTCAACCTGTATCAATATTGTTTGTGTGACAAAATGCTATACAGGTCCAAGATTCACTCTAGTTTAAGCAGAAACTTGAAAGTCTGGAACAATTTCAATGTTACATAAAGACTTACCTTTCACATTGCACAGTGTTTAGTAAACCAAGAAATCACTCCCACCAACAGATAAGATCCAGGATAACAATGATATTGAGCTGCACTGATACTGGAGATTATAGAAAAAGTATCAAATAAATCTCCTCTTTTTTCCACTGATGTAAGTCAAGAGAATGCTTTTAGCACACAGAGTAAAACCAGCAAGAAATCAAGTCAGTCGGCAGCTGACTTTTCCTACACAGGTCTATGTCTGAGTGGACCTTTGCTCTTTTCTTGGCGAAAATTAACACCACTGCATCATCACTTTGGCTCCCCAAGATTCACTGTAAAGAGTCCTTTGCCAGTACAGAAAACGGAGTCACCTTGCACATCTTCTTTACCAACAGAATGCTCAACCACACTGTACCCTGTAAACCCAAGGAGAGGTTTCTCTTGTGTTCAGTTTCAGCTGCAATTTAGGAGCATCCTAGCCTCCTCCCTGCAATTTTATTGCATAATAACAAGCACTACATTCATTAGCACACAACAAGTTCCTCAGCACAAAATTTCCCATCAATACCTCATATTGGATATGTAAATGAAAAAAGAGGGAAAATCATAGAACTCTGTTGTTAGGTTCTGGCATTAGGTGCCAAACAGAGGAGGGCTGACTATTTTTCTGCACTTGTAATTCACATTCCTTGGTCCAGCTGAAAGCTATAGGAAAACCTAGCACCTAACTGGGAGATGGATAAAGCAATAACCTGTTGATATTTTGCATATGACAGAAAGTGACTGAATAATTCAAAGGTATGGAAACTTTGTAAGAATATGGAAACATTTCTAGCATTAGTAGACATTAAAAACCCAGACTTTCAGCTGGGCTGAATTTGGGGTTTAAATCAATTTAATTATTAAGGATTTCTGGAGTATGAGAGCAGTTTCTAGGCAGTGATACAAGTTTTAAAGAGCCTTCCTTCTTGCTAACTTTGAGGACTGTATTTGTAACTGTTGTTAATGATTGATGAGATCAATTGCCTAAATACAGCTCTTTTAATTATTTCTGCAATGGTCCAGTCTGCATGCCAACTACCAAACTCAGAAGTAAAAAGGAGTTATGTGCCTAAAAGCTTCTCTGTTTTTTCTTTCCAATGATCTCATTGGTCCAGTAAAAGGTTTTACCTCTCCCTGTGAACCTAGATTGGTTCATATGCTTGGACTGTCACTGTTACAACAACATCATTACTATACTTTATTTATATCAGGCACTTACTTTAATGTGAATCATTTTATCTTACCATAAATTTCCTCCCAAACTCCCATTTTCCTATGCTTTAAATACACAAGGGGTCACTTTGTGTTACTGATATAAATCTGAAAACGGTTCACTAGTTAGTGCTGCTACTCAATTCTTCCACCAATGTAACTGAAATACTGGACTTTAAGGCCACGTGGAAAAAGCTCTGATGGCAGAAACACTTTGCTGCTCCGCTGTTTGTCCATCTCACAGTAATGAAGGAAGTTATAAGGAAGAAGATGGTCAAATTATTAACGTGGATGTGATGAGCTTGGAATGGGTATCTATCCTTATGCCAGTCACAGGAGCATGAGAACTTTCCCCACCTCAGCATGCTTCTTCGCTCCAGAAAGAGCAAGTGCAGCACAGGACTCAATTTTCATTTTAATTACACAGCCATTTATCAGTACATGTCCATAATGAGCAGATAAAGTACTTCATCTCTCGTTAGCAGAGGATAATTCACTCATGGCAGCTAACATTCATACTGTCTTTTCCAGGGGCCAAACCTCAAGGTCTTTACCCAAGTTCCCACTTAATTCCCACATTGACAAATTCTCTTTGAAAACAAAAATGGGAAGAAGTGAGTTTGAAGTAACTAAGGACTACTTGTGTCCTTAGCCCATTAACATTTTGCCTTGGAAATTTGTATATTCTGCTCAGATATGTACTCTTACATACTTTAATGGCATGACTTTCAGCTAGCCCCTACTCATATGTCTCTTGTGTCCACTCTTTTAAGGTTCATCCTGATCTGATGCTTGCCAGATGGGCTTTTTGATATACTTCTGCCTTTGCCAGGTCACTGTGCTGGGTTGCACCAGTGAGGCTGACACATCCAAATATTTGTGGATTTTCCTAATATTGAATTACTCTCACTTGTTTTATCTCTCAGTCTAGGCTATATCAACACAATGTGTTTGAGATAATTTAACTAGCTGGCATATTAGTATATTTGGATGTGTCACTGTCTGTAGCAGCATAGCCTAAGCAGTTTTCCATGTAGGTTCTGCATACAGACACAGGCAACAAAGTGTAAGTTGTATAATTTCTTCTGCTTGAAAAATCACACTGGGATAATTCATGCCCATTTGTTTGCAGAGGGTCTTATTTCTAACCTCTGCTTTTGAAGTTCTCCTTTTTCTTTCCAACTGCACTAAGAAATGTTGACTATTTTGTAAAGATTATTTTCTATTTCTTGCTTCTGATTGCCTGTGTTGTAGGGTTTCATGAAGAATGAAGCTTTTTGTTTTGTTTTGTTTTGAAAATAAAATAACAGACTTGACCTGATATATACTTTTTTCCAAAATATGTTTTAAAATCCCTATCTTTGGTGCAAAAGGGAAAAAATAAACTGAAGGTGTGCAAAACCAGGCATTTTGTCATCTTAACTTTTCTTAGATTCCTACAGTAAGAAGAATATTTGAAGCTTTAATCTTCTTAGGAGAGGAGAGAAATTCCGATTTTATTCTGAAACAGTCTTATGAAAATTGCAAGACAATAAATATGCAACTTATTATTATCATTTTAAATTATATTATTGCTGGGTTATTTGACTGTGATTCATAAAGTCCTCCCAATTAATTTTCTTAAGCTATTACTAAACAGCACAGTGCATTTGATAGTACTGAGAACTGAAAGAAACCTTCCTTCTTTTTTCTTCCATAATCTGTTTAAAGTCTGAAAGGTATTAACAGCATAATGGAAGTTTTACAGATGGATTTTCAAAGACTTGAACAAAAAAGGGCTAAGTCATCCATGATTGATCAAAGGGATAAGTGGATTTTCCCCATTAAATCTTGAAAGACAAAAGCATCATATCCAGTATCTTACCGAAGCATCAACTCTAAAGGAATAATTTTCCTACTGATGAAATACTACTAAATGCTAGATCAATATGAGTCTACATTATTTTTATATTTTGCGTTAGGTTTTCCATAACATGTAACTAGTATTGAAGTCAATTAATGCAGTGTCTTATTAACAGGATACACTTTCAGTTTATCCCAAGACTTCTTATTCATCATCTGCTGTCACGCAACCCTCAGGGGTCATCATTTGGAAAGGAAATAAAAATACTGGTGTTGGAAAATCTCTTCTTGAGGTGTTAGACTATCTCTTCCAGAGTTAGTTTGATGATTTTCTTCAGCTCCTTAAAAAAGTCTGCCTACTATGAATAGCAAGGAGATTCTCAAAACAAACAAGATACTGCATTAGCACCGACCACTGCAGGATAAAAATTTCACTTCTGTTCCATATGATAAAGCTTCTTTTTTGAGCCTCAGATCATATTCTGTACGTTTTCTCTCAAACCTGGAATATGTCATTTATCTATTCTAAAAAAGTCATGGCTAAATGCCAGATATTTTGTCAGCAAAGTCATGGCTTAATCTAATCTTGCTGTTAGAGATTTTGTTACTGAAGTAGTCAATTAATTGGCTTTTTTCTTTAAAAGCAGCTTCTATTTTGTAGAAAATTTTGGTGATGATCATGAGATAGAGAGTGATTTTTTGAGGATTTTTGAAAGTCTGAAGGCCTATGAAGCTGCTCCCTGGATCAGCCAAATTAAGGACAGGGCCATCTTCAGCAGAGAGCTTTAAAAAACAGGAATGCACAGTAATCTGTCAACAAGGCAGACAAGAATTTGCTTGTCCATTAGGAGGGTCAGACTGAGTCACAAAATCACAAAATGATTGAGGTTGGAAGAGACTTCTGGACATCATCTAGTCTAATCCCCCTGCACAAGCAGGGTCACCCAGAACACATTGCACGGGATTGTGTCCTGGCGGGCTGTGAATATCTCCAGAGAAGAGGACTTTACAAACTCTGTGGTCAACCTGTGGTGGTCAACCTGTACCAGTGCTCTGTCACCCTCACAGACAAGAAGCTCTCCTTCACGTTTAAGCAGAACTCCTTGTGCTTCAGTTTGTGGCTATTGCCTCTTTTGCTTTTGCTGGCCATCACCGAAAAGAGTCTGGCCCCATCCTCTTGACACCTTCCCTTAAGGTATTTGTACACACTGATAAGATCCCTCTCAGCCTTCTCTAGGCTGAACAGGCCCAGGCATCTCAGTCTCTCCTCACAGGAGAGATGCTCCAGTCCAGCAGCACACCCCTCCTCATTGGCTCCTCCACTACCTGTGTCAGAAACTTACCAATGTTCTCAGGAATCTCTGGGACTGTTTGTGCCTAAATGGGTTGTCTTTCCAGCAGACATCATGGTAGCTGAGGTCCCTCATGAGAACCGGGGCCTGTAATCGTGAGGCTACTTTGAGCTATCTGTAGAAGGCCACATCAACTTCCTCTTCCTAATTGGGTGGCCTGTAGTAAACACCCACAACAGTGTCTTCCATGTTGGCCTGCCCTTTAATTCTTACCTGTAAGCTCTCAACTTGCTTTTCATCCACCCTGAGGCAGAGCTCCATACATTCCACTTGCTCTCTCATAAGCATAAAGGGCATCTCCCCCTATGTGGTACTCCCAGCCTCTTTCTTAAAAAGCGTGAGCCATCCATGCCAGCACTCCAGACATGCAAGCCATCCCACCATGTCTCTGTAACTGTGAGGAGATCATGGCCCTGCAACTGCACACAGATCTCCAGTTCCTCCTGTTTATTTCTCATGCTGCATGCATTGGCATATAGGCATTTCAGCGAGGTAACAGGCAGAACATCTTATGTTAGGATATCTTAAGATGTATGGAGATGGCAGCTACAGCAGCAACAAAGGAGACCCCAAATATAGCACAGGCCATGGAGATGACTTGATGTAGAAGTTGTGGAATTGACACCTTTTTAGAGATGGTTAATCATACAAGATATTTCCTAGCACAGTTCCAAAAGTTTGAGGTCCTGAAAATAACAGTGAAGGCAACGCTAGACTTCAGACAGAGTTTTAAGGATATGATCGAAAGAAAGGCTAAGATGATTTGCAGCTGCCTGGCATTCAAGAGGACCCAAATGAAAAATTCCCATAAAAAAAGGGAACACTGGAAGTATGTGACTATAAGAAAAAAGACTGGCTGTGTGAAAGGGAATTCATACACTGGAGTAAGCTCAGTCTCTTAAGAAAAAAATCTGGCAGCACAATATAATAGGATTGCAAGACAGAAGAAAAGGACAACGAGCTGAAAATGAACAGACAGCGAGACAATGGCTTTCTTCAGCAACAGCCTCCAGAAATGACAGAAGAGTGTTTGCGAGGTAAGGTGAAGCGCAGGAAGAAAAGAACAGGAGAAAGAATACCAAAGAGTAATAGACTTGTCTCTTGTTAGTGTCATTGTATCACTAGAGCCTCCTTGGTAAGAGAAATAAGCAGGTTTGATACAAAAGAGAATCAAAAAGGTGCTGCCTGCTGGGAGCAAAGGCACATTGGGTAGAGTCAGAATCGAAGAGGAAGCAGACATGGGGAAAGAGGCCATCTTGTTCTTCACAGAGCAAATGGCAAAGCTCTTGCTATAGACAATGAACTAAATAACCTACTTGGAAAAATATAGTCAAAGAGTGGAGGGCTCAGCAATTATTCCTGTCCAGAGAGAAAGGCAAAATCGTTCAGGATTTTGAAGACTAATATTTAATTTCCTGATGATTGCAGCCTGCACAACTACTAGGAAACATTCACTGGTAGGGCTTTTCTCAAGGTGCAGTCTCCCTCTGAATGACTGAAAGAATAGTTTCCTGTGATTGGATTGAACATGATTTTTCCAAAAGGCTATAAACCTTTAGTAAGGTAATAAGAGGAGAAAGTGGAGAGAGACTGAGATGATAATCTCTATACCCTGTGCACATATTGTGAGAAGCTGAAACATAAGCTGAAGCTGAAATATATTATATGATTGAAAGATTATATGCTAAGATTCAGGAGTGAATAAAGGAACATACAAGAGCTACATACATATTTTAGCTGGGAACTCGAATATGCATTGGTGGAAGTTGCTAAAGTGAACTGTATACAAGATAATTGAGGAAAAAAATGGAAAAATGGTTGAATAGTAACCCTGACTGGAATGGAAGCATTGATATAATGATAGTAAAGAGAAATAAAGAGAAATAAGGGAGGTTGTTGCACTGAGGATTGGTTAAGTAGCTATTGAAGTGAATAGCATTGCGGTACCAAGGATAAAATTGAATCTTTTTGGATAAAGATTAACCTTACAAAGGTTACTAAAAACAAAGATTTTTTTTTCTCTTCAAATATGGGCCTAGATAAATGTATACAAAAATTCAGCTTCAAAAATACACACAATGGGGAAAGAAGCAACCTTCTCCGCTCCCCTAGTGCCGAGGTTGATAAAACCCAGATATTTGGGATATTTTGTATTTAACAAATTTCTTTTTAAAATAGACAGTCGAACCATGATGCTGTGTTAGGTTTGGATTTCATGAGCAACAAGGAAGTCATACCAAAAATGTTCAGAGAAAATAAACTCAGATGTGCAAATGTGAGAGAATTTTATTTTTTAACTGAAGGATTGACAAGAGTAGAACCACAATAGGACAAAGTATGATTTTCTAAGGTAAACTTAGAGAAACAGGGAAAAGTAGTTTGTAAGGATTTCAGTGAGAAGAGGATGAAATTGCTTTAGGACTGAAGTGCAGTACTTGTAGTTTTTACTAAATAAGAGGGAAAACGGTGAAGAAGCACAATCCTTCTGCAAAAATATAAAAAAGGGATGGTTTCACAATAAAACTGTATTTTTAGAGTTAGAATGTAGAGAAACTGAAAATACAAAAGAAAGTATGCAAGGAAAATTAAAATGAATTGCAACGAGTAGGAGAATAATTGCAGGCACTGCTGAATTAAATATCTTCTATATTTTGGATGCCAGGATTTTGAGCCAGACGGTCCCTTCAAACTCTTCCTCTCTTTTCCTCTCAATTTCTACACTTTCTCTCTGGCAATGTGATCAGGAAAACAGTAGAAAATGAATCCCAACTTAGCTACCTTTTGTCTCTGTCTCTGGCCCCATTAAGTCAGCTTACAGACATGAATGTACTTAGTCTACGTGAATGTAACTTAGAAAAAAGTAGTTAAGATCACTGCCAGGAAACACTCTCCTATTTATGGACAAAAGGTTCATTCTGATGCAAATGCTTCTGCTAAATATTCAGCAGAGTTGTCTATATATCCCTGCCTCAGGTAAACAGCAGGAGACAGACCAAAATGGAGCTGCATGAAGTCTGCTCCATTCCCTCCTTTCAGAGAGATCCAAGGGACTCACACAGGTAAAACACTTCATTTTCAGGAACTTCTTTATGCTCAGATGTTCCAAAAAAGCTTAGTCCTACATCATTTCGGGTTCAGTATGTACGGTACGCCTGTTGATGAAAGGGGTGTTAAATGCTTATGTGCTCTCCAAGTAGCATCCACCCTCACATCAGTAGAATAAGGTTGTTGTCTCCCTGCTGCAACTCTAAGAAAGAATAATTTCTTATTAAAATGTAGTTAAACCCAGTCCAGCTATGTAACTTTTCTTCATAACTATTAAGAGGGTGACTTTTAAAAGTAAGCAGTTATGACCACTCCCAATGAACGTTATTAGTAATTCTTAGTAATTAATAGTAACAGTTACATAAGTCTGTCTGACTTCTGATGTTGTTTGTTAAGTGATCAGAAAAGCTTTGGTTTAACATTTGATTGACAAGAGAATTATGCATCTTCCACTTAACTGAAATAGGGTATGTTGTGTTTGTTATCCAGAAGCTGCCATCTCCAGCTAGCTGTACATTTATCCATATAATTTGACTTTTGTAACAGCTAGTTACACTGGTCAGGATGATTTTCTGGAATTAACACTGTTTCCACATGCAACCAGGATGCACCACATGTTCATGATCTTCATCATTAGTAAACCAACCAGCAGTTGCTAAAATGGACGAATTACACCTCTGTATTTCCTCCAGCGTTACTAAGATGGCTTAGGATAGATTTCAAAGGGCTTAGGGTGAAATTAATTCTAGATCGCTAGGATGCTATCAGCAGGCACATGCATGATAGAACCATAAAACACAGCAGGAATATAGATAGTTATTAAGGACACACTTCATTCTGCCTTGGACAGTTTAAGGAGAGACACATTTTTTCTGAAAAAAAAGGTTCTATTTTGTAAAAGCAGGTTCTATTTTTATGCAATCATTGCCTGAGTGTACTTGCAAATCTGTGACTGATTGTTAGAGCTATTAAAACAGAGGCTCAGTTAAGGCTCCTTTTTGAGACTGTAGTTCTAAATGACAACTGCTGTTTTGTTGTGTGCTTTACCCTCAGCACACCCTCTAAAACTGAAACTATGTCTAGAACTGTAAGGGAACCAGCTCAAATAATGGAAGATCTTCATCAGTGGTTGTGTCCTTGATTAGTCTCTTCAGTGAAATAAGGGGTCATGACTGACTTTTATAAGTTAATAAAAGCATTAGCTACGTAACAGAACAAATAAAGATAGACACATCTTTCTGTCCTTCAGCTTAAACATACAACAAATAATTTTGAGATAAAAATACATTATCATTTGAAAAACTGACCAATTTGCTTTAGGGAGAAAACGTAGTTATAACCCCAGAGAAAGAACATCACCTAAGGTGGAATCAGCCACCTCTATTCGTATTTCACAAGCAGTGAGGCTATATGTAGCATAAGGTATTCCAAATAAGTAAATATCTAGGAAGTATTTCAACTGCCCCTTCTCCATGGTATATTTACCATGGATATATCAACCATGGATAACATTAAGAAAGTGCATGAACTGCAGAATATTTTCCATCTTTTTATGTAACACTGTTAGTTTATTTTAACGCATTATCATTTATAACTTTCATTTGTAGGTTGTCTCAGAGGTGCTGAAGAATTGTGTCCTACAACTGCAAAAGTCAAGTCTTGACGCTGACAGCTGATTTTTCCAATATCTTGATTTCCTGAATATACAGATACTCAAATCACCTGGATCAAGGTTTGCCCTGCTAGCATGTGTCCATTAATATAAATCCAGAAAAAAATATCACCATGTTCCACAATATTACTCTGAAATTCCAAAGATGAAGCTGGGAGCAGGATATGGCACTCTACATTTTCAGCAGATCTGTTCCACTTAGCACTGAATTTTCCTTTTATAGGTCTTCTGTATGCTTCCATTTTCATTCATGTCTCAAAACACTTGGAAAAAAATGGAAAAATGGAAATTGCTGAAAAGTGGAAAAGTGCAAAGAAAAAAGGGAATGTTTCCTATCCATTTTTTGTCAGTAATTGAATTTAATTGAGATTTTCCATCTTTGTAAATTTTGGACAGCATATTTTTAATTCTAAGAATATTCTCTGTTGTAATATTGCAGCAATTCTTTCCCCCCTTTTTCCCCCCCCCCTCCCCTTCTCTTCATGATATGAGGGGAAACTTTCAGAAGTAAAATTTAGAATATTTTGTATGTTTAATCCACTTGTATGCTTTCCATAACCTCGGAAAGTGTGCTTGATTCTCTCCTACTAGAGATCAGTGGGGGGGGTGGTCTGCATTTGTTTGTTTGTTTGTTTGTTTTGTTTTTGTTTTGTTTTGTCTCGTACCATTGAATAGTGCTTGCTGAAACCAAAAGGCAGCGCAGAATTTTAAATGAATATATTTTGCACATGTTAATTGCTTTCCATCAAATCCAGGTTTATTGATACAGGTTTGATATTACATATGACCAGGATTTTGCATTGAAATAGTGATTATATACTACAGGTAAATTTCTGAAGGTTTTTTTTTTTTTTTGGTAAACCTTTTGCTACTATTACTAATGCTCACTAGAAGCCAGCAGAATTAATCTCAAGTACAGCAGAACCTTCTGTAGTGCCTATGAAGAATTTGTCACAGTGACATTCTTGATTTTTTCTGACAGTTGAATGACACACAGCATTGCTAATTCACAAAGTAATGCTGGGCACTTTTATGCAATGTGACTTTTCATCTTCCCCACAATTGCTTGCTCACATATTATGCTCCATATTAAATTTCTCATATGTATAACTGATATAATCTCTTTCTGCATTCACATGTGTCTATGAGATGTAGTTATTATCCTGTCTGGAATGAAGTCTGGACTACCTTCTTACAATTAAACAATTATTCTGGCATTTTAGGTGCAAAGGAACACATTACAAAAATTGCTCTAACTTGTATTAAGCAAGCTTTCCTAATTTCCATTCCATTACCCTTCTATCCTGGATGGAAACTACATGTCTTGGTCTACATCCAAGTAAAACAGATAGTGATTATTGGCACCTGCATATATGACATATATGACAGAATCAATAAACTTTAGTAAGGTTTTTCCTTAACTTCATTTCCTGAAGGTAAACCTTGGCCATTTTTAGCATATGATACAAGATCCACTTTTGTCCTTCCTTACTTAACACAGGATCTGGGACCTCCCTGCTGACTAATCTCTAAATCTGCACTTGTGGCCCTTCTGGTATAACTAATTTGGTAATAGATCAGGCACATGGTCTATGTGATGCTCTGGAGAATGCTGAATATTGGAGAGCGTGTTTGTGGCCACATCTGAGAGAAAACTTGAGACAGAGTTTCTGTGAAGATCTGTTTACCTTTTGAGGCATATTCACTACCCTTGTTTTTGAAGACTGTAAGTGTTTGTGTGTCTCTCAAATATTCCAATGAGTTAAACTAATGACAAGAGCAATCACAGAAGTATCACATTCTAAATGAGCATTGCAGCCTAAAAAGGGTAAAAGAGTTTATAAATTGTATTAATAAGGTCTGGCACAGCTAAAGTGCTTCTAAGAGCCATACTTATTCAGACAAGGTCTAGAAAATATCAAGCTACAGATAGACTCATATGTATGAAATCAAAATGAGGTGGATTTAGAATATTCAGTATGAACTGCTCACAAAATCAGCAACAGACACTGAATTTTCACTCAGAATTACTTAGTTTTGAATGACAGCAGAGTGATTAAAATAGCAGTGCATTCTTCCAGCATTATCCAGCCCGTAGAAGCAACATCCGCTAGATATCTTTCCACTATGTTACAAATTCATATGTCTGTTACAAGTCCATTTTTCTCTTCCACTAGGAAGTGTCAGGCATGTGGAAAGTCATGGTGTCCCCAGTCACAGTGCAGAGAGCTGCGTGATAGGATGGCTCTGCTGTTTATCTCTTACCCAGTTGCTAACTAAGCTCTTGCAACTGCTCAGCTCCATAGGAATCCAGCTCACGGAGAGCTGAGGACCTCCAAAGGAGTGGAATATAGCCAACAACTTGGCTTTAAATACTGACCAACCAAGGAAAAGTACTTTCCAGCTCCCAGATCTGCAAGCTCTAGTACTGTCCTGGTTGCATGACAGGACCAAGTCCCCTATGTGTGCTATTCCTCTTTCCCACTGGAAGAGGATATTAGAATAGTGATGTTTCAGTTAGTATCCTGTTCTGTTCCTGCCCTATAGTGAGTGAGACTCACCATGAGCCATGAGTTTTGGCTAACCAGAATTTAAACTGAGGTTTTTCAATGCGTGCTATTACAATCTCTTTCTCTCTAATGCATTTTTGTTTTTTAGATACCCAACCAAGCTAATCCATCCACATGTTTAGAGAAAGAAGACCAGCAAAATCTAAATTGATTCTTTAAATGTCTGGAGATGGTGGGAAGAAAGGGCCCATAATTCTACCTGAAAACATTTCATGTGTTTGGACATTAGGATTCTCAACAAGGAGTACAATAGATCTGCACCATGCCACCCCATGATCTGAATTCCGGTGCTGCTACCTTGCCTCTGTGTTGGCTGCCTTAGCATTTGTACTTGACATAGATTTCTGGTTTTGACTAAAAACCAGCTATTGCAAAACACATGGCTCCCACAGATGGTCTAGTAAAGTCAAAGTATTTTCTTTCTCCTAGAGTTTCCGCCAATCCCACCAAAGCTGGGTGTGACAGATGCAGTTACAACTGAAATACTTTTTAGTGGTTACTATATTTTCACTGTTGGCACCAGTCCCTACTGTGCCACCACATGTAGCTTTTCAGTGGATCCCTTTGTACAGTACAGAGTTCATCAAAGACAAAGTCATGGTGCCATGAATGAATAATGTCTTCATGGTACAAGATACTCTGCATTTTATGTTGGTTCTCAATGAGTAACTCCCATTAAGGCATTTTTTTAGACGTACGGTATTTGTATAAGAGGCTTCTCATAGCTCTTTTGAACATATGTAGTTAATTTAATTGATTATGCTGCTATTAAAAATAGACATATACAAGCAAAAGTCTTGACAGACCATCTGTAAACAACAGAAGCTATTTAAACTCAGTACCGTAATGCTAATTTGCAAAACGGTACTTTTGCCTGCATGTGAATCTCTTGAGATAAATCCTTATACATTTATAGCACAGGGTATATTATGGGTATGAGAATAGGCATGAAGTTCTCTTTAGAAATCCCCCAGGCATGAGGAGCACCCCAAAGGCAGGATTCTGTGATAAACAGGGTTGTTTTGTCTTTGTTTTAATGGCTGGTAGCCCTCGAAGGATGGAAACATGAGCTGGTGATTTCTGCAGCATATGCCCAGTACAAGCACTGCCTTTGGCCATTTACCACTCCATAAGCCAGTGGCAAGCAGTAACAGAGGAGCTTCCAAGACTGTTAAACTGACACATTATAGTGATCTTTCTGGGCAGGATAAACTGATTTTGTAAGGGAAATCTGACTGGGATGCAGCACATAGCAGGCACACCATATCGGCCAACCCAGAGCATTTTTTAGCCTTCTTGGGTACACTGTCACTGTTTTAAGGGAGCAAAAATGCTACAAAATGAAAAGGGCTGGATTCTTAACTGCGGTCATGTCCCCTCCCTTGACACCATTGAAACAATGGTGATTTAAACTGGCTGAAGGTGTAGGACTTTATCGAAAGCTTATTTGCTAGTTCCATGAATGTAAGCTAAGGGACCAGCCATGCTTTTGGCCCAAACCTCAGAGGTAGTAAGAATCTGTGAAACCCACTAAAACAGGAAGAGATATCAGCAACTTGCAAGCTCCGATGATACTAATATGGGAGGAATGGCAGATATACCAGAGATCTCTGCTGCCATTCAGAGAGAGATGGACAGACTGGAGAGATGGGCAGAGAGGATCCTCATGAAGTTAATAAAGGCAGGTGCAGGGTCCTGTACCTCGGGAGGGGAGGAATAACCACCTGCACCAGGCTGGAGGTGGCATGGTGGAAAGCAGCTCTGCAGAGAAGGATCTGGGTGTCCTGGTGGACAACAAGCTGATCATGAGTCAGTAATGTGCTCTTGTGGCCTGGGGTGCATTAGGAAGAATATGGGCAGCAGGTCGAGAGAAGTGATCCTTCCCATGTACTAAGCTCCACATCTGCAGGCCACATCTGGAGTACTGTGTCCAGTTCCTGGATTTCCTGATACACAAGAGATGTGGAACTGCTTGAAAAAGTCCGGTGAAGGGGTCCTAAGGTGGGTAAGGGATTGGAGCATCTCCCATTTTAGTAAAAACTGAAAGGTTTGGGACTGTTTGGCTTGGAGAAGAGAATCACAGAATCAGAGTCACAGAATGGTTGTGGTTGGAAGAGACCTCTGGAGATCATCTAGTCCACCCTCCCTGCTCCAGCAGGGACACCTAGAGCACGTGGCACAGGGTGGCATCCAGGCGGGTTTTGAAGATCTCTAGAGAAGGAGATTCCACAATCTGTCCATGCAGCCTGTTCCAGGGCTCTGTCACCCTCACAGTAAAGATGTTCTTCCTCATGTGGAGATGGAACTTCCTGTGTTTTAATTTATACTCATTGTCCCTTGTCCTGTCAGTTGCCACCACCAAGAAGAGTTTGGCCCCATCTTCTTTACATTCACCCCCTCAGGTATATATTGATAAGATCCTTTCTCAATCTTCTCTTCTCTAGGCTAAACAGGCCCTGCTGGCTTAGTTTTTCCTCATAAGATAGATGCTCTAGTCCTTTCATCATCTTCGTTGCTCTACATTAGACCCTTTCTAGAAGTTCCACATCCCTCTTGTCCTGGGGAGCCCAGAACTGCACCCAGTACTCCAGGTGCGGCCTCACCAGGGCTGAGTAGAGGGGCAGGATCCCCTCTCTCGACCTACTGGCAACGCTCCTCCTGATGCAGGCCAGGCTCGCACCGGCCTTCTTGGCCACAAGGGAACATTGCTGACTCATGGATAACTTGTTTCAACCAGGACTCCCAAATCCTTCTCCGTGGAGCTGCTTACCAGCAGCTGTACTGGTGCCTGTACTCTGTACTGGTGGGGGTTATTCCTCCCCAGGTGCAAGACCCTGCAGTTGTCCTTGTTGAACCTCGTGAAGTTCTTCTCCTTCCAACTCTCCAACCGGTCTAGGTCCCTCTGGATGGCAGCACAGCCCTCTGGAGCGTCGGCCACTCCACCCAGTTTGGTATCATCTGCAAAAGGCTGCAGAAGGCTAAGGGGGGATCTTATCAATGTGTAGAAGTACCTGAATGGAGGGCATCAAGAAGGGAAAAAACAGGTTGCCCATAGAAGTTATAGAGTCTCTTTATCTGGAGATATTCAAAAGCTGCCTGGATGTGCTCCCCTGCAGCATACTTTTGGTGAGCCTGCTGGATCCAGGGTGTTGGACTAGATGTTCCTTCCAATCTCAACCATTCTGTGATATTCTAGTCTTTATTTCCATAAAGCTGTCGGAGGGGATGTCTTCATTTTACTTCAACACACTTTTATATGCTTATAAAACTGTGGTTTACAGACTGTGGTTCTAAATTTCTGGTTTTCCGTTTAATTTTGGTTCTTCAAAAATGTATTTGACAAAATTCCTGTGCATGATTTATCTGAACTAAACCTGATATTAAAAGGAAATCTTTCAACCCTTCTTCGAGAGCTGCTGATTAGTACTGTATAAGATCAATAGTTTCATAATCAGTATAGCATGAAGTGATAATCTATTTTATTTTTTAATGTTTCTCTTGTTTTGATAACTTTGGAACTGTCACCTCCTGCTAATTTCAATGGGACTAATTTCAACACATATTTGTAGAAATTCATTTTTGTGTTTCAGCTGCTCACATACTTCAGTTGCCAAGATAAACCCAACTAGTTCTTCATCTTTTTAAAAAAATGGAGTACATACTTATTTCTGTGCATCAGAGGATTCATCACAATCACCACTGTAACATGTCATGATGCTTAAATCTACTCCAGTCATTGTAGGGATTTATTCTGCCACTAGTGACTAACTGCAATGCATTTGTATCCAGCACTTAAAATTTCTGCTCACTTCCTCCTTTCCAAACCTTCTCATAGTGTATTGTTCACGGTCAAAAATCTTTCCAATACTTGTCGAACAGTTGCTGTAGTCTGTCAACACACCAAACACGAACTATTAGATTTTAAAATGTTTATAGACAGAAGTGGTCTAAATCTGTGCCTCCCAAGTAGCTCCTGAACAATAATGACCTTCTGTATCCTGAAATACAATTGCAGCATACATCTGTAATAGTGTTCTATGTTTATATGGAATTATTCCCATTGGTTTAATCACTTTGTTAAGATTTACGAAGCACTCTGTTTCTCATTTCTTTTTTTCTTTTTAGAAGCCAAATATTTCTGTGCAAGATAAATCTTTTATCATGTTTATCAAGATAAAACTGAATAATTGACTGCATTGTGCTTTTTGTTGGGGGAATTTTTCATTAGTCTGTAATACTTAAGATGACTATAGAAGACATTTTATGTGCTGACCAGGTAGAGTGTTTTTTCTACTTAGAAGCTTTACTCAACACAATGTTTATTAAAGCACACGTCACCAAAACTTTGCCATTCAGATTTCTAATTACTTGTTGGCACTTAATCCCACCCTTTTATGTTAGGCCCCACCACCTTTAATTACTCAGATCATTTGTCCAGAGGTTTCACTTCCTGTTTTTTAAGACATAAACTTGCCCCTGAAAGCATACTCATTGACAACTAAACCTTCCTTTAAAAGGTTCCTGCCCATGGACTGGAGCAGCAGATCAGCTAGGTGGCCAGTGCGAACTGCATTGACATAAGGATTTTCAAAGGTGCCATAGAACTGGACACTCAGAACTCCCTTCAAAGTAGTGTCTTAGGCCCATATCTGCTCATTTCCTTATTTGAAATTTCAGTCTAGCCAAAGTAATTCCAAAGGTCTGTTTACATGCACAAACAATGCCATTATATTTAAATGGATGCTCTTGTTTGAGAATATATTGATTTACCTGGCCTTAGCAAGGCTGTCAAGAAATGGTGCTTATTTTCTCATATCCAGCCCCACCAGTGAAATGGACTACTTCCTCCCTGTACTTCTCATTTTCCATACTCCTGGATTAGAGGCATTTAAAAAAATGCCCTACTGCTCCTGACTCTGCTACTGCTTGTTCACTCCCTGCTTCTAGCTTTATCACCTTTGTGTCCACCTCTTTTTGGTGTCTTCTCAGCTCCCTTCTTTCCTTTTCTTTAACCTGTCTAAAGTCCTTTCTCCTGTGTCAAAAGTTGTCACCAAAGGAAAGAGATATAGGCTTCTCACCTGCCACTCATCTATGCCACTTGGTTTAGACACATCACTTGCAATATTCCTGTCTTTCTCAGCTGTACCTTCTAGCTTTACACAGCTTGCCAGAGCATAAGCAAAGGATCACATCCAGTCTTCATGATGTGTGGGGATTTTCAGTTGTTTTTGTTAGTTTACTTGTTTGTTTGCTTCCTGCAGGAAGGCAACAGTTTTCTTTATGTAGCTATTATCTCCTCTGTGGGGTCATCTTCATTCATAAGTCTGGTGGGGTAGATAAGAAGCCACTGAATAAACTAGTGGGAGGTAAAAGATGACGCTGGAATTGTTGTTTGCACATGTAACTATAAATAGCAATTAATCAAGGGTTATGTTTCAAGAGGGAAAAAAGCCCACAGTGCTTCCACTGCCAAAATTCATCATATAAATTTATCCTGTCCAAAGCACAGAAACGAAAAGCTGTTTCTGGCATCCCCTCCAAAAGAGAAAGGAAATGCTATTCTGAGCCCCCTCCCATAACTCTGTGCTTATATCTCATCTCTGGTCTTAAAGACACCTCAAACACCAGCAGGCTTCTGTGATGTCAGAAAAACTTTGTATGCAATGATAAGTTTAATGATAAAAGAGTTTAGAGTTTACTGAGTTTAATGATAAAAGAAAGAATATTGTGGGGACCAAGTGACAGTGGGTCACTGGGAGAGCTGACGCCAGGATGGTCTGTGTCCTCACAGCTGGCCAACCTGTCATGTCACAGATGTCAGGGCTACCTGTCAATCAGGGTCTCTTTGTGCTGTAAACCCTGGTTCAGAAGCCGATTGAAAAGCTGTAGAGGCAGAAGAAGCATTTGGGGCTGGTAACATCAGTAGCTGCCCTGACTTCAATCCCCACTACTTGTCAGCCAGAGTCCTGAGAAACCTGGCCTTGTGAGAGGGGTTAACCGCTAGAGTCACCTTCAGAAGTAAGCTAGACACTGAACAGAGTGGACAAGCCCATGCATATCTGTCTGTTTAATTGAATCAAAGGGGTCTTCTTCTGGTGACTCTTTTACAAACAGCTCTTTTCCACAGCATGCAGAAGAGTCTCCTTCCAGAAGGATTTTTCTGTGCTCCTCATCAGGCAGGCAGATGGTACAAAAAGTTTAAGAAGTTCATTGGCAAGGAGGAAAGGAACAGAAAGCTCCAAGGAAGCCCCACAGAGTCTCATACCTATCTTATCATATGAAGAATGACCAGTGCTATGGCTTTGTGCATCAAGCTCACGGCCACAGGTTGAGCAATGTCCTGCTGCCTGGTTGGCGAGTCAGCACTGCAGCAGAAAACTGTTCTGGATCCCTGCTGTTGTGTAGGTCACTTGGCTGAGAAAGAGTTGGGAAAAGAGATGGCTGCTTACAAGTTAAGTTGCAGGTAGCACGAATGATGCTTTTCTCTCTTTTACATTCAAAAGCTTATTTCTCAGTCTTCATATCACTACCTCCTGGACAGTGTAAGGCTATATTTGTTACTTATCTTTGAACTCTAGTAGTTAGTGCAATCTCTATGGGAAGCTGATTCATGTACGGCGTTCTTCCCACGGGGAGAGCTAATCTGTGCAGCAGGCAGGGTGGTCTCGAGAGGGATCTGTTATCCGTGTGGATTGTAGGTTTGAGGCATATACTTTGCACTTACCATTGCATCATGATATTATTCATTCAAGACTGTAATCCTCCTCAGAATATAATTATGCACAGTCTACTGAGCTCCCAAAACTTAATTACCTCTCTGTGGGGCTGGGTTATGTTCACAGGCTGAGCAAGGGCATGACTTTTCCTTTCAGGGCTGTCTGCCCTGCACTCTACACAGATTTTTTTCTTCCCTGTCCCATTTATTCTTGACAGGTGAGCAGGGGGAGGGAAAAATAAACATGTTCCTGACACCAACATCAGCTGTACCTAGAAGGCCATGCTGTGGATGTGAATAATATGATCCTCTAACCCCTTGCAGGCTTCGTGAGCTGCAGAAAAATGTGCCACAGTTTCAAATGCAAAAACATACTCCCACACAGCTTTCACTAGCCTCACTGAGTTGAGAAACAGGGCGTGAGCTTTTCTGGGGACTTCAGTCACCTTGAACTTTTCAGATGATGGAAAATAAAGCACTGGCTAGAAGGACAAACAGTATCATAAAAGTCTCTACTTAAAATTCACATTCAGACAATCCAAATGATTTCTAAAAAAGGAGCAAGGACTCTCACTTAATGTTTTCTAGTAACCTTCCTCCTCCTGTGGCTTATCTCTGCTACCAAACTCCTGCTGCTTGGCTATGGAAAGAGGAATATGTGTCAAATTTCTGAAATGAAAAGGGTAATTCTGAAGTTTTTATTCAATACCTTCTAATATTTTGTTTCCCCTCACACACTGTTCTTGGCTATGGGCCAAGCAAATCCAGAACGTTTCCAGGGAGATTTGAGCTCTGCTGAGTGCCATATATTACAGTAGGCTCAAAGAGAATAAATTCTTTTTTTTTTTTTAATGGAGCAGTTTAGATACAGGTGTGGGCAATTTGTGACTGCAACACATTGCATGTCTCCAAAAGGAAAGAAGCAAAATATTCACTCAATCTTTGATGAGCTTCTAGTATTGTAAAGGCCTACTAGTCAAGAAATTCTGCCTGACTCTGGTTCTTAGCTATTTACCTCTGCTTCTCCCAGCAGGGAAGATGTATCCATCTCTTTCCTGAGACCACCTTCCCTTAGCAGAGCAGCCCAGTGGCCTATCAGCTGTTTGACTGCTTTGGAGAGCTAGACCCATACTACTATAAGCCTCAAGGAGGAGAAACGAATAAACCTAAGACAGAATATCCTGTTGAGGAAGGGTTCCTTATTCTTCCTACTCAGGCTGATAACTTGAGACAATACAGAGAGTGTCAATGATGGTGTTCAGGAAGGCAAGTGCTTGGGTAATACTTAGGCCATAACTTTTAGAAGAACCATTATAACCATTATAGATCCAAATGTTGTTACCAAAAGTTGGACTTTTGCACTTCATCTAAACTGTGATATAAATGATGTCTGCAGACTAAAAATACTACCTTCTTGCATTATATTTTTGCCTCTTTTCTTTGTCTTACTCCTGTATTATGGCTTTATGGACAAAGATGTGTTTTGATAGTCAAGGTATGACTTCCCTGCTGACCCTCTGAATACAGAAACATTTCACTGCCATTTTCAAAGTTGACAACTGAGAGATTGGTTAATTCCATATGAAAAAATCCATATTTGAACCTCTGGGATTTATGCTCTGTTGGTAACCATACAGTGGCTTATTAAAAATCCATCAACGCCTACCTGTTATTTTTAACATAGCCAGTAAAGTTTTGATGCACTGTTGCATGTTTAAATCACAGCATAAATTCTGTCATCGTGCTTTTCTTTTTCTCCCCTGTGGGATTCTGTCCATGCGTTCAGTTAGAATGATGAGGGGTTTTTATTCATTTTTTGCTCCTACTCCTGCCAACACCATGCTGATACAGACCAGTGGACAGGCCAGAACGTGGCCTTGGAACTGCCACCATTTCACATATTTCCTTCAGCCACTCAAGAGACTCAAGCTGGTTTGAAAGGAAGGGTCCCCTTGTCAGTATATAACAGGTGGCACAATTCAGTTTCGCAAACCCCAAACAGAAAAGATTGCTGTTTACTGGCAAGGGAGGTACTCCAGATTTCTCTTGTTATTTTATTGGGAAGCTACCTGCATATGAACACATACTCTATATCTATATCCTTCTCTAAATCTCTTCTGCTGGCACTGCACTGCCAGCTCACCTGATGGAGCTTTCCTTGCGTGCCCCCTGTTTGCATGGCGGACAAGTCAGGTCTTCAGCATCCTTTCTGAAGTCAACATGGCCATGGTTTCTTGGCCTTGCACGTTTGCCCCCCTGCAGCCACCTCTTCTCCATCACCTCTCTTCCTCTGTGAATTGAAGCCAGACTACAGGCAAGGCAATATTCTGCAGCTACTTGATGTGGATTGTGGATAAGGACTGGGGTTAAAATAAAATAGCACTTGAAATTGATTTTTTTAGGTCTCAATTTTTAAATATTTACAAAGCTGAAACTTAAAAAAATGGTTATTTCTCCAGAAATATCTTCTTAGCAGTCCTGACAGCTTTCAGAAACAAAAGAGCTTTCCAAGAGAATTTTAAAGACTTTTTCAAAAACACTTTTGCCTTTGTGCTTGAGAGAAGCTTTAGCAGCACTGTAAAACAGCAGTGCTTCTTTTCATTCCCTTTTCTCTTTGTCAATCATCTGAATTTACACCGCATTTAGAGTTTGTCACATAAAGTACTGGAGACCTTAAAATCATTCTTTCCAAATTGGTAATTTTTTTTTATGGAAAATCTTGCTGTGAAGTCTTGTAAAAAGAATCAAACAAATGAATAACTTGGAGAATGATGAAATTCTGAATGTTAATATGTTAAAAGGGAAATATTTTGTCCTACTCTTCCTTCTAACCACAGAATTTTTGTTCCTTTATAAAAATAGGATACTATTGGTAGGCACTGCTGAAAGAAACTGCTGAGAAGAAAACTGCACATGCATTTTCTAAAATGGAGTTTTGCTGTTGAGAATTTGAGTGAAATTCTAGCATGAAAGCAAGAACAAATTTTCTGATTGTCTTTTATTTGGAGACAAATTAAATGAAAAGTAACTCCATCACTTCATTAGGAATACACCAGGGTAAACAGTGGGTATAAAAGAAGAGGCCAAAACAGGCACTATACTGAACTGCACTAAGCGATAGAAATGATATAGTAATAATTTGCAATATAATGAACTGAGAGCGAGGTATCATACAGCCAGGTAACAAAAATATGCCCCTTAGAGCAGCAAAAGTCAGTTCCTTCTTTCCTTCCTTCCCTAAAAGCATGGAACATTCCAGTCAAAACTATGAAAACAGAAGCTAGTCTGTCTAGCTAGCATGTCTAGTATGACAATATCCATCATAAAGCAAAGCTAAACTTTCTGCCTTTCTTCATCCGTATAGACTTTATTAATACATTTAGCAGAACTTTAAAGTCATTTACCACATAAAATATTTCACAGAGTATCTTCAGCTTCTGACAGCATAAACAATAGGTGAACTGGGTCTGCAGTATATAGGCATTCAAGTGATTGCATGCAAAATGTAATAACTATAAATGCATCTTCTGACACCAGTAAACATATTAATGTTTATATTTTAGGGTTAACTATATTCCATAATTCTAACAATGTTTTGTATTAGTTTGTTCATTTATTAAATATGTAATTTATATGCATTAGTAATAAAACATATTGCAAACATTGTTCACATTATATTTGTGACTAATCTGACAAAAGAAAATATCACACCAAAAGATATGTATAGCCAAACATCAAAAATATTGAGAGGTTAATTAAGCAGAATTTCTTTTACTGAATACTCCAAGGAAAGAAACAGGAAATGTATTCAGGCAGTCACACTGGGGTGGCATTCACCTGACTAATTGTAGATGCCTATATCTGTTCTAGGAGTTTATATTCTCCTTACTACAAATGAAAAGAAACAGGCATTTCTAGGATGCAATTCATCATTTTTAATGATGGACCTATAAAACAGGTCAGATTAATTTTATCCTGGGTATGATTATTTCTCTGCCTTGATAGCAGAGAGAATTTACCTCAAACTCAGACATCTATTAGTTGAGATGACTCTCATCCTGTTAATTTACTGCTGTGTACTACTTACATTAGAAAGGATGAAGTTCTGCCTTCCTTGAAGTCAATGGTAAAACTTCCCTTGACTCAATTAAAGCCAATATACTAGCCCTAAATTAATAAGCTTTTAATAATTTAATAATTAATAATTTAATAATAATTTTAATAAATTAATAAACTCTTCATGACTAATTACTATTACTGCTCATCTTAACTGAAATAAAAATACTTTTTGTATTTTCTCAAATGCTTTTCCAGGATCAACATAGGTATTGCCATTATTGCTGAATTCCCCTTCTGAGGAATCTGTATTCCGGATCTCTTCAGGTAATACACATGAAGCCTGATAACCTTATGTTACCAAGTTCAAAGAACTGCCAAAACATGGAATTCGGGATTATACCAGTTATTTTGGGGAAAAAAAATCTGCAAAACCAAAAATACAACTCTGGCAGCTCTAAATCTAGACATTCTGTGTAAATAACAGTTGGTTCATTAGATGTTTGAAGGAAGTGTTGCCATAGAGCGCCCAAGGCACCTCTTCTGCGAAGTGGTCCCTGGAGCTGACTGAGCAGCACGGGTTGGCCTGAGTTCTTACCTCTCCAGAGCAAGCTGGCCTCATCCATGACATTGCATTCAATCCTGAGCCTCCTCCAACACCCCTGCTGTCCTGGGACAAAATAATTACTCTTAGGGGCTCTTTCAACTAATAAAGTGAGGAATGCATTGCAGTCCAGCAGAGAAGTGTATTTTGGCATGAAACAGCTGCATACCCAGACATGGCTCAGGGAACCAAACCCAGAGCGGTCTCAGACGTAATGCTTGGTAGAAGATCCTGAACTGAACTGTTCCCAGAACTGTATTAGGGCTTGTTTTGGACAAAGATACAAAAAAAAAAAATAGAGAGAGCCTGGAAATGAGCTAACCCCCATGCAATGTGAACAATCAGAAAACCAAGAAGTAAACAGAGAAACAGGACTATTTGGCAGTGGAGAGTAACCATTTAGATGAGTACTCCAGTTATATAAACTTATTTTTTAGCGAGTTCTTCAATTTCATTTTCATTAGTTTGGGGGTTTACCTTAGCGTCAGCTGGTATTAGCATCTCTTAGAAAGTCTGACCTTCTAAGGGGTTCATTAGAGTTTTCTGTGGTATGAAAACTTCTGCTATAGGAGCTGAAAAATTGAGCAAGGATCGTTTAGGGTAGACCTAAAATCCTTTCACCACATGCAAGCCAGTATAACCGAAACACAGTAAATATGACTTTGTCTTTCATTGTGTGTAGATGCTGCCTAGAAGCCTACTTTCTCATATGACTTTTCATGATGAATATAGCATTGAAATAAAAGGATTAGAAAGCACATTAGTCCTATTCTGTCTTCCTCATTATGCATATATGGCATAGCCTCTTTCTTTCCACTGGCTGAGAGTTAAAGTTGCTACAATGTATAGTTCCGATGTAGATGTCTGCACTGCAGGTACCTTTATTTAATCAAATGAATCCAACCCTTGGTTTTGCTGTGCTGGACATACTTAAAATTTGTGTATTCTTTTATATTCTGTACATACAACCACCTTTTAATAGCATCTGATGTTAATTGGTTGAGGGATGGACACAGTCCCTCTCTGCGCTGTGAGACTGTGAAAGTGCGCAGGAGGGTACAAAAGATCAGAAGTGAGCTCTGTAGACGAGCTGAAGAAACCAGCAGCTTTGCAAAGTTTCAGGAGAAGTGTCTTCTGATGATGTTCTTAGCTAGCTGCCCAATTAAGTTACTTTAAAATAAAGTAATTTTGTCCTTCTCAGATAGAAATGTAGATAGAAATCAAAGCCCATGCTCTGTTGCAACTGCTTTATAAAAAAGTCTTGCAAATGGCTGGCTTTGGAAGAAGACCACACTACTCCAATACAAAATATAATGCTGTGCCAATGTGACCACCTCTGTCCCACGCCTGTATTCTGCTTTACACATGCTGTGCTTTTCAGGTAGCCTTTTGGACTGTCTGGGGCAGTGTCCAGCTTTGCCAAGATCTGTAGTGATCTGTAACAAGCGGGGCTATCACAGAACATAGGGAGGATCCACACAGCTTGATAGGGCTCCGCACTACTTGTTCTCTTCCCACAGAGTGTTCCCAAACACAGAACAAGGCAGGATTTGCAGAGAGAGTTGCTTTTATCAGATCGACAGGTGCTTTGGTAGATGTCTTGTTTTCTTATGGTGTCACAGAGCTCCTGCTTCAAATGTAAAATTCAATATCTTCCACCTTGCAGGG
>NW_010586241.1:272018-317094 GCF_000705375.1 Tinamus guttatus | reverse complement strand
TATATATAGAAAATGTAAGGCTGTTTATTTTTAAAATTGATTTAACTAAAACTTGCAAGGAGCAATGAGGAGCCTGAGACAGAAGTGCTAGGGGACGTCATTTGGGAAAGCTAGGAAAGGAGATAGATAACTATTAAAAATGAAGGAACCTAGTTCTTGCTTCTCACCTGTGTCCTTCTCAGAATTATGTAACATAATTAATTGTAAGGCTTTAATAATATCCTCTAGAATCGCTTTTTTTTTTTTTTTTCCCACTCATACACCTTCAGACAAGGAGGGATTCCAACAAAATCTGCAGTGTCCCTCTGGCTCAAAACTAGCATTGATAAGAGAAGATGCAACCCACCTCCTGTCTCATTTTGCCATGAGAGTGTTGTTTTAGTTTTAACATGATTTTACTTTACTATTCTATCATAAAATATCTGTGGCTATTCTATCATAAAAGTGTTAAATGAAAAAATATTATCTAATCCTTCTTCACAGAAACAGCTATAGGCTTAGGGCACTTGTCCTAGGATTTGGAAGGGTCCTCTTTAACGTGGATCCCTGGGTCACAATTGTCCATGCAATAGAAACACCTTCATAAAATTATTTAAGTCCATCCTATGATTTATTCCATTAATTCCTAGTGGACGCTTATTCTAGAACTTCACTGGCCCTGCAGAAGAGACATATGGTTTCCAGTCTACATTTATTCAAAGACAGTTATTTTGCTTAAACAGCTTTTCTTTCTCCCAAGGGGAAGCTTTTTCAGTGATATGTGTTCTCTTATTTATTCAGATCATACCTAAGAAGGAAATTCTCTTTCCTTCAAGCCTTCCACTGGCTTGCTTCAATAACCATGATCTTTCTGACACTTCCTCGTTGCCTTCTTTTATCAATCTCACCAGAAATTTTTGAAACTACAAGGCATAAAAGGGCAACCAGAAACCAGCATTTGATATCTTCTTTAAAGCAAAATTTGGTCTTGTCTGGCAGGGTCAGGGCCTTACTGGGTGGGAGCCTTTAAAGCAAAATTTGGTCTTGTCTGGTCTTACTGGGTGGGAGGCCAGATTAACTGTGGTTTCCTCTAACTTGCCTGGTATGGAGAAAGTAGCCAAAACGACAGCGGTCCCTTAAAGAATTGGGCCGTGTGTCACTGCCAGATAAAGGGACTCACTCTGAAGGGACTCTGAGGAGAAAATTCCTGTAAGGAGTCAAAAAGGTTCCATGCAACTGTGGAAGTTAAGAGGCCTTACTTAATTGAAAAGAAAAAATAAGGTATGTCTGTGCTAGAAATCTCTTCTTTACTTCATATTGTTAAGTTTTTCATTCCTGTGCCAAAGATGTGAATTAAGACCTTTATTTCTTTTTCTTTCCATGAAGAAAGGATTCTTTGGGGAAATGCAGAATGGGAATCTCAGATTGTTATTTGCAAATTGATGGGTATGTTCTTCCCCCGGAAAAAAACTTCAGAATGCTTTATAGCACTGCTCAGTTTGTCAGTGTCTGGTGCCACTGGCCACTCCTGGGCAATATCACACAGATCTAGACTCACATGACCTCCATGGGAACTGTGGGCACCAGAAAGATTATGCAGAGAGGAATTTCATACTTTTCCCTGTGCATAAACTTCTGGCGTCTTTTATTTTGTTTTGTTTTGTTCTGTTTTGCTTTTAATAAATCCCAAGATCTGTCATCACTAGTGCAGCATTAGACAAAACAAGTGGGAAGGATCATATGAAATATGATCAAGAACAGCAAAAGGAAAATGTAACTGGGTTGTTACTGCTCTGCTTGTGATGTTTTAACTTTTGTGACTGGCAGAGGCTTAGTTTATACTAGGATTTCCTGCCTGATTTACAAAGCGGGAGCGAAACCCTTCATATCAATTCTGATAGATCTCCCCCTTCATCCATCAGATGCTGACAGTACTAATCTGTGAAGAATTAGTGACCTAGAAGTTCAAGTCAGCTATTCCCTTCCTCTGGCTGTAACACTATTCATGGAAACTGCATATTAAAGGTGCCAGTAAATGTCAGTTTGCAATGTGAACAAGAATGATTGATTGTCCACTTTTGCATGAGAAAGTATTTTAGAACAAAAAGCTCCATTATCAAATCATTGGCATAAAAATGGGAAAGTAGATAATGGAGTCTTCTGTTAAGAACTTACTTCTTGCTAGCTAAATTGTTACTGCTCTCCCTTAAAATGGCCCCGTTTGACCTGAATCAGCTGGCAGCACTTATATCACACCACAGATTATGTATATCTCCAAATCAGATTATAGGTTCGTGTAAGGCACCCAATTCCTCCAGAGAATGAAAGCATGACTAGTGTGGACCTGGGGAGGATCAGGATGGAATAACCCATTCATAAATGAATTGGTTTAGCAGCGCAGCATAGACTGAGGGAGACATTGACTTTGGAGAGCCAAAAATGATTGGCTGTTTTCTGACTGAACTTGGGAATGTCTGCTGCCTCTAGCTAGCGATTTCGAAGCACCCTAACTGATGTCAGTATTGAAGCTATGAGCTGAAATTGAGGTGCACAGCACAAAGACAAGACATAAATCTTCATTCCTTCCATGAAGAGCAGCAGCATTTTTTTTTTTTTGGATAGCAAATATATGAGGTACTGCTATGATACAGATCCAGTGAGATCAGAAACATAGGTTTTACCTTTTCTCCTCTCCATGGCTGCAAAATACGTGAGATCAGAAACATAGGTTTTACCTTTACCTCCATGGCTGCAAAATACACAGGCTGATGAAAAATTGTTCAAGCAACAATAAAGCTCAATAATTTCTTACATTATTTTGTCCTTTCAAAGTGTGAATTATAAGAAAACAATGAGACTGCTGACTAGACCTCACAGTCCCTTTTTTTCTCCCAATAAATTATTTAACTAATAAAACTGTGGGAAGAAGGTAAAATACTTACAGCAACTGGGAACAAAGCTTGGTTCCTTTTCTTCCCCCTGAAGCATCTTTTTAGACTCCTGGTGATATTTGTTACCTGCTGTATTCATACCTGTGTCTATTTGAGAGGTTCCTGCTCTGGGGAAAGTGCAGTTGACTCTAGGCAGGGATCTCTCTGGAGCAGTCCTCTTTAAGGGCCCCTGTGGTTTCGTGCAATCTCCTGGCTGCAATTCAGCCCACAGCTTCTCCTCTGCATGCTTGGGCTCCCTTTATCTCTTTTTTTATGTAAAAAGTTGACCCTGACAAAATGGATTTGACATTTAAAGGAGCTTAATGCGTGTTCAACAGACACCTCTTCAAAACTTTATTTGAACTAGAGTTAGGTATAACTATTCCTGAATACAATTTAAACATCAGTTTAAAGAGTTCATAACCTAACAAGGAGTAGTAGCTTACAGCTCCAGGGATGCAAGGTGACTGATCATGACAACTTTTTGCAAGTAACTATAGAAAAGCACTCACGCATCTCTCCCATACTGAGGTACAGCTTCCCTCTCACAGTGGCTAGCATGGGTTACAGGATCTGACTACAAGTTGTCATAGCATAGCATGTTACCCAGAGGTAACAGAGGTAGAAGTGGATTTATTTATTCAGGCTATTGTGGAAGAGTCATCCAGGACTTCAGCCGTGAACTCCTACCTTCTCCTTGTCTTTTATCCTACCTAGTTCTGATGTCTTGCATTACCAGTCTTATCTGTCTGGAAGCATGTAACACTTGTGTGCTCATTTTCATTGTCTCCTGCAACTGGTACAGCATTCTTTCATGGTGGGATAGGAAGGCCACAGAAAAAGATGGTTCGTATGCCCATAGGCACGAGAAGAGCACTGAAAATGAGATTGCAAACAGCAGGTATGCTTCATATAAAGAGATGGTGTCCTTAAGAGCACCTTGGAGGTCCTTGAAAACCAGGAGTGAGATTTAAGACTATAGTTCTATAGACTTGTTGTATTTCCCTGTTGATAAATGAGCCTTCACTGGTCCCAGAAAACTGGGTTTAAGAGGCAATAGGACAGAACTTTCCCTCTTCCACAAATCCAAACACAGGACAAGGCAAGAAGATGGAAGGAAGACCTGCTGAAGGAAAAGGATTTGACCAGCATATCCCAAGGCAACATTCATATATTAAAAAGAAAGAATGTGTTCACATATTGAGAGTTGCCGTAAGTCTGCGACTCAGAGTAGACTGTGCCAGAGAGTGGAACTTTTTTATAATGCCTCTTGAGTGTGTACCGAGGTAGTTTAGGGTGGAAAGGTGGGAGGATGGATGTCTGCTGGTGACAATAAATGGTAAGAAAATAATTTTTCATTATTAACTGTAAATTTACAGTTTGATTTATGCTTTATTTCTGCAATGACTTGAAAAACTATTTTTAAATACGTGATGGGAATTGGAATGAGACAGCAGAAGGAAGTGTAACAGAATACTTTATATTTTTAATATTTAACGCAAAATTAGTCCCACAAGAATGACTGAGCTTTCTCAGCTCTACCTAGAAAGATTATATGTGACTACACAGATTCCAAATTTAGCAGTAAATAGAGCTGGGTGTACACAAATGCATACACATACACGGCAGTACCCAAAACACAACTCCTATTTCACAGCCCAACAGTCTGGGATTGGCAGCAATGATTTTATTTATCATCACTTTGAAACTGGGCCTTGAAGGATGAAATCTACATTTTCTTAATTAGGTCCCCAAAGAACAGCAAGTAGTCAGACATTCTTTTAAGTATTGCTCTTCTCAGCTCTAATCAGTAAGCAGTGGTTCATCTTATTGAATTTTAAGGCAACTTTAAAAATCTTCTCGAGGAAAAGGGCATATTGGAAGCATCGAAACAAATCCAGGTAGGAAAGTCAGTATGTTGTATACCCTTCAGTCATAAGAGGTAAGAAAATGGGATGAAGAGGTGTCCTTGCTGCAATTAAGACCTTTGGGAAAAGAGGATAGTGAAAAAAAATAACTATCTTGGAGAAATAAATGAACGGAAGTGGTGACTCAGAGAGATGAATAATGTCAGTTCTTTCATCGCCCTGCAACTAAACTCACAGTCCTGGAGTGTGGTGAAAGAGGACCAGATGACTATGTGGTAGTTTGCAGGATGCGTATATTCTTCTACCCTGAGGATAATCTGTGGAACAGCCACAGAACTTTATCATGGTTGCTACTGCAACTTCTTTGATTTGAGACGTTATTTCAACAATACACAGAATTCCTTTGCATGTACATGGCTAGATCACCTGTTTTTAGTAACTTTGCCACTCATGGTGTGTGCCCTGTTTTGCCCTGACACCAAAATGAATATATTCAGGAAAGGAACTGTGCACAAAAAGAAGATATGAAGCTTTTACTAATCTTAATAGTAATAATGCAAATATTATGAGAATGGTAAACGATTGTGATCTACACAATGAAAGGAGCTACACAATATTTAACTACATATATTTGAAGCTTTATGGTAAGAAATACATTTTACTTGATGTTTTATCTTATTCCTGAAGATAAGGGAAAAACTAATACTTTTCATCTGTGATGTACTTTCTTGTGGAAAGCATGAATAGTATTTCAATAAAAGATCTAATTTATTTTGTTCATGCAGATTCTCAAAGGTGTCATTGTAAACCTCCAAGAACTACTGCTTACATCTCCATATGTTCAGAACAAGATGTTATTGGCAACATTTTCTGGTCTCATATGCAGTAATGCAGTAGTAACAAACAAAGAATATGTCTGTAAACCTTATCCACTCTTCAACACTATTTTCTATCCTGTCCCTTTTTTTTTCCTTTGAAATATTTGACTTGCATAAAGGACAAAACAATCTAGAAAAAGCACATCTGGTAAAAAATCCAGTATTCAAATATTCTATTTCAACTTCTAGTCATTAGAATTCTATCTCTCTTTCTATGCATATGTATATATAAATGCATATTATATATGTATATATATAGAGAGAGAAATAGACTTATCTTGACATTCTAAATTATCTCTTTCTCTGTATATATATATGTGCATACAGCCATCAGATGTTTAAAAATCCAGGTGCAAGATCGTAACAAGACTATTTTGGCCAAATTCCTCATGATCTAAACCTAAAAGTCTTCTTTTGTGAAAAGATATTTCAAAAGAAGGAAAATATAATTACAGAGGCTTGTAATGTGACTACACAGGACTTTTTTAAGACACAGGGCTTAAAACATGTAGCAATAACTTTGCCTTTTACCTTAAATAGAAATACTGAGAGGGAAAATGGCCTTTTAAAACAAAGTAGCAAACTGTTGCTGTTATTTCCGATGAAGGAATTTGTTGAGTAGCTAAACTTAACTGATGACAAGGAAGCAGAGCTGGCACAACCCACCCAGAGAGCTGTAAAAATTTGAGTCAATTTAATTAGACTGAGCTGTGGTATAGTGCAATAATTTTATGGTCTTTTAGTGTGTCAGCAGAGAAGTTTTGCACTGAAGTTCTCTGGTATATCCATGGCAAGAAAATCATCTTGACTGGGGGGTTAATGTCCAGAGAAACTAAAGTGAAGTTCCCGGAAGATTCATCAGACTCTTGCGACTCTGTCATTCACAACAGCCTCTCATGCCATTTTGTCCTGTTGTCTATGCTTCCTGTATTGTACAATAAAGTAAGAGCCATTGGAGAGTGGATCCTCTAGATTTGGTGATTTGAAGATTTTCATGGCCTCTTGATTATGTAAGTCACTTTGCATCCTGAGGCAGTAGACAACGCTTTTACTACACACTTGAGAAGGCAAATCTTCTTGAAACTTCTAAGGAGCAATGTGATGTATTAGCAGACTGTCTTATAACAATTTTTAAGATTTTGTAGAACAAGAATCAAATAAGGCCATTTTGAAATGCAGTAAAAGAACATTAGCTCAGTACTGTGTTGTTGTTTCTCCAAGATACTTGTGGACTTTACTTCAAATAGGAAGCCAAAATACAGTGGTACATAGATGATGATCAGCAAAAAATAGATTGCTAGTGAGACTCTTGGAGTTTATTTATTTATGTATTGAGAATAACAAAACAAAACAAAAAAACCTCATACGGAAGACAGATGCTTCTTGCAGTGTGTTACTTGAGTAGTTGAGCAGTACTATTGCTTCTGTTACTTGTAAAAGTTGAGGAACAGAGTTGACCTACAAAAATTTTCTGTAAATGTGGGAAGAATATGGCCTCAGAAGAACTCTTAAGTTCACTGCTCTAAATGACAAGAAGAACTGTGAGATGATGAAATGCGGGTGCTTCTCAGTTATTTCTTAGGACTCTCAAAATTTTTGATTGCAACCAGTTAAGGAGAACTCCATATTCCCACCCTCCCCTCCTTTTCTTTAATACTAAATGTTCAAAATGAGGACTTGAGAAAATACTTACATGACACCTTTTGTACAACTGTCAGAAAGAGGTTGGTCATTTCGCAAAACACAATTCATCCTCTGTGTTATGTCTGCAGTGCTAGAAAGCCAGTTGCTATTTAGCGTTAAGAACATCCAGGCGGTGCAACTTACTTGTCATTCAAACTAAAGGAAATGGGAGAAAGTGTAGATATCAGATTTCTTGACAGTTGAAATATCTAAATATCTAAATAGAAGCAACTAAATAAATAATAGATATTTAGGATATGATATTGTGAGTGACTATGGAAAACATTTCAAACTGAGGTTAACTGGGAAAAGATGAAAATTTACAGATTTCTTTTTAAAAAAAGAAAGAAGCAACTCAAGGTAGATAGATAGCTAAACATAAACCTAGAGTCATTGTGGAAGCAATGGCAAATCTTTATATGCTCACAGCATCTTCATTTAGGGAAAGTGCTACCCACTTAAATATTCTTTATTTTTACAAAATACGTGCCATCTTGGGAAATAAAAAGTTTTTCATCTGAAATTTCACTTAAAACATATGTGTATTTACAAACTCTGTGCCAATGTCAAACTTTCAACAAATCCATTTTCTAGCAAGTTTATTATTCACAATTAATTCAATTGTTAATGTTCTATTCCACATGCTCTTGATAAATTTAGTTATCATTCCATAACCACTGTCATCACTGTGACTGACATGATATTTTGCTGTGAAGAGTGGGAATTTAGGGGAGGTTTGTCTTCTCTTTCAGGTGAACACTGATTTTCATCTTTAATAATGCCCTTGGTGAATATTACAGATGTCTGCTGCCTCGGTCCTGCCTACGGTTGAAAACACACAACAGTCCTCCTGCGGACAGTGCTTAGACCTGATGAGATGAATGAGGATCTCAGCTGGCAGAGAAACCAAACTGCAGCTCCAGCCTGGAAACCAAGGTAGAGGTCACTGGTGGGGCAAAGCGATTACTGTGGCATAATTACACTAGCCAGGTATAAATCAATGTATTTAATATCAAGTGGGGGAAAGACCTTCATCTTTGTATCTACAAACAAAGTGATATCCAAAATTAATAAGGGAACTGGGGGCGGAAAATAGGCATTTTTTTTTAGAAGCAACTGTATTTATAAATGTTTCACAGATAGAATTTAATTCAGTATTTCACTGCAATTGTCAGTTGTGTAAATTCAACTGGAAATACATACACTTTAATATGAGTCTGCATTCTGTAAATCTGTATTCAGCTATCGCAATGGCTCTGCTATGAAATGCATTGCATTAAAAGCATGCACCTCTGTTTACATAAAGTGGGATAGTAAGTCATCCTCCCTAAGGCAGTGTTTAGTTTTCAGCTAAAATGAACTAATGCTGATGAGGTATTTTAAGTTGATTAAAAAATGTATGTTGAGGGAGAGTATGTTGTCTACCTAACATTTCTGAGTTTGTTTGCTTGTTCAAGTCAATGACATCTTAAAACATAGTGAGGAAAATTAACATACTTAGAAAAAAATCAATCAGAAAAGAACTTAACATCGTATTTTTTTTCTTAACGGTGATAGTAGGAGATTAATCTTCATGGTTTAAATAGTCCTACTATTGGCTTGTTATACCAGTTATCATCAGGACTTTGTAAAGTAGACACTTCCAGCAATATGATGGTAAATGAAAATGTATCCATCATACCGTCTTTCACTCTAGAACTAAAGTTAGTCATCAGTCGCTATTGGTAGCCAAATGCTGGCAGTGCAGGCTGCACTTCCCACAGAGAACTTTTCTGTGGTCGCTGCAGCAATTGCTGCAGGTTGGGAGCAATTGCAGGTGCGATGTCTAGCACTCTATTTGCAGCACTAACAGGAAATCCTGGTGGTCTTGAACTGCCCATTTTTTGAGGATACGAAAGCCAGAACTGCAGAAGGTGGAGAACAAGGGCCTCAATACTGTGGTATCTAGGCAAAGCCTGGGGAAACTGGATTAAAGGGATTGGGAGAAAAAATAAATTGGAAAAAGTGGGAGGGAGAAGAAGAAAGAGAGAGAGAGAGAGTCATATGGGAAGGGAGAGAAGAGATTTTAGGATCTGGAAAATAGACCAAGGGTTGCACAACACGGAAGGAGAAAAGAACAACAAAACATCAAAAGGTAGAGAAAGAAAAATGGAAGTTACAGTTTGAGAGAGAGAGGTGAAAACTGGGAACAAGAACAAAAGAAGCAAATAAATAAACAGAAATGCTGGGGTTTAAACTCCTCAGATACTTATTTTTTGTTGGATTTTCTTGCCATTCCAGTGTTTTTATTGTTTCTGATATAAGTCCTTGTTTGTCTCACACTGTGTAATCATTCACCTACCATGCTGGGTATCTGACATCTATCGATGAATTTGGCAACATAACACGCTGGTCCATCAATTTTAAATTGAATGCAGGAGATAAGCAGAAGAAAACAATTTACCTGTATCTAGAATAAGCAATTATGTTAATTTAACAGCCATTTTATTATTGTATGAGTATTACTCTTACTCACCATGACTCACCTACACTGCAACCAGACCCAGGAAAACAATAAGCCTCTTAATATTTTTGATTTATAATTAGTTTTGCTCTTCCAATGAGGGCAGCATGAACTGTGGACAGACCATCACCATCTGAACTGGGACTGAACCAGATCCACAGGTGTGAATGCTGCTCAAATTTATGGCAATCAATGAACCACTTACAAGTTCTGCGTCTTCTTTGTGCAAAAAATGGCATTTGAGTTCATTCATACCCAGACTGTTTTGTGGGAGCCTCAATTGGTGAGAAGAATTATATGCCTGATGAGTTCATATTAAGGCCTTGTTCAAAGCCAAAGGACTGCTGAAAGCACCATACATGTCAGTGGAAGTTGTGTGTGCACTGGTGAACATATAAGGACATTAATTAATATAGATACTTGCAGGGATAAGTGGGAGCTGGCAAAGGACTTTGCAAATCTTGGATTTAGGAAGCTAGGTCCATTGGAAATTAGGTCTAAAAATTCTGTCAATATTGCTAGCAATGGCTGATATGAGCCCTTATTTTTGCTGTAGCTGTATCTGTGAGATGCATAGGCTCCTAATTCTGATTTTTGTAAAGGTTGTGGATTCTGGTCATGTACCAGGATCAGACCCATAATAATTTGACTCTAACTACACAATGGATTCTGCATTCACAACTGTCTGATTCCTCTAATACGTCCATTCCTTTCTCTGTTCCCAGGAGAAGTCTGCAAGAAAATTAGAGATATAGATAATGGCAAAGCAATTTAACTGAAAAGAGCAAAAAGTGTAAAGACCTTTTCCCCAAATGAACAGGGCTCAGTTTAGACAGCTACTGTCTTTCACTGGTTTATGCTTTACTATTCTGTCCCTTGGTCACATGGACATACCTCAAAGCACAGACAGTACTCTATGGCATTTAAAAAAATTGCCTATTTATCTGAAATGTCACCACCTGGATGGAATCCTTTGCCTATGTGAAAGACAAAACGGATACGGGCACACTTGTCAGTGTGAAGCACCTTACAGAACTGGGGTTTTAATTTTTCATCCTGCGAGAGTTTTCTAAATGTCATCATTCATTGGGATGGGCCTGCTGACCTCTCCAGACCACTCACCTGAGTAATGGCTTAAGCTTGCAGGTCTTTTATAAAAACCCAACAGCACTGAACTTTGGATACTTTTTAATAACATTTTACAAGGAGGGAATAAAGCCTTTCAGAAAAAACAATATTTCTACTCTCTCGCTACCCCATCTTCTGTTTTTTCTTTATAAAGGCAAAGTGTTCAGTTTCCTTGAGATTAGTCTCTTTAGAAACGTAGCACATTTCTTGGAAAATAATAAAAAAAAAGGTTAGCTAAAGGAATAGTAATTTGTCTGTGGCATTTCAGCAAATGTGGCAGTTTTCTCCTGTGTCACTAGTTCATTTCAGCTGTGGGAATACAACCAGCCAATAGGTTTCTGAAGCACCAGTGAATAAGAGCCTATAAAAAAAAATCCCTCTGTAAGCACAGAATCAATCAGTGCTGCTGTAGTCAAAAAGGACAGATTTTTCTCATGGTTAAAGAAACTGTGTCAAATTGCTAGAGAACCAGAAGTTAAGTGTGCTAACGGCAAAATCCGAGATCAATGGGAATGTTTCTAGGGGAATGTAATGCATACAGTGAAAAAGCTTTGGATAGCGCAATTTAATTAAAGGGATTAACTCTAGAATAAAACACAGATACATACATGTCACTATCATGGTAATGAAGGAGATGGGCCCTCTCTTTGTATTTGCTGTTTTGCTGAAGGATAGTGCTAGTCAAGGAATCACCATCCATGAACAGTTTCATACTCTGGGCTCTGGGTCCTTTGGACGCATTCTATCTCTGAACCAAGACACAGGAACTTGCAGGCTTAGCTGATATAAGGCTGAGGATGGCAACTTGTTCAGTGGTTTGTTCCTCAGTTTAATTATCATGACTGTCTCTGCATTTATTTTTTCATATGAAGATATCAGTCTTCTTGGAGATGACTCACATGAGTTTAAAACAGTGAAGGTGAGATTCAGATCCCTAAATATAGGCTTCCATTTGAGATGCTCTACTGCATGTGAGACATCTGTATGTGACAGCCTGGTGCTTGGACCTACAGGGACACAAGACCTTTCTGAAAAAGCAGCTGAAGGCTAAGCAGGATAGCTGAGAGCATCTAAAATACACCTGTATTACTCTGTGGGCTCCTGCATCTGTGGTCACCTCTGGAACATCCTGGCACCCTGGCACCTAGGGATGTCACATAGAAGGAGAAGTGCTCTGAGCAACAAGAACCTGTGATGCTGCCCTTTGGAAAGCTGGAAGCACATCCATTGCTCCAACTCAGGTGGCTCTGGGAAAAAGTCTGTTCCACTCCCACGTTCACTTCCCTCACACCATTCCTCTTGCACCTCCCTCAAAGACTGATCCCTCTCCTCTGCATGGGAGTACTCCATCTTCCTCTTTCCTCTTTGCACTTCTGGCTCACGTCCAGATGAGAAGCCCAAACCCTCTTTCACCTCACACTCCCAGAGAGGTCCAGACCTTCTTACAGAAGACATGGAATGGGTGAGTGTTAAGTGAAACTGATAAAATTCCCAATAAAAATTCACCAGAGCTACACTAAGCACTATCCTTAGCCACTGGCTTTTTGTTTTCCCTTCCCTCTGTGTTGTCTAATTAATTTGCAATCTGTCAGCAGTATAAACATGATGATGAATATTATTAGCAATTGTGTATTGGCTCTTTTTGTGGAGCAATAACCAACTATACAGTCCCAGGGCCTTGAATCAGTGAGAGTTTCTCAAAAAGGAAAAGTATTTTCATTGTGGCTGTGGCTGTGGGCTGACGGAGACAACTACTTTCTCTAATGTTGCTTTAACCCTCTCTGAAGACCATGAGAGTTAAAAAAGCAAAAAAGGACAAACTATTGACTTCACTGAGAAAAGTGAGAAATGTCACCATTACTTTCTTTCTTTCTTTTTTTCTTTTCTTTTCTTTTTTTTTAAAAAAGTAGGAAATATCTTTCTCTCCTGTTCAGGACAACAACAATGATTTTTAAGGCTGTATTTGAAGAACCAAGCACTTTCGTTGTGTTGTTGGTGGGCCAACCTTTTCGCCTCAACACTGACTTACAAAAATACATGGACTCTGACATTTCATTGGGGTGTCAGAACTGACCAGGTTACTACTGGCAACAAGCTAATCATTCTGCTGTTTGAGAACCAGCATTTGCCTCTGTGAAAAAAGTTAATATGTCAGACTGTTTTCCAAATTATGCTTCAATCTCCCATAGAAAGAAAGAAAGAAAGAAAAAAAGAGTTCTCCCTAAAAGTGGAGCTGCATATCATTTTTTATGGTCATGATTTACTATCCAAGACCCAATTCTTGTTCATCTCGCACTGCTTGGCCACTAACTCCTCATGCGAGCTGGGAGTAAATTGTTTTACTGAGAGCTAATGATTAGATAGCCTGCAAGGTAAGAAGGAATCTGGCCAAACTTGCCTTAGGCATGGGAAACACAATAATAAAACTGAAATTGATTTTTTATGTCTTGAAATGAAAACGTTTTCTTTATATAATCAACGCTGCACTGAAGACAGCTTTATAATCAATCATGGGAGCTGGCATTCCAAAGCTTTACTTACATGGTTAATTCTTAGGTACATACATCACCCTGTTGAAATCAAGGGGATAGTTTATCTGAGCAAAAGTTGGCAGGTACAGACCTTTGGTTTTCATTTTAGTTTTCACCTGGAAGTAAAATTCAAACAAGCAATCAAAAAAACAAAAATGAACAAACAAACAAAAAAAGCATGAAAAACACATTAATTTATTCAGTTTTACAATTGGTATTGCTTAAAATGTCCTGCTCTGCCTGGGTGAATCCGAGTCCTTTGATGCTTCTATAACAACTGTAAAACTTTACAAGTAACTGTATATAAAAACAGGTGTGTTACGTACATAAAGAGGTAATAGTTAATAGCTGCTAGCTTTTACTTTTTTTGTAGGTCCTTCCTTCAAAATATCTTTTTCTATTTTCTTTTGAACCACCTTTAATTACTCCATTGGACAATAAAAACAGGAAGGAAATTCAGTCAACAAGTAATCTGTGTTGAGAAAATTCCTCCTGTAAATACAGTAAGATTTACTTGATAAAGCCACCCTACAGCACTGGTTTTTGAGCTCCTTAAGCAATGGAGATTAGAAGCTGGCATGCACCATCTGATAAATCCTACTTGATCTCTTAAAGTAAATGTTTTGACCCATTATGATCTGTGTTGCAAAGGGGGAATAATTGGTACCAATGACATCTTTCCTTCTCCAGAGTTTAAAGATGAATTGCAAGAAGACCTCATAATTACTCTTGATAGCAGACTCCTCATTTATGAGGTTGTACATGAAAAGATGATTCTGTAATGACAGTGTTATATGTCTTGCATTATCACACATGCAGTGTAGATGTCCTTCCATGGTTGTCTTTAGAAAGATGTCTCCCTCTGGCCCGTGTCAGCAACTGTTCCACCCTTCACTTCAGCAAGACCTGATGTCAGCAGGCTTTGACCTGATGTCGAAGACTGCTGATATTACAAGAACAGGTGTTGCGTAAACTGAGTGACACTCAAACATTCTCGAGCCACTTTGCCTGATAACTGTAAGGAAGATGCTTCTGCCTTCAGATGCCAACTACAGCATGGATACTCTCCGTGCTACTGTGCTGGATCACAGCCCACTCAGCTTGTATCTTTTATATTTCCCATTACTGCGTCCTGCTTTTACTTTCCCTTTTTTTGTTTTGTTTTTGACATATTTTCCAGCCTTAAGGTGATTGTTGATTATTTCTTTAGAGAAATGAGAATCTGGTGTAAGAGAGCATGGTTCCTTCCTAAGCGAGCATGGTCCTTTCCCATTGTCATGTGAAGGTCCAGTGCTATCTTCAACATATGGCACTCGCAGTTAGTTTTGTAGTTCTTCAGGGTCATTTGAAATCTGGAGTCAATACTATGTGCACACACCCACACACACACAGGCAGCTTGTAGGGTGGAAAACTAAAAATGTTGGTAATGATATTTAAAGCCAGCTAGTTTTCATAGGCTTTAGTTAGCCTAGTGGCTTGTCTGTCCCAAATTATGAAGGACAGCCCTCTCTTCTTCCCAGTCACTCAGCAAGCAGTGGGGTTCAACTATCCACAGCAGCCTTTTCAAAGCAACGCATCAGCCAGAACTCATAAATTGCATATATTTGGATTATCCTGATCATTACATTTCATGCCCCTTTAGGCTGATATCCTTGAGGGAGATCCCTATGGATACCAGCCTTTTCTGTCATGCCCTCACGTACTCCACCACAGGAGTTGGCTGTCTTTGCCAGTGTGCTCATGTGCAGCACGAAAGACATCCAGACTACATCTACTGCTGTTGGCAGGCTTCATCTCCTTCCATGTGCCTCTGCTTATCCTGAAGCAAAATCCTGCTCTGTCTTTCCTCAGTGCTAAGTGATAAAAATGTTAAATTTTGTTTCACCTCTGGGGGCGATGAGGACCCATGAGCTTTAGTCATATTCTTGCTATGCCTTGTTAGTAACAAAGGGCATTACTACTTCTCCACTACTGTGGGTTTATATGGAGAAAAAAGGAAGAAAGATTTAGCCATAAATTATATTTAAATATAAATTGTATTTTAAATTTACTACATATTCAATTATGTTGCTGGGGATTTACCATTGTTTTCTAAATGCTCTTATTATCTGATTTTTCTATGTTTTTTATTTCTCTGTGGACTAATGTCTGACAGAAACAACAACCCTGTGCATGAATTCTTTGAGCAGAAATATAAACCTGTAGTTAAGCACATAGCAACATGCTGAATTTAAACCCAATCCTTACAAAAATGCCTAGAGCATATACAGGCAGTGTTGGGGGAATTAACTGAAAACAAAGGGAATAAACTGATTTAGCAGTATTTTGTTTCTCCATTACATTTTTTTCTCAAATATATAGATGCTCAACCAGTTTAAAATGGACTAATTACATTTCTACCATCTAAAGACCTACTCCAAGTATTCAATTGCTGTGTGTGTTCTCTTCTTACAAGGAGTAACTCCGTACTCTTTTGCCTAGAACTGAGTAAATAATAAAGGAGGACATTTCTACAATGCCCTATCTGTGTATTTAGGATAATCTTGAGTCTTCTCAAGCTTTAAGAACTTGGGAAAGCTTTTTAGATGCCAAGTAGAATGTATTTAGATTTGTACTTATTCAGAACACAAAAACCCTCAAGTGCTAATGGCTTAATTTATATTTTGTAAAATAAAAAATGTTAAGGGATAGGATTTTCTAAGCAGAGTAAGCCTTTATCAGCTGTTCTTGTGCTTTTGGCATTTTTTTTTTCTCATTCCTTTCCCTCAGGGAGACAATAAAAATAGCTGATGTTTATTTTATCCCCCAGTTCTTGCTTCAACTGCTTCTGTTCAATTTAATCTTTCAATCCAGCTTCCATGGTAGTCAAGCTACAATTCTGATGCCTATTAACTCTGTTTCTGATGCTACTAATCATACTCTCTTCTTTGCTGTAGGTCTCATCACATGTGTTTGTGTCACCATCAGCTGTGTTTTGGTTGACAATACAAGGCATGGATCAAAGTCAAAGACAGCTCTTTATTCGGACAGCTATTTGCCAAGAAACAGTAAAATGCAGCGACTATTTCAGTGGTATCGGGAGAGACAAACTCACTGAACTACCTCTCCCCTCCTCTTTGTAGTACTTCCCATAAGATCCTTGCAAGATGCTGCAGTGCTATGAGGAAGAGACTCAGCAAAGTCTGGTATGCCAGAGAAGGAAGGGCAGAGACATAGGACATCAGCAGACACCAGCCTGGAACTGTGTCCTGCAAATGGATCAGCCTGGTACCCAGGTTTAATTGGAGAAACATGATTTACACTTTGCCTAGAAAAGTGATTACTGTTTGGTGTGATCTTGCTCTAGCTGGTGTTGCCTCCATTCTTCCTCCATCCTTTTCTCAGTTATGTCATGTTCACTTTGGCTGTGTTTGTACTTCTGCTCTTGAGAGCACATCTGAGTTCCTTTGCACGGGTGCACATCCAGGTCACACCCCAACACCACATTGGGGTGAAACTCCTCTTCCTCCACGCCTTGATTTCTGCTTAAAGAAGGAATGAGCTGCACAGAAGCTGCAACATTACCCAAGAGCTAGACAATCTCTCCTTCGAGCATCACCACATAACAGACATTAAATACTCTTCTCCTTTGTAGGGCACACACATTCCTTTCTCTAACAGAGATGTCCTTAGTTTACTCACTTTCAGATGAGTGATGTGGTGGGCACTGCTCTGTGCTTAAGCCATGTCTTTGTGCTCTATCCACATGAGCCTGGGCTCAGACTTGGGCTAAAATGAGGATTTCTGTAACATGGCCCTTTCCCCTCCATCCAATCCCCTCATACTTGACAAGAACCAGAATAACAAGTGATTCCTCACACAAAAGAAAAAAGAGTGAAATCTTGTTTTTGATTTCCTCTTTAAGAAACAGAAAAATTAAGACCTGCAACCCAATGGGGCCCAGCTCTGGCTCAAGATAAGCAGAAAAAGTGGAAGAGGGAAAAAGCAAGTGGGAGAAGGTGACCAGACTGTCCCTTCTGGCAGAAGCAAGCTGGTAATTCATCTCATGAATTCATCATTAAACCATGCTTCTAGGCACATCCAAACATTTCAGTGATTGTTCCACAATTGTGGCACGCAGGTCTAGAAGAGATCAGCACAGCCATACATTTCAGCACCTCTAAAGCAAACATTAAAGCCCATGTTTGCAGCTTTCTCCCACCCCTGCATGATTCTTCCCCATCAGGCACAGCAGCAATATATACCAGTTATCCAGCACCACCACAGTCATCCAGAGTCAGGAGAGGGCAACAATTGCCCTTCATCACTTAGAATTTATTGACATACCAACTTGACAGGGAAAGTAGGACAACCTAAAGAGACCTTCTGCCAGATCAGTTATCCCACATGCTGGCACATTTGTGCTAACAGACAGGAATGAAGTTCACCAACAGGAAATAAATTCACCAAAACATTGTTGTTGGGCTTCTAAAGTCGAGCCACATTTTCTTTGCCAAAACACTACACTGGTTGGAGCTGAACAGACTTCCTTACAGCTCACTCTGGCATCCTCTCTCCTTCTCCTAATATATCCTTGTCATTCCTCTCCTCCCTCACTGGGGTACTTCTCCTTTTCTCCTTTACCCCCTGGTGTAACGGGTTCCAGAGGAGGATGGAGAATACTTTTGACCCCTCCTTCAGTCTCACAACTCCTTTTGCCATGTAAGGATGTTCAGTGTTTCCCATGTGCAGAATGCTTCAATCTGTACATAATGCAGGGAGTGTTAAAAGCAAGCCTTGCTGTGTAGTGACCACGCATGACCAAAGCACATGGAGGTTAGGACTTGCTTGAAGACCACTAGAACTAGCAGAAGACCACTACTGCCTCTCCAGGACAAGTATATTCTTGGTGTAACACTTCTCAGATATTTTGCTATGTCCACTCAAGAACATTCACCATGCAAACTCCTTTTCTGCCTCCTCATATTTACATAGGTCATGAGAGCTGTTAGAAATTCCCAAATGCAAACATGTAAGTGAACATCCAGATTAGGGTCCCCTCTGATGAGGTATGTCCTTTGATGTGCTGTAATGCAAGTTTTGTAGCAGAAGCATGAGCAGATTTACAGGTACTGAGGGCCTGCCTAATCTCAATCTTTGTCTCTTAATCTATTACTTCAGGCACTATAAGTAAATAAGTGCACTGAAACGAATGCTTAGTCAGAAAGAGATGCAGAAGGATTCTACTCAGAATTTTCCTTTCCATGAACACCTCAGAAAGACCAGAATGTCTTTTTAATTCAACAGGCAGGTTTTACTGGAATAGATAAAGGCTAAAGTGTGTGTTTGCTTTTAAACAGAGAAAAAACAAAGTGATATAGAAGATATAAAAAAAGTGATATAGAAAAAGTGATATAGAATAGAAATATCACGAGTTCATAAGTAGATTTCTCTTTGCTTCCCAGGTTGGATTCAATGAACAATTAAGGTATAGCTGCAGATTTGGTGCAGTTTCCTTGGACTAATAGAAATTTGACTCGCTCATCGCCACCAAGGTCTCTGTTTTCTGCTGCTGTTACCAGTGTCTCTGAGGTGCTTTAGGTCTCTGTTCCTGCAGAGCTCTGCACTCCACCTTCTCCTCTAACTGCCCCTCCTTGAGCTGCAAACCCTGGAACCATTCTCTCTTCTGAACAGGCTGAGTTGTCCCCATCTAGAAACAGTCTCCTCTCCTGGCAGGCTCTCCCTCACCCAGTCACTCCCTTTGACAAGGAGCATAAGATAAAAAGTGAAAAAGAGTAAATCAGAATGTTCACCCTACCAATGTGAAGCAAAGGACAGAAAGAATCTCTGGCATTACAGAACCTTGTATAATTGTAACTAGCTTAATAAACATTGCTGTGAATTATGGCGGCTTCTTTTGTTTTGCATTGGTTGGGGTTTTTAGCTGTCTGACACTAGTAGTGCATTCATAGTGATGTACAATTCAAAAACTGTTTGCCATCAACTTGTTTCATGCCTGGAGAAACAGCCTGCTCAGAAAAAAAAAAAAAAAAAAAAAAAAAGGCTGCAAAATATCAGTGGCACCAAGTAGCACCTGGAAACCTTGACAGTGATATAGCTTGACCTTGAGGTTTAGATTCTGCAAGGACATTGCAGAAGTTCCTGCTCATGCCATGAGGGCTTACAAAAGTCACAAAGTAAATATGGGTACAAAATCTCTGTGTGTCAGGTAGAATTTGTGTTTTTTACATGCTATTCTAGATTCGACAGCACCAACTTGATTAATTTTGTTCTGCAGACCAGAGCCAGCTCTGGTTTGCATGGGTGCAAATGATTAGCAACTTCACTGAAATTAAGTTTGCCTGGATGCAAATGTGAACAGAATGTAGCCACTGTAACAACAACAACAACAACAAAAAAATCCTTCACCTTCCTTCCATAAATTGCTTTTAATCAGTGCAATAAAACCTTGTACTTGTCACTTTAGCATATACATGCTTAGTTTGACAAAGTCTAGTGTGCATAACAATAAAAATTATTGACTGAAAGCCTAACCAACTGCCTTAATATCTTTCCCTTGTAAAATTATTAAACATAGGTGAGAAAGAAGGGAAAGGGAATAGATATGTCTTGAAAAATTAGTTTTACCTAAACCATCATCACAAACTGAAATGTATTCATTATGACAGAATGTCTTTGGTGTCATTCATCGGGCAGAGCTACAATTTTTTTTTGTATGGATTAGTTACCTATTTCCATATTTCAGACTATTTAGATTTATTTTCACTGTAACCATAATACTGAATCTCCCGGGTTAGCAGCACTAATGCTGGAATAATTATGACATCATAAAATATGCACTCTATTAATCTAACCTTTTTGGCCAAAAAATCATGCATGGAGAGTGCTGGGAGACTGATAAAGAGATAGAAAGAAAGGTATCATTAGAATGTGCTAGTACCAATCAGGGTACACTCTATTCTTACTGCCAAAGTACTACACACCATATTAGATATTTCTTATTATATCCAGACTGCAAAAAATATAATGAAGACTAGCATCTACACCAGGAATACAAAAAACTATATATTGATACCATTCTTTATTACACTATATGCACATTTCATTTCAGAGCTATATTTAAAACAAAATTTTCTACATCCCAGGCAAAACAAAAGCTGTTTCTTTAAGAAACTGCTTCTAACTGAGGTCAATGGCTTTACTATTATACATTAAAAGTTAAGTACAGTTATTGACAGGCAAACCACAGAAATTCATTTATATCAATGAAGAATGGCAAATAGATACATGTATCAGGAAAAGGGCCCTAGAGGAAAAGTTCTTTGCACAGTAAAATTAAATTCACAGGTCACAGATGATTTGTTAGTTCTTTCCAAGTTGTAGAGCAATAATTTATGGGAGAGCTCTCCTGGCCCCTTTACCTGCACTACAAAAAGAAATCTATTTTATTAAAGTGTAAGTTGCATTTCCTCATATGTGACAACCCATTGATCTGAACGAATTAATATAATCCCTTAAGAACAGAGCCTTCCTATCATTCTAAAAGTAATAGGCATTTCTTTGAACCCTTTGTTTCTATATGTTTCTGAGAAGCCTTTCTTTAGCAGCTGGGATGGAGGAGTTGCTAGAGGGCTGGAAAGTTTGTTTTCAATGCAAAGGGAAGTCAAATGTCAGCCATTCAGGTTGCCCTCCTGGTATAAATAGATTTCCACTGCCTGCTTGTAATTTCTAGAAACAAGCAGTGGAACAAGCTTTTCAAAAATAGCAACTTCAGCTAGTATAGCTTGTAAGGCAAGGCTGCTCTTCCTATGGCAGGTATCTCTTTGCCAAGCCATGCTCTACCCTACTATGGTGGGCCACAGAGACGTGTGGGACATTCCTCATGGTCTGACCATGGCGGTTTATAATAAGGCAAGAGGTGCGGGGACTGATGGGAAGTCATGGCAAGGCTGATGGAGCAGCTCTGGTCTTGGGAGCAGCTCTCCTTCATAGCACGCATTGAGGCTGGTCAGCTCCTCACCAACCTTCCAGAGGAGGAATGGGGACAACTGAGCATATGTTTTGTTAAGGTCAATTACCAGATAGTATCATACAAACGAGGAGTTGCCAGAATTTTTGTTAAGGTCAATTACCAGATAGTATACAAACGAGGAGTTGCCAGAATCTGTGGGATAATGTTGACAACTGATCCATCTTTCTCGTGCTGAAAGCAAACCTGTACTACTACTACGTGTACTACTACTACCCATTGTACTACTTTCAACGCCCTCCAGAGACGGCACTGCCTTTTAAACTGATCCATGTTGGGAGCTCTTTGGAAAAAGTGGCCAGGTGGAACTGGTCTGCAGCTTAAACACGAGTGCAGTGCTGCTTGCTGCCTTGCTCGCTCTGATCAGGAAGGAGACAGGGGCACTGAAGGAAAGAAATTCCTTTCTTTTCTACTTTTGACTTCTCCTATCACTGGGACATGTCAAAACTTCTAAAATAACCTCTGCCTATATAGTTTACTTTTTATGACTTCCTGTTAAACCTGGCAAAGCCCCAAAGTTATTTGTCTTTGGTGAAAAGTAATTAAGTACTAAATACATGCTTTGGAGATTAACAACCTGACAGTGGTGCCAGGAAACATACTCTGCAAGAAGGTTAGCAGACTGAACAAGTGTCGAGGAGCACTGCAGGGCTTTAAAATGCTTTAGATAGAACTGTCTACAACACAATTCTAATTTACAACTAATATTAATTAATAACTAATAATAACTAATTATTTCCACTTTTTTTTTTACATTCCCATCCTTACTACAAGGTTTCCTCATGCCTCTCGCAATGGTGGGACCAAGAAACACTCCTAAAAATCATCTTCACATTGGACTTCTGCTGGGTGCATAGTGCTGGCTGCTTTGTTCAAGGGAGCAAGACATTAATATGCCCTGCTTGATTATTTTACTCATCTGCCCCACAAATGACCCTGTGGTTACACTGGAGTTAGACCTAGAGAAAATTGTTACTATCTATCTGAAGAACATTATTAGTACATTAAAATAAATTGATGCTTTTTCCCTCCCACCAGGGGAGGGAAGTTTGTGCGAGACTTTGTGCGAGAAAGAAAGACGGACCGATGGAAGGAAATGTTCCAGAACTCTTTCATCTTTTAGTTAGGAAGAAGATTTTTTTTTTATTTGATTTTTATCAAAGGTGACATCACAAGTAATGAAAGGACAAATAATTTTAAAGCCTCAGAGGAAGAGGATGCTTTAATAAAGAAAGGATCTGTCTTGGAGCTTTAACTTTCCTAAATTCTTCAAATCCCTGAGCCAAATGCAATAATAATCTGAAATTTTTTTACTCAGTGTATCTTAGGGACAAGCAGCAACCACCCCCAGCTGACACACTGGACAGTCATTCCATGTGGAACCTGTATGCTGGGGCACTATACAGTAGCTTTCTTTAAAATACCTCCAGGCTCACAAATTCCATTATAAATCCTCAAATGAATGTACATGTGGTATTTTTTTACTTAATGGTACACGCATGTACAAAAATGTGTTGATACATATTTACAAAACTGTTACCTTTCAAATTATTTATTAGTACACATACTTCCTTCCATATTCCATATTATTAAATGCCTAAAACTATTATCTAAATTGCTTTCCTGAGAAGCTGCACCCTATAAAGAACAGAGTCAGTCTTCTATTTGGTTGCAAACTAGGCTGAATTTCATAATGAAACTTTCACCATAAAAGAAAGAAAAAAACAAAACTCCAAACAAAAATAACATCCCTACAATTCATCAGTGATTAAATCCCCAAAAGAGACAGCTTCAATTTTTCTTAAGGAGAAAAAAAAAAAAAAAAGGAAAGGATGAAGAAAGTAAAAAGGATGCAGTCCTTCTTGTATGAGACTCCTTTTTGAAGAGATCGCACTAAAAAGGCTGCCAAGGGGATCGCTTGCTGTTGCAATTTGTAGAAAGGAGCTCTCAATTATAGTCCGAGTTTACTGCATCTCTCCCTCTCTCCCTGTGTGTGTGTGTGTGTGTGTGTGCGTGCAGAGAGCTGGGGAAAGCTGGCAGCGCTACCTGAATAGCTATTGAAAGAGTGAGACTTCTCAGTTCCTGCCTCATTACTGGGTAGCAGCTATTCCGGCGTGTGCGGGTGCCGAACTGCCTTCTCCCATTGCAAAGCCCTTGGTAAGTCCCCTTAGCCAACAGATTAACTCGGCAAAGGGCAGGAGCGGGGGGCGGCTGGGAGCTGGGGGCACTCCGTGTCCCTGTGCGGCTTCGCAGCAATTACATTTTGGAGGTGTTTGCAGTAACTGTGCTAGGGCTTTTGTGCTTTGCTGGGATGTGAAGGCAATTGCATGGAATGTTTTATGTGCTCAAGAGCGTTGTTAAGTACATTTAGGAGTGCTTAAAACTGGGCAGGATTTATTTATTTTTTTTTTTATTACGGGCGGAGAGCCTGGTAAACGCATCTCGGAACTGAAGAAGGGTGTTTCTGTTCTGTTTTGCTTTCCCTTATCATCTTCCTGTTGTTTCCCTCTCCCCCTTTATTGTCTTGAACGTGTTAATAGTCTCAGCAAGAGGAAACTGTGCCTGCCTGCTGACTGATTGCTTTTGAAAGGTAAAACTTTTATCAGAAGAGGGATGATAGCTGAAGCTCTAGAGGAGACATGCATGCTTTTTGTTTCCATCTGTGCTCTTGCCCATGTTTCTGATGTAGATTGTGCAGATTTACCAAGCTCAGGAAAACTCCCCAAAGCTGGGAGATGCACATTTACTGCTCTGTATTCTAATGTGCATGCTTGTTAAATGTGCTTGTATCACATGTTTTATTAGTCATCTGCCTGACAAGTGGCTCTCACCAGGTAGTTCCTTTCACTATATGTAGCAAAAAGCCCTCCCAAACAAGCACTCTTTTTCTTTACCTTGATCCTATGAATCAAGCTCATTAGGCTCAACTGAAAGTGACAGAGGCTATTGAAGAGGTCAGGTCACAGCTCTCCTTGCCTCAGGTGAGCAACAGTACTTGAAACGAGATCCCAGCATGATGCAATTATCTGAGGATCCCAAAGCACCCTGGAGCTGGGTACATTTTCATGTGTGGATTACTCCAGGGAGGGGCTGGTCATTATGGGGTAGCAATAGCATAGCTGAATTCTCTTAGCTGAACCCACATCAACTTCCCTGACGGATAAATCCTAACTAATAGAGCAGGCAGGCTGACTAGCAGGACATGAGACCACCCACTCATGTGTTATTGTCAGTCCAGACCAGTTCTGAGCTGGCTACAGCTGTCCATGGGATCATATAGATGACAGCCATATTTATACCTATGAGGGGAAAAGCTGCTCCTTATATTTACAGAACATACACCAGTGATTTGAAACTGCTGCTTAGTGTCCCTAGACATCATTTTCTCTGCCACTGAGCAAACATGATAGCTCAAAGGATTAGGTTTTAGGTCCGCAATGGTTGCTTTCCAGCTAGTGTGGGTAAATCTACATCTCCTTATACAGGTCAAAGGGACTGTATTGATCTTTTTTTCCCCTTCCAGATGACTTCAGTGCTTATTAAGGGACAACTTTAATAAGCTACTATTAAAACAGAGATCAGATCTGCTGCCAAGCACAAAATAGGTGTTGCTTTCAGAAAATCAGTCATTTTATACTAAGTTCATAGGGGAATTATGCTAAAGGGTGCAAATGATCAGGGGATTGATAAGTGAGCTTGTATAATTTTATGCACTGTGGGTTATAAATAGGGAAGTGCCACATGTTTCAGGTTTTCAGAGACAACATTATTTCATCAATAGCAAACAAAATTGTTGTCAAATTCATATTATTGACTGGGATGCTTACAGCATTCAATTGTGGGGTGCAATAGGGAGAAGAATAATCACTGGGAAAAAAAAAAAAAAAGAAGAATCTATAACCAAATACATTTTTTCCCATATTTTTGTTCAATTTCTACCAGTTGCCAGTTGCTAGAATACTCTTGAATACAGCTAAGATTTGTTTTGTTTTGTTTTGCTTTCATCTACAGGATGTGTGAGAGAGTAGAAATCCTGTAATGAAAAGAATTCCAGTGAGAGGCGGATTCAAAACAGGTTATTCTGCTCAGCTCTGGGCCACATCCCAGCATCAAATTCAGCCTTGACCACGCTCATTTTTGTAAGGAGATTCTGCTGTCATCTGTTCACTATCAGCATGGCAGCACATTCTCAAAGCAACCTAATATCAGGTCAGGAAGGTGGGGGAATGCTGTGGGCTGTTTGTCAGGGGCCAGATGTAATGACCCTTCTGCCTACTGAAAGTGTTGTGCTCTGTGAGGATGATGTGATCCTACATGAGAAGAAATGACAAGGAAAAAGTCTTAGCTGGCATGCAGGATCTGTGTTTACCTGCTCTGTAGAGCCTGTAGAGCACTAGTTGTAGAGCACAAGGGACCTGCCTCCTCCTCCTTCCCCATGGAGCAGCCTCAGTGCAGATAGGATGAGATAGGAACTCTCTGCTTCTTCCTACTCAGGGCATGTGCACATGTGCACCTGATAGACAGGAAGGCATGACTCTTGAGCCTGCACCCACACATCCTTACCATAGATAAACCATAGATAAAACTGTGGAGAGGAGATGATGCCTATGTTTGGGCTGATCTGGCTGTGTGCCAGCAGGTGTTTCTGGGTAGGGGCTTACTACATGTACCCACCGGCTACAGAGGAGAGTTATTTCTGGGTGAGATAAGGCCCTTTCCGAAGTTGTCACTGATACAAAAAGTCTTCAGACCTTGCTGGCACGAGGCACAGAGATCTAAATGCACCTTCAAACCAACCTGGATTTTCATCAGAAATTCTCTCTGTTGCTCCTCTCTCTTGAAAAGAGCTCTCCTCCCTCCCCGCCCCCCATCAAAGATTGCAATTCATGAGGCAGAAAATGCCAAATACTCAAGCACTGGCAGAGTTCTTTTAAATTATGTTTCTAGTTTATCCTTCTTTTATATGTCAAAGTTTTCTACTTCCTCTCTCTATTTTTATATATATAACAAAATGCATCATTCCAGGCATTTCAATACTCAGCACTAAAGCATAATGGTCCATACATCCTTGTCTACTGAACAAACGGGCATTTTCAAAGGGCCCTGTACCGCAGGTGTCTTCTGTGGGCAAAAGCTGACCACAATTCTGCCCATAAAAATTCCAAAACAAAAGCAAGGAAACAGGGTCTGGTCATATTTTAGTACTATAAAAGCCCCCCTTGTTGTCCTCATATGCCTTCCTTCTCTCCCCATTTTCTCTGAATTCCCTGTGGGTTTGATATAGACTAAAACTATTTGAAACAGATATCACGTCTCCACTCATTGCGCACCTTCATTTCTTTCAGGTTGCTGCATGAAAATATAAAATATTAACCAAAGATATAGCACTTAGAATGGATAAAAACCTCACGCAATCTTCTGATCCTAACTGCTCCTTTTGCTGCAAGCTCTTACACCCTAGCAGGGTCAAAAGGAGAGAAACCTATTGAAGCCTTCTGTCATAAGCTTTTCAAGGACCTTGAAAAACTATACCCATACAGTTAGTGGCAGAGTTCTGAATAAACTGGAAATAAATTTTCCAGTGTGGCATTCTCATAATTAGAATTACTGACAAACTGGTTTTGTCATTGCTAGAGCAAGAGTGGGACTGACATTTAGTAGCATATGAATTCCCCGGTAATTGGTGCCCCATAATGTAAATTATGTTAGAGGCAGCTCACCAAGACCAGGCACAGCACGTGCTCATTTTACTTTTCTTTCAAAGGGAGAGGATCTTTTTTAGAAGACTATCACAACACAGGGAAGATACAACTCTAAGACTTGATAGCCAAAATTCCTCATTGACTTGAAGAAAAAAAAAAAAGAATTCAGAAATGGTACAGTATCCTCTGAGTATACAGTCTCATTTTAGGTTAACCCTGCTAAACAATTAAGAAAATGAGAACAGAACAGATAACTAGGCAATAGAAAACATGATCACAAGTACCCTTCCCATGCTTTTAAACCTGGATCAAAGTTCTTTAACTTGAAATTGGAGGCTTTTTCACCAAGAAATGGTGGCAGGATATATTCTCAGCACTATAACAGATGCTAGCAAAGCAGCTTATTTCCATTATGAAAACAAAGCTGAAGCACTGTAACATATGTTGTGTTGATTCATGCCTTAGAAAATATCATTCTATGGAGATATATTTGATAAATGCAATAAGAAAGCAGCTGATTCCTTGGAAAAATGTGTTTGACTTCAGCATTAGCTGCTTGCATATTGCACTTGACAAACACTCAGATGAGATACGTTTTCATACCGTGCCATAAGACTTAAGAACATTCATTCAGATGCAGCACTATTTCTTTCTCTTCCTGAATGTCTTAAAGGATGCAACTTGGAATTGGTAAACATTTCCTTCTATGGGAATTTGACCCTGATGTTCAGTTGCTAGTAGTCAGACTTCACGACAGTATAGTTCCCTATACTGTCCCTAAACTGAGATAATGTATCTGCTTCTCCTTCCACCTATGTACCCTTCATCTGTCGTCTTTGCTTATACTGCACATTGAGGGTAGAGACGGTGTCTTATTGTATGTGCAGCACCTACACACTCAGCACCTACACAGCTCTTGGCTACAGCTGGGGCCTTTCTGAAAGAATTTTCCACACATGCCACTAATTGATATTCTCAATGTCCACCTTAGCCAACTGGATAGTGCCAATGATCCTATGAGTATTTCCCTCTAGAATACTGAGCACAGAAACACTTGCAGGCTTTAAAATGCCTTCCAGGTTCAGCTGCCTGCTGTGGTCACTGAGGGCTTCAGTTTCCCTGTTTATTACTCTGACACCTTTTACAAGTAATGAAATCCACATTCAAGAGTTTGAAGAAAAAACTTATCATACCTGTTTTGGAACCAGTGCATCTGGGAATGGATGTGGCAATTATATCAATGATACTGAGAAATAACAATTTCTTTGACAGTTATGTTGGCTTCAAATAACTGACAAGAATAAAGGATTGTTTTTGACAGTTAACTAGGTAAGGTGAATCTATGGGGAGCTGATAGGTGCCCTAAGAAAGGGATATTCTTGCAGAATTTTCTTTCTGACCAGAAACCTACTCCTATAACTGACAGCTGGCACCTTCAGTAAAATTCAGCACAAAAGAATCTAAACAACAATAGCCCATCTTACTGATGCATGCATGTCCCAACCTGTGTCTGTACATTTGGCTGAAATGTGCTGTGCAAAACAGGAACAGATTTTGAACTGTTAGATTTTAGCTCCCTATTTCATATATTTTATGTTAAAATACTGCAAGAAAATTTAAATAAAAATTTAAATAAATGCAATAAACTATCTATCAGCTGCAGCAAGAGGAATTAGTGAATACATCCTTGACGAAATTCATCCTTATCGGGGGGGGGTTAAACCTGATTTTGGAGAGAGAACGGTAGACAGAAGCTCTTTCAGGGAACAAGGAGCCTGTACAGAACAGCTGGCTCTACATCCTTGCCTATCTGATCACCCCACTGAGATCACTACGATGCACAAGTTACAGCAGTCCAACATAAGATAGAATCAAAATGTAAAATTGGTCCAAAAGAGCAGCAAAAAAGTTTATGATGAGTATATTTTCTGTTGCTTTTCTTAAGCAAGATAGAATGAACTTGATCACATCTTTTGTTCAACTAAATCCTAATTTTTGGTACAGATTTAAAACAAAAACTCAAACAGCTGGACAGAGAAAGATCTCTTTTATTCTGTTCAAACTCAAAAATTCAGGAAATGTCTTCACATAAAGCCAGATCTGACCATCTCATAAATCCCTGTTTTCCTTTAGCTCCATTCAACCAGAGGTCAACAAGGTGACTCACGCCAAGATTCAGCACAGAGCAGGAACTATCAAGAGCTTTTCCTCCAAGCTACTACTTTCTCCTCAGAGATTTGATCAACTCCTTAAAACTTACTGTCAGGGCAATCTCTGGCTCTTAGAAAAGACACTCAAGTGTCTTTCTCATACATTTTAGAAATCCTGTTAACCCCATGTGTCGAGCTTTGATTCTCCTGCTGGGCACTGCAGATAGAAAAGGGATGTAGGAGGGCGCTCATCCTCCTCTTCCTTCAGTCTACCCCCAATCAGTTTCTTCCCCCTGCAGAAGCCAAATGTCTCTCTGAAATGACACTCTGGAAGGAAGCATCTCTTGTCTCTGTGCTTATCTGCAAATTCATGATGGAGCTCCAGGAAAATAGTCCTGGTGTGTGATTCTCTACTCTCTGGATTTGCAGATGCTTTTACTTTTGAGTGACACAGTATGGCTGGCCACATTCGCAGCATTAAACAAATTTTAATCACTCAGCAAGGGAGAAGAGAGAGCCTATCTATTGATTGAACTCTTTATAGCCGGTACCTGACTTGCCTGAAGTTAGGTTTATAGAGGAGTCAGTTGTTTGTGCCAGCAAATTCCAGCATCTAGCCTTAGAAATTGTAAATACATGTAATGTTATGTTTAAAAATGAAAAATTGATTTCCTCATGAGAATGCCATGTGAAATAGGCAAGCATGCACTCTGTTTTGTTCACTGCGAAGCTCCCCTGGATTATACTTGCCAGGCCACTACAGAGAGTGATGTGGATCTGTATAACTGCCTGACTGCTGATCCACTTTGAATTCTCTGAGCATATTTTTCAAGCTCAATATCCTCCTGCCATGTGTGTCTGAGGTCAGAGCTCAGCACCTCTCATATTTAGCTAGCTGCAATGTTTTTTAGCCTGGCCTACCCCCAGAAGGGGCTTGTAATAAAAAGCAAGATAAAAATCAAAGAATAAAAGCACTCATATGTCCTTCCTCCCTAAGATCCGATTCTCTTGGCTTATGGTTGGGACTCATTAAAACAAAATTGTGTTTTGTTCTGGCTAGCAGTGGGATATCTGGACAAAGAGCAGGGCTGGAAAGAGGGGCAGCAGAGGGAAATAGAATGTGCACCAGTAGTGCATTTCCTCCACTGTGCAACAGATAAAATATCTGAAAAGGCACCAGGTTTGTGCCATCTGTTTGATTTTTGGGATGCTTCCAGAAAAGGACAGTGCCTAAAAAGATACTGTCCATTTTAGCTAATGGAGTTCATTCTGTCCTCAAGCACAAATCACATACGTTTCACTTGTGACCACTGACCCAGGAACACTCCAGTTCATGTGAACAAAGATATTAGGTAAAGGGCTTAATTTTCCGAATATGCAGCTAATCTGCCTAGCTATACATGGACTTCTAAGCAAGCAACTCTACTTCTCAATAATGAATGTGTTATTTATTAGATTTGGCTAAGCCTGCCAAGTTTAAATCTGGATTTAATCTTATCTTAAGATATTCAGTGCTAGGATTTTGGTCCAGGAGAGTGTCAAAATAAACATGTATATTGGTATGTCTGGAAGTACCCACTGTACAGCTGTATTCCAAAGCTGTTCCCCCCAAAACATGCAACACCTGTGTGTCAGTACAGTTCTCATTTTTCATTTTTAACAAGTGAGAACTGAGCACATACCAGAGTGACTAGCTTCTGATAATAGACTGCATGAACTGCCAACTTCGTGAAGACTATTTAAACCAGTGACACTCCAAAAACAGAGATAAAGAGAGAAAGAAAGAAAGAAGAAGAGAGAGAGAGAGAGAGAGAGAGAGAGAAAGAAAGAAAGAAAGAAAGAAAGAAAGAAAGAAAGAAAGAAAGAAAGAAAGAAAGAAAGAAAGAAAGAAAGAAAGAAAGAAAGAAAGAAAGAAAGAAGGAACATCATATTGCCAGATAATATAGCTTAAGATCTGATCTCATAATGCAAGGGTCAGACAAAATCTAAACACCAAGGGTCAGACAAAATCAAAACACCATTTACAACAGTGTCCTTTCTTCTCAGCTCTACAGTTATTAAAGGCATTTAGCCTGAATTACTAAACAGAAAAACTGCTCATGAATAGCTTAAAGAGTAACATGTGGAACATAATTTGGATTTCTGAGTGATTTAGACAAGTAAGCTGCATTACTCACCCCCTCCCCCCCCATTTAAGTTATGTAGATTCAGTAATCTTCCATCTGGATTTTCAGCCAAACTTTGGGTTGTTTTTTTGGTTGTGTGCTGGAGAAGGACATTCATCTTAGAATAGTATGGCAGCGTAAAAATTGTCCAATTGGAAAAAAATGACAGAAAGTGACCCTGGGCTATAGCGGTGGATGAGAGTCTTCAATTTTCTTCAATAGCAGAAGAAGTAGCAGAATTCTTTTACTTTCTCTCCCACAATAAACAGCCTCTTTGACTTTAGTGCAGGCTCCATCTAGAATTGCTGCAGCACATTGGTGCAATCCTTGGCCACTGCCCTGTTCCAGCTAAAATATCACCTGAACATCCTGGCAAGGATAGCATGAGAGATCAGACTGGAAGAGATTCATGGACAAGCAAATCAGAACCTTTGACTCTCAGAAAAAAAAAAATAGAAGTGGAATTTAAGAGAAAAAAAACATGCTATCTTTATTAACGGTCCTGCAGTATTAACACCTTTCATTTGTACATGCAGTACAACTAATGACAAGCTGCTTGCATAACCATTAGTTCTAGTTGCTCAAATCTACGTGTTCCCTTTCATTAACTAGTATATTGGGGCTATTTTCAAACACTGCCCATTCTTAATGTGCATGGAAGACAGGTCTGTCTAGGCAAAACTGATATTCGTGGGGAAATTTTGCTATGCCTGCAGCTAACATAATCTGACCCATGCTGAAATGAAATTAAATTAAAAAATGAAACAAAACAAAATTAAATGAAATAAAATTAAATGAAAAAATAACAAAACAAAGCAAATCAAAATAAAATACCCCCCAAAATGTTTATGAACTCCAGCAGCAAATCTAACAGTCATATCAATACGGAGGGTAACATTTTCCAAAGGGAAAGCAACCAAAGTCTGTATTATTTGTTAGGCTTTTGAAAGTAATGGCAAAAGCCCTCAGCCAAGATAATCTACAGAAACAGATGTTGCACAGAGATAGAGGTATAGAACCAAGCACAGATTTTTTTCCCCCCCATCTCAAATGAAAAAAAAAAAAATAGTAAGTAGGAGTGGCAGCTTCTTTGGGCCCTTTTCTTTCCCTTGGCAGATGTCTCTGGTTACAGAAGACCAACCAAGTTCCCTGAAATATCCTGACAGATTTCGTAAGAAGTTTGTAAGTTTGTTACTTGAAAATGCATCTGTTGCTTGAAAATGTGTTTTGAGGAGGGGCCTTGTCTCTTGAGAGACTAGTGTCAGGGCTGCCTGTAAGGAGAACACTAAAGACTTCATGGTGGACTAAGTGCAGGGTCCTGAGAAGAGCTGGCTTCTCTCATGGTTGCTTTTTAATCCAAAGGATCGAGGGAGTAAGTTTGAGTGTGCAAAAATATCAGCCTTGCAACCAAGCAATCTGAGGTACTTTTAGCACTGTTCTTTCATTTAGCACACTGGCACATGGCAAGGTGAGATCAGCTTTATGCAGCTCAACCACTGGTCGAACGTGCTGCCAAGTCCCCAGCACTGTTTTGAATTCACAGGGCCCTCTGCGGCTGCTAAAGCCAAAGTCTGCTTGGCTGGGAACATGTGCCAGCACCCACAGCAGGAGCCAAGGGCAGCCTCTTACTGAAGACTGGGTCAGGCCACCAGGCTTTGCAATGGGGAGGTCTGACTCAGCTCTAAGAGATATTATCACAAGCTTCTCAGTGGCTTTAAAGGGTTTTCTGCCAGCAGGAGAAGCTGCTATAGACAGCAGACCTCAGTTCTGCAGCCTTGTTAGTGTTCTATCTGAGCAAGAGAAACACTGAAGGCAACATCAAGTTATGCTTCTTTGCCTTGATTTGGACGTATCTAATTCCTCCATTGCCTGAAGGAGGGTCTTAAGGGTAATGCATTTCCCCGAGTAGTGGCACGGTTCCTCTTGATCTGCAAGTTCCCTTTTGCAACTACTGCTGTGTGAGGTGACAGATCCATGGGGCCAAACGCAGCCCGCGGAGCAGGTGGGGACTGCTCTTCTCTTCCTTCCCCTCCCCACTGCAAGGCACTTGGTGGTACGGGCAAAGCAAGGAGCTGCTTTTCCCATGGCTAGGTTTATATCAAACATAGGTGAAAGCTGCAGTATTTGCTTGTCTGATAGATATGCCTCCAGAGCAGTAGCAAGCAAGACATTACCATAGGATTACCAGCACTGTTAAGGCACATAATGTTTGCATTCTAGGCCCGGGGCAGGGGAGGGGAGGCCGAATACAGGGAGGATAGAGGTCATTTGGCCTATCATAAAAGCCCATAATGATCAGACTGCAATTTAACACAAGATATACAGAAATGTGGTTTTGGTTAGGTATGGAAGGGCAACTCACCTACTAAAGTAAACAGACTTTATGTAGGGAGTATAAAAATAAGATAGATATATATAAAAAAGTAGGACCATGTTAAAGCTATTCCAGTTTTACAAGAATAATCAGAACGTAAACCCCCTATTCTCATGGTGTCACGGTGCTTATATTTTATCATGCAGTGTTTGAATTCAAGCTGGTAACAGGGCAGGCCCAGAGCCCACAGAAGCAAGAACAGGTTCTCTACTCACAGCACAAGTTCTCAAGTCGAGTGGTTCAGAAATTGGCAGCCCTGCACATGCAGAAAACACCAACAAACATATCAATGAATTAGAAGCTGTTACCCTGCAGATCTGGCACAAAAACAACAACAACAAAAAGTAAAAAGGTGTTACCAGTGTGAGCCTTGGGGAACTTCTGTTCAACTTGGCACAAATACACATATTGTGAGAATTCTGACCTGACAGTATCAGCTGTGATCTTTTACTGAGAAGATTTATGCAGCCTTGAAAGTGAGGATTTGGCAATTAACAGTAACAAGTTTCTCAACTGTGCTGCCTTGTTTAGACACTGTAGAAAATAATGTACACACCGTGTGAAAAAACACTTGATGGCAAGCGGGCACTCAGAAGATGTTACCCTTACTGTTGCTTTCATGAAGTTTCTGGTTTCAGTGCTGATGTTTTCATTGCTGCGAAAAAAGAAGCTTTGAATCATAGAAGAATGAGATGCAACAGGTCAAAGTGTGAAGTAGCCGTATGTAAAAGAGTTTAGATTGAGCATTTCACTTCATTACAACTTCTTCAGGTTTTTAGGCTAGGATTGCCCCTTTTCAATGGGACATAATGTATTTAAAACCATTAGGCTTCGCAATGTCATCTTGTATGTTTACAGGAATAAATTTGCTTTAGCTTATTTTTAAAAAAGAATAGTTTGATTGATATTAGATTTTTAGTACTGTAGGAGTATTATCAAAGAGATTTTCAAAAATAGGCACCTAAACATGGACTTCTGATTAGCATCTATATCTGCTTTTTAAGCAGATATATTTTTAAGGCTGAAAATATGGTTTTCTGGTCTTACCAACATGGTGCAGCGTTCCATTACTGGAAGCAGTGGGATTAAGAGGATACATTCACCTGGCCACTCACTCCTGAACAACACCATGCTGCTTCCAGGATACATCCTGGCTTTGATCCTTCTACATAACGCTGTGTTATGCCATGTAAACCTGTCCAAGCAAGCTGAACTTGAAACTGCGATATCCAAGTTGGGGACTAATACTTATTTTTATCATGTCTTCTTGAGGCGAGTCATATTTCCCGGTACCTATATGTACTGGAAGCTTGGGAAGCGTAAGTATTTTGTCCCTTAAAGCTTGACTCATAAAGCCTTCAAGAGGCCAGTGGTATTGTTAATGCCAATGAAAGGGCGTATACTATGAGTAAAAGCTAGCAACATAAGCAGAGGTGTCTTTATTTGATTCCTCATCTGTGCCATTTTCATTATTGAGTTCCAAACCTGTCTTGTTTTTCCTCTTTTTCCAAAGGACAGAGCAGATCAGCACTGACATTTGAAACAGAATATTTACAGCAGTGGGAAGTGTGTGGCTCTGGGGGTGACTGCAGTGAAAAACAGCATCTAAAATCTCCGGACACATTCATCACTGACGGGAGTTGGGAAGGGGACCAGCTCCGGCACCATCTTCCTTTTCTTTCTTCTTGTAAAAATAGGAAATGAAATATTGAAATGTTTCGCTCTGCTTTCAGATATAAAAGTAAGGAATTTGACATAGCTATATTAACAACTGAATATATTATCCAGAGTAGATGGCTTTTATCCCTGTCTCCTGTCTCCCCAGGAAGAGAGGAAGCACCCGTTGTTACTGCTTCATTAATTGTTCCATTTCTTGTGGTGTCGAGGGGGCAAATTTTGCATGCCAACTGGCACACTATGCAAGGGTGTATAATTTATGAGGAGTTTGTGAGAAACTGGAAAGATATTTCCTAGCTACAATCAACATGAGCACAAGCAAAACATGCAGACTGCAATCTCTGCCACACAGTGTGGTTCCCCATGCCTAGTTATCACTCTGCACATATTTTTTACTTTCCTGAACCATAATTCTCAAATTAAAAAAAGACTGCAATTTTTTTTTTCAGGTTGGAAGGCTTCTAAAGAGAAAGAGGGACAGTCTGGAACAAAAATAAGATTGAAAAGGTATAAAAATACACATATCTTGCCAAAAACAGATCAACACAGTTGAATATTGGGGTGGGTGGAGGGGATATAAAAACAGAGGCAGGATTCGTATAGAAGATAGTTCTTAACCAAAAATGGAAATAGTTGGGAGAAAGATAGGGAAAGCAGCTTTTCACTAACAGGACAGGAGAGGAAATAAAGGTGTAGGAACCTTTGATACACAGAGCTACTGCTACTAGATTTTAACTTTTTGTAGCCAAACAATCTGCATCACAGGCAATATCATCAGGAGAAAAACCCAGATATTGACAGATGTGCACAGATCTACAAATGTTTAGTGATATCTGAACCATTCTGCAAAGACATATCTGATCACACACAAAGGAGAAAATGGAAATAGATGCTTCAGGATTTAAATTCTCTTACATATTCTCCTTCCCTTTCCAGTAAGAGAATTTCATTCTAATACCACGTCTCCCTGGAAAAGTGTTTCTCTTGAAGCATAACCCCACAGCCCTTTCTCCTCCCCTAAGTTTCCTACCGTGGCTGTCTCCCACAGATAATCAGAAAGTTCAACCTGCTCATAAAGTAAAGCTCCACACAAGCCTTGAGCTTCATACATTTTAGCCAAATGTGAACAGAGATAACATCAGTTTTCCAATGCTATACGCTTCAATTGCTTTCTTAAAGAAGTCACATGTGCCTTAAGCAGAAGGAAGTCATGGTGCCCGCAATGTGAGGAGGTAGCCGCTGTGGTTTCTGTCCTTGGTGGTGCCACAGGCTGCAGCAAGGATTTGTGTTGCTGTATCAAGAGCCCTCAGCCTGGCAAACAGTGTGGTCATGCAGCTCATCATGACATACCATGATTTATGCAGGGAAACCTTTGCCTGGGGGCAAAGAGCTGAGCCAAAAGCAAACTTCAGTTTGGCATCGCGTCTCCTGAGCATGTGCGCCTCTATGAGAGGCGATATTCAACTTGTACCATGGTGTGTCCTCATATTGTCTTCACCCAGGCACTTTCCCTTGATGACACCCTCACTGGAAGAATACACATTGGTGAGAGATAAAGTGGATGGAGCACAGGGCCAGTGCTTGCATATTTCTCATGGTCATGAGAGTTGAAGTGTGCACACAGTGAAGATAGATAGTTGGATTTTGTCTTCACTGTCTCTTCTGGAATAATTGAAAAACACATTTAGTTTGGCTTAATACATTTTTTATGTGCGTGCGAGTTTCATCCTAAAGTGAAAATAGTGGTCAGGAGTCTTTACCATTAAAACTATATACATATCTCCAGAACATAAAATACACACTCAGAAGACTGTCTGAAGATAGGTTTCTTAGACTAGCTGTCCTGCTCAAACACTGTTCTAATTGGAGAAGCAGGCTTAGGTTTCCAGATTTAGTTCACAAATTATCCTGCTTTACCATACCAGGGGTAGCAGGCAGGGTGATAAAACATAGAATTGTTTATCAGAATGAACATAATTAAGTCTTGAAATGAAAAATACAAAAAGAAAAAGAATCCAGGAAAGCAACACAGGCTGTGATTGTTATTTACTGAAGAGATATGGGAAAATACAAAAGGAAAAGCATGCTAGAAAAAAAGATTACCTTCCTCCTAGTGTGAGGAATAATAATTTTAGCAGATCTCCCGTCAGAAAATGTTCCCCAAACTAGTTTTATTCAAAGATTCCCTGAAAGGGCAAATTATGTAGTAATCAAGTCATTTCATGACTTAATTTACCTTGATTAGCATGACACTTTTCAAAAAGTGCTAATCAATTTTAGTGTCTGGTAAACTGGAAGCATCACACAAATTGCTGTTACAGTCTTAAACTGCAAATCAATTTGAAAATCTAAATCAATGTCCATTTTTACACTGTTATTTTCAAGTCAGTGGCTGAAATGCCTTTCTTGACCTTGACATGTGAGAGATGGGTTTTCATGATAAATAATTAGAGAAAATGCCACTCTTCAGCACTGCAAATTTTTAGTCCTATTCTATTAGAATACTGAATACATAAGAAATATTAAGGACCTTTTTTTTTCCTTTTATTTTTCCTTTTTTTCCGATGAAGAGCAGTCCCATGTGTTAGGACCACACACATTATTTCCATGAAAAATGGAAAGACTTGCCCTGTATAATCTAAACTGCTGAGCCTATTATATTGATAGGCTTGTTAGGCTTTCTGAAAACCGGTAGCCAGAAAATACTTATATGATTCTGCTATTTAGCAAGCATAAAAGTATCCTGAAGAATACCATGAAATAATTGATAGTGAGGCCACATAATGGTTTTCTCTATTATTATGTATCTCTTTCATGTTCCATGTTACCAGAAATAAACCTATCACTGGTCTTTAGGCAGTGCAACTATGCCTGAAAATTGTGAATTTTCAGATGTTCAAGAGTTAGACCTTTTTTTTTGCAACAAAATCTAATCATTGGCCATCTGTAGCTTCTTTCACTTGCATGTGTTTTAGAAGAACACAGAGATCTGCTCTCTTCTGGAAAGAAGAAAAGTTCCATCCTAGTTGCATAGTTATATCTTACTGCACTATACTTACATACATTTTTTTTCTGTACATTCTGAAAGAGACCCATAAAACTTGCCAGCAGAAGGCAAGCCATCTGATGGAAAAGAACTGGCTGGTTCTGAGCATCATCCTTTGCACTGGAAGGGAAATGGCATAAGATGGGCCAAACTTCTGAGGAAAAAATAGCAAATAGCCCTGTTTAATGTGAAACAAAAGCAGAGCAGAGCTAGTTTCCCGCAAAGTGCATAGTGCAGTTTCAAGACTATGTGTTCTGCAGTATGTGGTAGCAAGCAAGGTGGCCACATTCCAGACAGTGGTGTCATATACCCCCCCAAAAATGATACCAAGTAAGAAAAGGGTATGATGAAGATAATTGTAGTTAAACAGATGTCTAAATTTGGATATGAGTCTTATTGTTCTTCCTAGACAGCCCATGGATAGATTCAAATTTAGTTCTTCTAAACCCTATTGCCTCCTGCAGTAGAAGTTTTATAAAGCCTAGGAGGTCACCTCAGGTAGGAGCTTATGTAAAGACTTCCCTTCTCCTAGAACCAGTGACAATTGAACACCATTTCGATCCTTGCAAGTGTCTGACTTGGCTTGCGCCGCTGTGTGTTGGTGCTGCATGACTGAGGCCTGTGTCATGAAGATTATTCCCAAACTGTTCCCATTGATGCTAGTTATGGTCTAACGATAGATAGTTTTCAGCTCCATTTCCTCAGGCATGTCTTCCTCCTTGAATGTGTGTTCTGTCTTGACTGATTTATACATAACCTACATGACATATAAATCATTCCAGGGCCTGTGACATGCCTTTTTCTTGGATCTCCAGTCCCTGTATTTACTTAGTCATTTTCTCAATGTCCTTACTCCACAATACAGGTCCAATAAAAGTATACTGTACATTACTTTCTGTTTTTATGTAGTGTATCATTCATGGTTGACCAAAGTGAGCCCTTGCTGTCCACCAATCCACCACCACTATTCTCTGGAAACATCTAGGGAATAACAAAATGCACACTGAAAACTTCCTTCTGGCATTGTTTTTGTACCACTTCTCCTCCAGTCATGGTGAGACAAACTGGACCTGCATGTTCAGTTCTGTTGTAGTTTGGGCAGGAAATGGCAGAAAGCCTGAGAACTTCTGGATGTTTTTCACAGACTGGCATACAAAAGAAATTGTGTGCCCTTATGCATTTATTAAATGCACCAATCCCAATGAACCGTCTTTGTCCCTTCATTTTTGATAATGCTTGAAATTCTACATTTGAGGTAAAGGGCACTAGATTTCTATGTCTACCCTAAGTGAAGGGCACTAATTTCATCTTCTCCCTCTGGTTCAGTGTGTGCAAATCTTGTCTCCTGTGTCTTAACTTGAAATACACTTTTACATCTGATCATTCAGATACCTGCTTTGGGGTGAGATAACTTGTATGCTTAAAGTCTTTACATGGATACCTGAAGTGAGTTGCTCAGACATAAACAGCTTCACTGCAGCCATCTGTATTTGGTCAGATTAATCCATCCAATGTCAGTCTGAGGAGATATGATGAAGTACTGCTAAAATATAAAGGTAGCTCAGGTATGCCATCAATAATAATAAAAAAAATCGAACACAATAAAAATAAGCAGTTAACACTTGGGAGATATACCGTATTTCTCATGACAAGCAATTGAGTGATTGGAGAGACATTTATACCATAAAAACTGATAAAAGGGTGTTCTGACAGGAGATGGCTCTGTGGAGAAAATATACTCCTGGGCCAGCGACTGACTTCTTAAAAAACACTGCTCCAGATGTTCACATACAGAGACTGTAGGTCTAAGCGCACTGGCTTTTCTCAAGAACATGAATATACTAAGGGGAAACTGAGCTCACCAGTGCACGTATCAGTAAGTAGAGTGTTCAACTGCTCATCAAGTACCTTTGTTTCCTCTTCTATAACCATAAGCCATCAAATGGAAGAGCCAAGAACCTTAGAAAGCAGATCTTCACTGTATTGTTCATACATAGTGCACAGGTTCATTAGTTTCCAGTGAACAAGAAAACTGCATCCAGCAACAAGATATTGCTGGAGCCAGATAATGTCCTTTAGATCATAGCAACAAAAATGTAAGTATTGGGCATACTTGAAAGATGGGACCAAGAAAAAGAAAATGAAGGGAGCAAAATGAAACTGAACTGAGATGAGGGAGTTTAAAAGAGGAATAAAAGAGAGTGGATGAGAGGAGAGGAGACAGTTTCAAGGGAATGGGCAATGGAAAGAACACCAGTATGAGAATTATTATACCAACATCTTATTTCTGATAGAAACCAGTATTAAATGCTCTCAAGGGTGGTGCAAGAAAATTCCCCAGTGAAAAACAACAACAAAAAAAGTAAAACCCGAATGTAATCAGCCCATCAAGGAAGTTTATGCATAACTCTTTTCAAATAGAAATAATTTTAAGCCCTGAAGCATGAAAGAGAGATGACAACTAAGATGAAAATAAAAAAGATAAGGTGGAGAGAATGGAAGGAGTGAGAAGAAGAATAAACTGGAATATAAGATGAGCCCAGAGGATAAGATGAGCCCAGAGCCCAGAATTCGTTATCATCCAGTGCCATGCTGAATAGGGTCCAATTGAAAGCCTCTATGTTGGGCTTCTATATAACATATTGGTAAGGTCATTATCTTCAATGAGAATGTTTTCTCTCACTTTATGTGTTGCTTGCATAAGTTGCAGGATTTGTAAGTTACCATTTGCTCCTCTGTGTTATTGACATTTAAACTCCACATGGAATACAGTTGTTCATGGCTTAAGCCCCACCCATGCTTCCTGTCCACTGCTATGTTTTCTCAATTTCTTATGAAAAGTAACTTGGAAGACATTAATTTGGCAACACAAGCTACCCTTTGTCCTTTAATATTCTCATTTTAAATCTCTATAGTTCTATGATTAATATTAAGTATGTTTGCTGCTGTGCTCTGTCAGGGCAGGAAGCACTCCTAAACTCTCTGGATTAAAAGGTGAGCTACCCAGGTGCACCACTGTAACTTCTTACATCGACCTCGCTGAATAGTGACAATATGATGCGGGAGCTCCAGGAGGAATCGTATCTTAGACGACCAGAGTTTCCCTCTAACATTTTTTGTCATGGAGAGGAGAAGGTTTAGTGTTAGACCTCTTCAGAGAGAGGAAAAGATGCTGCCTTTCATGTCACAACAGTGTCGCTCATGGTACCTGAAGAGTGGAAGGAGCTTGGAGAGAACTCAGGAACAGCATTATCTACGTGTTTTTACCTCAGTAATTCAAGATAATGCAAAATGCCAAGGTGTCTTTGAGTCTTATTCTTCCCAGATATTCCTCATATACCCCTAACACAGAAATCTTAAGAAACAGTGACAGCCAGACCAGGCCTTGCACGTCTCTGCATGTCAGGGTTTTTTTTTGAGGATAAAGAGAATTGGAGAAGAGAAGCTGTCTCTTAATAACATTCACCATGAGCAGAAACAAGACAACATATTTGAATGTTTTAGTACAGATATATCAGCTCCTAACAGGGTATTAAGACAGATCAGCAGACCTTGTGATCAACATATCAGAGCTGGCTGATGTATCAGTAGTGTAAGCCTGTTGTTGAGGATAAGTTTTCATTGTTATGATTGTCACTTCAGTTAGATGTTAAGTATGAGAACTGCTAATTTTACAGTGTTGCTGTCTGAGCATAAGCTTTTAAATGTGCCTTGGAAAAAGAGTATGTTAGGATATAAAGGAAAACATTGCCTATGGACTTGCTATAACCCTTAGGTAACTACATCTTCTGCACCTTAATTCACTTACTTTGTAGTAGAAACTTTACTTGAAAGACCCTTTCAGGAAAGTAACTTCTCAGTGTCTCCTACTCAAAAAATTATGCAATCTCCTCATCTTGAGAGAAATAAAGCCCTCTAAGACATGACAGGGTAAAATAGAGAGTAGCTGGCAAAAAAAAAAAAAAAAATCCCATGCTCCCATAGCAAAATGATCCTTTAGAATGCTGCTTTAAATGGCATGCCTCTCTTCATATTGCATTAGTGTTTAAATTTCTGCCTGTCCTTGAGTTTAGCTTCTGGGACTCTGAGATTTATAGTCCAGGGTTCTGCTTTTTTGTTTTTGGTCTTATGTTGCCTTCTTTGCCCAAGCCTGTAAAACTAGATGACCATCTTTCTCTGACAAATTTGTTAAGGGTCAGCAGGGTAAAAAGGCTGACAGAGGAATTATCTGAAAATTAATGCACAAAGACATGGACAGAATTTCTCCTCAAGCACAGCTAAATCAGCTCCAGTCTCATTCTCTGTTTACAGCATAACCTCCCTTGTAAGTGCTGAGGGGAGGGAAAGTGAATGGAAGATGTACTGGAGGAATTTGAATATACCGTAGAGAATGCACTTGTTTGCCATGGCACCTGACAGACTCCCCTCATCACACAAATGTCTGAGCGTAACAGATTGCTTTTTTCTCCAAGATTCAGACTGGAAATGCTTGGCAGACAAAAAATAAAGAAATGAATTTATTCTAAAAATAGACGATCTGCTTTTTCATGTGACAAACAAAGATTAATGTGGACCCAAATTAATAACCACATGTTTCACATTTCCTGGTCTGACTGCCATGTGTTTCTCATCAATTTGTATCTCTGCTGATAGGATTCAAAAAAATAAAAGTGCAAGAAGAGCATTTTTAACACTGAAAAAAAAGTAGTGCTTTAATATGTGCTTTGTATAACAAAGTTGGAACTTCTTATACATGTGGATAACAGAAAGAGGGAGATGCTGTGTACGAACTCTGTTCCCACTAAAATGAGGTGTGAACAACATTCATATCTGATTTAAAGCAAAGACTCGTGACATAATTAGCCGCTCATGAACTGGAAAAGAAAGGTACTTTTGTGGATTAGCAGCACTCAAAAAGTATACTCAGTCCTCAACAGGTCTCCTGTGTGATACTGAGTATGTCACTTCAGGCAGTCTCTCCCAACATGCTCATACAGCAGCATGCAGAAGGGACCTGGGATCTCCTGAGAGACTGCAAAGAAGCTCATCAGTGCTAAGTTAGTAATAGCAGCAGCCAGTTGCTGCAGGCATGGTAAATTTCAAGTTTTGTAGCAGGAGGCATCTTCATTCAGAGAACTACAGAGTGTGAATAGCTAACCCAACAGAGCATTGTTTTCTGTCTTGACTTCTACAGTTTAGAAATCCAACACTAGACAACAAGAGAATAGGCTCCGCTGAGTGAAATATACCCTGCTCTGGGTCTTTCTTCCCTCTTTCATGGTTGGAAGCCTGGTGATGTGATATATCTGGCAAGGTGAAGTATTTCAAACTTACAAGATGGGCACTGGTGTGGGGCTAGGGCTATGCTCTCAGGAGCACGGCTGCCCCGTGGCATCCCATGCCAGGGGTGGTGGCCATAGGAGAGTGCCATGAACCTGCAGTGCTGATGTAACTAACTGTATGCTCATGCCTGGTGCAAGAGCACAGGAAAGGTGATCGTAAGGAACACTCCGAAAGGGATTTAAGCAAAGGCTCTTGAAAGCATGAACCTTCCTCCTCCCCTGTGTATGCACAGTTCCCAGGCTAGTTGGGCATTGATTGGGCCACTGCTGAAATGGGAAGAATCAGTTAGTTTTGTAATAGTCCCAGTGCTTTAGCTTGACTTGTCCCCACTTCCCAGCACCAGGCTCACTGAAATCCCATACTTTAGAGTTCTGATCTCCAGCATGGACCAAGCTGGAGTCTATGTAATTCTTCGTCAAATCTGACACAGATCACAAGCAAAATAAGGTGGTTAGGTGTAGACTAACCCCTCATAAACTTTCCTCTTGGGAAGGTCATGGCAGCAATCAGTTTGGCACTAACTGTATTAATGGAACTCTTAGAAAATTCAAGACACAGGAATATTAATTGATTATCAGATCAAGCTATTCCAGTGGAATACTGAGGGAAAACTTGCTGTGCTTGTCTACATTTCCATGTGCTTAATGCTTGTTCGTGCTACCCACCTTTCACAAACTGAACCAGGACAAACAAACTGGCTGAGAAGAAGTGTTCACCCCCATCACAGAGGAAGATTTCCAATCCTCACCTTTGTTGTTGAGTGGATCTTGAAATTTTCAAACCTTTCTCATGTAAGTTGACATTTACTGCATTTTCTTTTGCCTCCATTCTTTGAGAAATTAAATTTTACAGAAATAAAAGAAGCACATTGAGAATGGATGCACGTTTCATTTACTCTAATTATGCGCAGTGAAAAGTTTCCATTTCAACAAACCTCATTGATATTCTGCTGTGAACTTGACTGGGAAGAAAAAAAAAAAAGGAACACAAAAGGAGATTTTACCAGCCAATTGACTTTAACTAAAAAAAAAGGCTTTTGTGGATTTAAGAATATTTCATTTTTAATTTTTGCTTCTCTCTCCCTTTATG